>JAEQBH010006294.1:0-148337 GCA_016808115.1 Tetrastigma voinierianum | reverse complement strand
GCGTCACATTCAAAATATCACTTACATATTATTTAATGAAGACTTGTGGATGTTGGGTAACGGCACCACTTACCGTGTCCCCCTTTTTAAGGACCATGGTGTGATCAAAATCGGACATACTTTCTGTACATGCGGGGCTCTGCAATACAACTTATATAATAGTATCCATGATACGTCTAGGACCCCTCGAAAAGTAGTAATGACCACACATGAATCCATTTGTCATATACCCAATATACAATTATATCATGATAGTCCATAAAATTTTATTACAACACTCTTATATAGAACATATAGTCTTGTCGAACGGTACCAATTGCACAAATGGACAAGGTTACTTAGCAGCACCGCGCCCTCGATCTATCCCTTCGGGACCCATTCATTCATATTTAAGTTGAAAATGTGATAATAATGTAAATCTGATGCAGTAAGAATCTAGATCCTTGACCCTCTTACCATTGTGTACCAAACCATATTGGCAATAGTCAAGACTTTAATTACAATTCTTTTATACAAAAAATACATCTTTATAACTAGTTTGTCTAAGCATTTTTTACAAGAAAATATTTATCAAGGCCACATGTCGGCCTTCTTACCGTAATACAACCTTGTTTGAGGCGAGTCCATTTGTGTAGACCTTACACTTGAAGAAAGTCCCACAGCCAGGAGTGAACAATGCTCGATAGAAAATAACTCTCTGAAGGCTACTCTCCGCTAAATTGCATACAGTATCATAATCACACATCATATTACATTCCACATAGAATATGCAATCCTACCATGAAGAAATACATGTCATGAATGAGATGAGACTCATCATGCCCATTATCCAGGAGTCTGACCAACTCCTTCACACATGCATATGCAGTGTGAAACAGAATCATTGATGTTTAATCCAATGACCCTTTTTCCCAAAACAAATCTTTTTATATATATAAATCAAAACCGTTGGATAAACTCAATGTTCATTATTAAAGTAAATTCCGTGTGTTTATACATTTGTAGGCCACAGCGAATTTCCGGAGTTTTTCATATGAGCCATTTGCCACGCCTTCTAACATTTTACCACGAGCTTTTGTTTGCTCGTGATCATATCTAACCTTACTTAACTATCGGGTTTCACTAGATGGGGTATCTATCCCTTCTTTCTATACTGGCTTACGTATTTTTCATCTTATGCAACCGTGAGTCTCAGTTTTGGACATTGTCCATTCTGAGCTCACTACACATTCTGGGGAATGATGAATGATGATAACCAGCCACACACACCCAACACAATGCGGTGTCCCGTGCATACAATGCAAAAATTCAATGCATGTACCTCATGTTACATGTATAAGGAACCTTACATGGTATTTACATTTCATACTTTATACTAAGTATCATGGATAATTATATCAAACACATAATTTACACATCCATTTATAGTAATATATTTAAACACCCATATGTCAACATATTTTCACACCTATATTCCAGCATCTACAAGTCATCACCAATCAAGCAACGACCTTATACTTTAGGCTTAATTGTGACACCATGTCCATAATTAGCCTCTGACGAATAATAGGTCATGTGACTCATACACAAACAAATCCTAAGCCAAACCATTAGAACACAAAATTTGACTTTAACACAATTTCAACCAAATATATCCACTCAATTCAAGTAATGATATACTACAATCATATATAATTGTAAGCGAATTTGGACACAAATCAGTATTCTTGGCCTAGATTTATAGTAGTCCGGAAAACGGACCATAACCTGAGTTATAGAGGTCCAATTTAGGTATTCAAAGGCTAACATCAAGTTTCAAATGAAGTACAAGTTCATGGAAGGATGGTCAATTCTCCCTTTTTCCCAGCCTAAATCGGTCCCAAAAAATCTGGACGGTAGGTTTGGCCAAAGCAGCGGGCACCTTGTGGCGGTCAAAAGCGAACCATGGCAGGTTATAGATGTCCAATTTGGGTATTCAAAAAGCCCTAACATCAAGTTCTCGGATAGGGCTACAATTTCACGGAAGGATACTAGTCAATTATCTCTTTTTCTAACTAAAAATGCCCCCCTTTGGACATCTATATAAGGTGAAACGGGGCACTATTCTAAACTACCCATTATTTTGCAAAATAGTCCGCCAGGAAAGAAAATATGGCCAAACAGCCCTTAGGGCATTTAAAACAACAAACGGCCCCTAGTGGAAAATAAACCAAAGTAGGGAAAAATCTCTACCTTTTAGGCGTGGAAGAAGTATTCCCAGGAAGTCTAGATTGACCTTTACTGAAATCTGAAGCTGATTTCTCAGGCTCTCATGGAATCCTCTGTGAAATCCATGTTTTTATTACCCACAATAGCCCACTCGTCGTGTAGATGTGAACTTCGTCTTGGCCCGACAGTGCGAGCAGTAACTCCGAAGCGAATCGAAAGAGAAGTTTAAAATTTTTTAACTTTTCTTTTTTCTCTCTACTCTACAGCTAAGACCAAAGAGAAAGAAATGATCTTTTTTCCTTCTTTTTTTTTTCTTCATTTCACCTTTTAACATATCTTCAAGTTTTCCTTTGCCTTGGCCACGTCGCGCCACGATATCCTGAAATAAATTCGAGCCCATTTAATATCCACGAAACGTTTATTTTCATCTGGTTTAAGTTCAAATTATTTGGAAATGAACTTAAATTATTTCTCAACTTAATTTTCCCAATCATTTTTTGGGGTCATTGAACACCGTCACCTTGAAACGTGAAAATTTATTTGTCTCGAATTTGATGATGAAAATTTTACGGAGTAGCCCAGATTTCGCCAGTTGAATCAGCGATGAAATCGATTTGTTATCTAAGATACAGAAAATTTTCGGGCTTCCGCACGAACCATTTGGCAATTTTACTATTTTGCTATTTTGAAAAATTAAAATTTTCCGGGTTTTACATTACATATCCTTTCATTGTACCCAAAGTTTATATACAACATATTGATCGTATTAAATAGAAACCTTCTGAGATGGCCTTTGCTCAGCTAGGTATTTGTGTGTTGATATGGAATTTCCTATTCTCTAGCGCCTTCTCGGTACCTCCACCTGTGACACCCCAACTGACACCTACATGTTAGAAAGAGATTACCCTGAAATTATGGAATTTTAAACTGATTAAGCGAGCGGTTCTAAAACATTCATTGAAATATAATCATATAATTTAACATATAATATTGCAAAGCCATACTATCCATACCCAAATGTTTGAGTCATTCAAAATATTGCCATATTATTTACAAATCATTTTCATTGTACCCAAAAGTTTATGTCTGACATATTGCTCAGAATAAAACATTAAATAGGAAACCTTAACAATTGAGCACCTATCACTAAGGTGGCCTTTGATGTTGAGTGGAATGTCACATTCTTTGGAACACCTTCGGTACCTACACGGATGTAAACACGTGCTAAACGCCAAAGCTTAGTGAGGATGGTGCATGGATGACCACTAACCAAGTCATCACATTCTAATACTCTCTGACTTGCTATGCATATATTAATCATGTACTATATACTAACTTCCTGCTTTGTCTATCGAATTTCATATCATTTAGTCATAGTATTCATGACTATTCATGTATTTTATATTTCCATTATATAAAATTACTTCTATGTTTATGATTCTTATCTCATTTATCCATCTCTTCATCTTTTTTTTTACATGTCATGCTGCATTTTCGAAGAAGAAGTGGATCACGGGAAATGACTATATACCAGGAGTACTATCAGCACATGTGACAGCCAGTCTCTATACATGCATCTTTAGCATGACCCAGAAAGCGGGATCCAGTGGCTTAAAGGACGACTATATCTGTGTATGTTGTAGTGATTGTATCCACAATGCGACAAGCCCGTCTATCCATCTACATGGTCATAGCGGGGCAATGTGGTTGTGCGTTTCGTACACATATCTCATATACATGAATAACTAGTGTTATCATGTATGCATATGAGATATTCACTATCCATTATTCTCATCTTCATAAAGTACTTTCACATATCTCTTGTCATCATATGAATATATTCTATGCATTTTTTTATAACAACTATACATGTATTATCTTTCTTCCACATGGATAGAATTCATGTCATTTATTATTCCATATTATTTAGCATTAAATCATATAAATTTTAGGTCAATTTCTTTATCTCACTTTGCTAAGTTATACCAACTTATTTTCATACAAAACCATCACCACTAATCCTTTGGGAGTATATAAGAGACATTTGGATGCTCTCGAAATCCTAGGAGAGGACATGTCCTTTCCCAAGCTTGAGTGCGAATTCCCTTAATGTCAGATCTGAGCTTTGAAATCTAGACATGTTTCCTTCATGCACTGTTCCTCTATGAATCTAATTTACTTATAAATTTGGAACCACTCAGTTTGAATAATCCAAACTTTCGAGTTATGACATTTTAATGTCATTTGTAGTACATTTGCCGGTTTACACTAGTACCGCATTTGTGAGACCCTGATTTAAGAGATCTTAACTCCATAATTTGTCTTACTCGCTACTCGTATTTGAAGCTATGGTTCTAGGTTCTTAACCCAGTGGAAGTCATCAATTTGGGCACCATAACTCGGATATAATAAAATAACTTGGGGTTACTATGTTTTTCAAAACAAACAAGTAGCAGATCTCTTTAGACCCAAATTAGAGAGTCTTAAATTAATCATAATACTTTAGGCTCTGTTTGGAAAATGTAGTCATGTCTTAGGTTTCCTCTCCAACTGAAATTTCCTAAATGAGTACTCTAGACCAAGTATGGCTTAAGAATAATTCCATGAGGTTTAGGGAAATTTTTCTGACATTTCCCTAAAACCCCAACATTTCCTTTATACTAAAATTCAATTGGGGACCCACGGACAAATAACAAATCAAAACCAACTTCAGAAACCCAGACTCAAACCAACAAAAACAACAAAATAAAAGGGAGAAATTAGAGAGTAGTTTCTAGCGGCAATTTTAAATGACTCTCTTTCTCTTCTTTCTTCTTCCTTCTTCCTTTCTTACTTTCTTCCTCTTTGCCCTTTGGAGGCATGGAAATGGATTGAACCTTAATTTGGTCTCTTCACACACTACCACTCTCGGATACCTAAGCTCCCCAAAGCCAAAATGGGAAAAATGATTTCTAGAGACAAATCTTTGGTATTATCTCACATATAATAAGGCCATGTTTGGCAAAGGAATTTAGCTCTAATTTTCCATCTGCATATTAATGAAAAGTCCTCCATGGTTATTTCATTTGCACATCTAATTATCAAAATTCCTACAATAGCATAGATTCTTCTAGTTTAATGTCCTTTGAGTCCTTAAGTTGATCCTTTACCACTTATCCTTTCTACTTCTTTAAAAATTCCGATTATATCATTTTTAATACTTAACTTGGAAATTTTGAAAAGAGCAATTTCACTTCCATTTACTTTAAAAAATGCCATAAAACTATTAGGTTATAATTTTGGATGTTACAATTCTCCCCGCCCCTCCTTAAAAGATTTCGTCCTCGAAATTCCTTACGAAGAAAAGATCATGGAGTATCGATTCCTCATTTATGCATGATTCCCATGATGCTTCTTTCATCTGAGTAATTGCCGAGCACTTTTACCAATGGTACACTGCTTATTCCATGGCTGTTCTGCTTCTCGAGCTAATATAGCTTTAGGCTCCTCATCATAGGAATAATCTTGATGCACTTGGACCTCTTGCAGGCGGGGATATCGGTCCATGTATCTACATTTCTCTAAGTAGCATAGACACATGAATACATCATGCAATTTGGCTAACTCTGAGGAAGCCAAGCGATATCCTTTGACGGTTCTCTCCAAAGGCCTCATATGGGTCAATGAACCTCGAACTCTACATTCCTTTCTTCATAAATCTAAGCACCTTCCTCATGGAGATACCTTTAGGAATACTTTATCACCACTTCATATTCAATGTCCTTCCTTTTCAAATCGGCATATGGTTATAACCGATCACTAGCAACACAGCCTTTGCCAGATAACTGAACTTTCTCTTCTATATCTTTTACTATGCTCTAGACCCGATCACTTTATGCTCATTCGATTATATCCCGACATCACAGAGTTCTACCATCTCGGCCGGCGGGCTCGTATGGTGCGAGCGATGTGATTATGATAAGCTGTGGTATAGGCAAATTCCATCGATGGAACATACTATCTGACTTCGGAAATTCCATTACCGTCCACGAAACATATCTTGAGCATTTGAATAAACCTCTCGGGTATCCATCGTATTGGTAGAAAAATCGTCTTGAAATTGGGGCCCAGTACTGATGCCTGAGTATAACTCATTTCAAAATCTTAGTAAATATTAGGTCTACGTCAAACTGTTGATAATAGAACACCATGCGATCGGACAATCTCATCACATATAGCCCGATAGTCGATCCATAGGAATTGTCCATCGGATGGTACAAAATGTGGTGAGCTTCATGAGTTTATAATTATCGCGAATAGCATCATGTAACCTGCGTGGGGGCTGGATCTGAAATCAACTATATTATCCCGTTTTCTGACGTAGGTGGGCTTAGGATTCAACGAGCTGATGGCACTGGTGTTGACTTTGACTTCTGCGACACGTCGAACATAAGACACATAATTACGTTACATCTTTTTTCCTTACCTTTCCACCAATAGTTATATTTCAAATCCTGATGCGTCTTGTTGCCTCAGGGATGCATGATAAGCGTTGAGTCATGAGCTTCATGTAACAGCTCTTTCTTGACTCACTGACCAGGCGACACACGTAATCCATCTGCGAATCCTGACTCCCAATCTGTTTTTGCGAAAACTCCTCTTGACTCCATCTTTGATGTCAATTTGAATCTTTTCTGCAACTCTTTATCATTCTTTTGAGCATCTATAATCATGCATGAAAACTGAGCTCTTGAATTGAAATTTGAAGCTCTGTCATTGTTATTCTCGATCAACATGTTGAAGTTATAAAGTATCCTTGTCTTTCTCTACTTAAGGCATCAGCCACCATTGGATTTCGAGATGGTAAATAATTTGCGATCATAGTCTTTTAAACAACTCTGCCATCTCGTTGCCTCGGAATTCAACTCTTCCAGTCAATTAGTACTTAGGAGTCTTGTAGTGCGTATATGACTCTACACTTTTCCCCATATAGTGTGTCGCCATATTTTAAACAAACACTATCGCAACCAACTCTTGGTCATGAGTAGATAGTGCCTTATGAAGCAGTATGCTGCCTAGATACATAGGCCCGCGACTTTACCATCTTGAATTAGCACACATCCCAAACTATCCTTGAAGCATCGACATGCGAGGTATACTCTTTACGAAGGGAGTTGATTATGTCAACGGAGCTTGATTGTCGTATTACTTTAAGCGCCTAAAGCTAGCTTGACACTTGTCATTCCACTCAGGCTTCACATCTTTTGAAGCGGTTTGGTGAGTAGAGATGCCTGCTGAAGTAATCGTCCACAAATCTTCTATAATATTTAGCTAACCCCTGCAAAACTCCCAACCACATCACACCGGGTGGCTTCAGGTTCTATTAAGCAATCTTATTTGGATCAACTATAATTCCTTTGCGCGAAGAACCATTGGCTGGGAAGAAAACTGCTTTAGCGAAATCACATTTACTCAGCTTGGCATACAACTGCTTTTCTCTCAAAGTCTGTAGAATTATCCATAAATATTATTCAATACTCTTCTCATTCTTGCAGAATATAATATATCATCAATAAACACCACCCACGAACTTATCTAAGTAGGGGTTGAAACACCTATTCATCAAATCCTTAAATGTCCTTTAGTGCATTCGTGACCCAAAGAGCATTACTAAAGGCACCGTAATGACCATATCGGAGTCTGAATCTTGTCTTCTACACGCTCGGCATCTTTTACTCTCAGGTGAGTACCCGGTGCGAGATCTATCTTAGAAAAGATACCTACTCCGTTCAAGTGATCAAATAAATCTTATATTCTACATGATTTACTTATTCTTCAACATTACTTTCTTGATCATCTATAATCAATGCACGTGCGTAATGTGCGATCCTTTTCTTCACAAATAAGCAGGTGCACGAGGAATACCGATGCAATAAACCCTTTATCAAAAAACTCCTATAGCTGCGACCTTTTAATTGAAATATGAGCCATCCTGTGGGTGCCACAGAAATCGGGATTCTGGTACAATCTCTATGGACAAGTCCACCTCCTCTCTGTGAAGTGGAATGCCGGGTAACTCTTGGGAATGCATATGGAAATTCACCTCTCTTAGGAATTTTCCACATCTGCTTGACTCTCTTAGAGTCGAGTATCAAGGCCTAAGGTTGTCTCTCATCCTTTCCTCCATAAATCTCTGACGCATAACTAAGATCACATTAGACATCGTGCTAGATCTAATGCCACTAATATATCACCTCTGGTAGTCAAAGCTTGCCTCAACACTCTTGTCTTCTTTTGACAATCTAGGTAGCAAGCTTTGGCACTGCTTAGACAACCGATCCATTACCGAGGAATCAAGTCAATTCTAGGAAGGCGGAAGCCCGATCGTCAGTTGAAAATTTTTATCTTGGATAACTATGGGGCAATTTACGTACATCCTAGTCATTATTAGCATTGCCTAATTGGTTACATGCATATCATATGTCCATTTGCTCCACTATTGTAACCTTATCGAACACATACTCGATGCATACATATGAATGAGTAGATCCAAGGTCTATTAATACATGCATTTAATACCATTAAGAGAAATTAATCCGACCAATTGCGCCACAGTGCCTCACGGTCATATGAGCCTTCACTTAGCATATGCTCGTGTTATTTATTTGTGAATTCATAGAATGATCACATCTTTGACATTTGTGCCTCCTCGTCCTTTATGTTGCCTCTGGCTCCCTCGACTTCTACCTCTATCTCGAGTCAATAGTGGTGCCGCGGACCTCCCTCTGCTATTACTTACGAGGAGTTCCTATTGTCCCTTGACTCTTTGGGACCGATTTTCCATAAAGTGTTGCATGCTTCCCACATCTAAAGCACCCTCATCAACAATCTAAACTCCCAGATATCGTCGATGGCAATGAGGCACTACTGGATTTTCTCTCACTAGTCTGGTGAAGCACCTCTTGTGGTACTAGGTACTGTGCTGTTCCTTGTCTTCTTCCCCTTGTGGTAGAACTATGTACTGACTCAATTTGGGACTCTCTAGCCCTTTACGGAGGAGAAAGAGCTCCTCCTAGTGTCTGACCATTTAAAATGGAAGTTCATGCCTTTGATACAAAATGGAAGTTCATGCCTTTTTGCCAAACATTTACAAAATGTGGAGATCACCTTACTATCTATATGAAGACTTAAATATCTTTGATTTCCACAAAATTAATCCTGATATCATGAAATGAAGAGTGGTATGCATAAGAATGGAGAATTTTGTATACTTGAACTGTATAATAGTGACTCATGCTTGGTGATCTTTAGTCACCACTATCTACGGTACTTGCGCGTGAAATCAATGCGCTAAACATTTTAGGAAGCCAGTGGTTCTTTACGTTTCTATTCTCATGTCAAACAATCAACACAACATGTAGATGTACATATCAATAATATTCATTTCTGGGCATACATTGCTCATCCTGACTACATTCCAAGCGTATTTTCCAGACAACATTTCGGCCTCTGCTCATGTGATCAATGCGATATTTATATATGTAACATTTTATATTAGTTTAACGTTCATTCATTTTACCTTGCATAAAACATGATAATTCATCTTTCATGCTCGTATATGCTAGCATTTTTGTCCGCAAACACAATTCACACGTTTATTAATGAACGTTTACTTATGGCCAGATCTTTGAAATTTGGTGCAAGGATAGTAGAATCGCAGGCATGCTCCATGGGTTGTTGGTGGTATAACTGCTTTCAATAACTCGATCGCATCTGTTAGACTCTCTGGGTATTTGATTATTTTAATTACATTTTTATACTTTGCCTCTTAAATCATCCTTGGGCTATGGTCCCGATATGTCACTATAAAACATATAATTTCGATCTTTGTTGCATTTATCCTTAACTAGTATACCAATCTAGCCTTCTTTCGAATATGACAACTAATAACATTGTCTCTTAAGGGCATTAATAATTAGTCATAACAAAAAAGTTATTATAGATTATATTCCGATAATTTCTGATATGATTTACAATAAATAGCATCTACTTTACCACTATGTTAACTATCGATTAACCCATTTAACAACCAATTTATTCCAGTCAATAATTACGCACACAAAATTACATAATCTCATGAAACACATCCATGTAGTAATTTTGCACAACCTAAGACCATACACACTAATACACATTCGACTATACATGATTAGTGCATTAACTTACTACATTTACACTTCCCTTTTTCATATTAATCCACTTGAGATCAATTAACACCAGTACAGGCCAATTTATTTATGGTTCAAACCAGAGGACATAGAGATTTTATATCAACACTTCGAGTTTGATGACAAAATAAACCACGAAACACCGAAACAATACTTGAAATATGAAGAAGAACAAACCAAAGAGTTGCTTGATTCTTATCTCCTATTCTTTGAATCCCGGTTTTTTCTCATGTTTTATCATCACCAGCTCCTAATCCATCACAAATACGTCACTATTAGAGAACAAACAAAGAAAAAACCAGTCGAGCATGCTAGGGTTTATGGTTAGGGTTGATTTCTGATACACACCTTAACTTATAAAATTTTCTAAGACATATAAGCCATATTTTATCAAACTTCATTCGAAAATAATGGCTATATGAGTCTATTTCGATGAAATTGGAAATATCATTGGATCCATTTCTGACAACATAGCGAAACACGACGAGTTTACCTATATTTTCATTTGGTCTGTCTCAAAAGCAAGGGACTTAGGGTCCAAGTTTGCTTCTTGGTACCTTCCATACTTTTATAGGTTTACCTCTTCAGGGTTCTAACTCCCAACTGGAATCACTCATTTGAATGACTAATGGCGAGTTATGTCCAAAACAAAGAAACATGACACAACCCAATTTTTCTGTTTCTAGACTATATTTTGGTTCATCTGGAAACACCAACATAGTTTCTCTTTCTAGAATATTTTAGGTCTCTATTTCTTTAAAAAATTTAGCCGTGATTCTTATGCACCATCTCAATTGGAATAATCCAATTTGGAGTTCAAGACCAAGTGCAAGCCAAAACAAAACATAGGTTTTAGAAAAAAACTTTGGCGACCAATTCCCTTGAAACCTATACATCTCTTTTTACACTTCTTGGTCTTTAAGACCCCACAAGCCAAACAAAAACAATCAAAAGAATTACAAGTCCAATTCGAGAACAAATTACCCAAAAGATGGAAGAGTTCTGAAGTTCTCCTAGCACAAAGCGAAAATGAGTTAGGACTTTCTAATAATCAAAAGGAGGAAATCCATACACTTTCTTCTTAAAACCTTCCAATCAAGCTTCCCTTTTTTCTTCTCTTTTCTTGCAAAACTTTGAAAAAATGGAAGCGATCACCAATGATGGCTCTTCTCGAGAACACAACCACAGCTCTCTCCCTTTTTCAAAACATGAAAAATACCCATTAAGACCAATTTTGAATGTATCCTGTATCCATTACAAGGCCTTGTTTGGCTATCTCTTTTTAGCTTTCTTTTCTCATTTTTTTCATTTTAGTCCTTCTACTTATTCTAATTACACTTCACTTATCAATATTTCTATCACCTAAAACCCATAACATAACAAATAGAATAAAAAATAATAATAATAACCTAAAATACTATAAAGTAAAATAATAAAACAAGAAGGCTATTTTTGGGACATTACATAACAGGTGCTAAATACCTCTTTATATGAACTCATTGATCCATGTTGAATTTCCTACAACGAAATGCTTTGGTGAGTCGCTCGAGTACATACTTCTGCAGGATGGCTAAATTAATTTTCATACTCTGCCACTAACAAATTCCTTTGCTTCAAATTCGAATTACTTCCATAGTCTCCCTATACATATCACGCAGCCATTACTTTTACTGAACTCTTGAATGAAAGAAATCCCGAGGCATGGGATCTAGAATCCGGACTTTTGACACCACTTTCCACGGTCATATGCCTCACTCTGCGATAGTGAGGTAGCCTCGATCGGGAGAGCATCCGACTTCCTTCAATACTTTTTGTAGCTTTTCTAACTTGTGTCGGCTTTATAGGACTCTTCCATTGCCATCCCCATGGAATTCCTCACTCCATGTCTTCTTACACCATATCTAATATTGGAGCCTTAGGAGCAGTCGATTATGTCTTCAATACACGTGTCATATCCTAGCAATGTTCGATAGAGCTTTAGTTGCTGTGGCTCGGAAATTTGGGCATCGCTCTCTTTGAAGATTCAAAAGAAAATCAGGAAAGCGGATAACCGCTTGTTCTCTGGTTAACACTCTGACCTCTTCTTACATTAAGATTGGGAGGGTGATCCATCCTATTAAAAAACAAGAACATCCATATTAGACTGACACATTACTAAACACATACTTGTCTATCATCTACCCCCTATCGAAATTAAGCACAAAACTTTGGCTCACGATACCACTATGACTTTTGACTGGCACCTACGTGAGGAAAGATCCAGCCAACAGACTCTAAACACTGATTAAGCGGCCGATTCTAAAACATTCCTTGAAATATAATCATATAATTTAACATATATTACAAAACCATACTATCATACCCAGTGTTTGAGGCATTCAAGCGATACTCACTTACATATTATAAATCCTTTTCATTGTACCCCAGTTATACACAACATATTGCTCAGAATAAAACGTTAAATAGAAACACTGCAAGTGAGCACCTATTGCTGAGGTGGCCTTTGAGGTTGATGTGGAATGTCACATTCTCATTTACTTCTTGTTACCCCTCCTGCTGTGACATCCGACTGGCACCTGTATTAGGAAAGTGTCGCAGTGAACTCTAAAACCCGATTAGCGAGTAGTTCTAAAACATTCCTTGAGAAATATAATCATATAATTTAACATATATGTACAAAAATCATACTATCATACCCCTAATGTTTGAGAGCCTTCAAAATGAATATCGTATTTACAAATCATTTTCATTATACCCAAAAGTTTATATATAACTGTTGCTCAAATAAAACTTTAAATAGAAACACTACAGGTGAGAACCTATCACTAAGGTGGCCTTTGATGTTGATGTGGAATGTCTTGTTCTCTATGTACTTCTCAATACCTACACGGATAAACACACGTGCTAAGCATAAAGCTTAGTGAGGATCGTACGCATGGATGACCCTTATCACTTGATCATCACATTCCTATAATACTCATACAACTTGCTAGCCATATATATATATATATATATATATATATATATATATATATATATATAATCTTATAAACTTGCTAAGTTACAATAATCCATGAATGACCACAATTAGATAATTTAATTCATTATGTTAATCTCATGTATTTATCGCTGGCAACTTCATGTGCTTTGTACATCGAATTCCATATCATTTTAGTCATAGTATTCCTTCATGAATGTTAATTGTATTTTATATTTCCTATTATATTACAAATTACTTCCCTATGTTTTATGAGTCATGTCTCATTTATCCATATTTCTTCATCTCTTTTTTTTACATGTGTCATGCTGCATTTTCAAAGAAGTGGATACGGGAAAGGCGTATATGCAGGGTACTATCATTGTATGCAATAGTGATCTCTCATGTATTGCTCTTTGCAGCATGACCCAGAAAGGGGATCACAGTGGCAGTGACCCAGATGGGGCCAATTATATCTATATGTATGATAGCTGCTTATCTCTCTCTAATATGCATGCCATCTATTCATTTACATGATCGGTTTATACACATTTCAATACATATTCCATATATACATTAATAACTAGTGTTATCATGTATGCATATGAGATATTCACTATCCATTATTCTCATCTTCACATAAAGTACTTTCACATATCTCTTGTCATCATATATGAATATATTCTATGTTTTTGCCACTAGCAACTATATGCCTTATCTTTTCTTCACATGGCTAGAATTCATGTCTTTATTATTCCATTCTATTTATTCAATCATTTAGCATTAAATCATATAACTTTTAGGCCAATTTCTTTATCTCGCACTTAGCTATTATCTTGACTTATTTTCAAACAAAACCATCCACTAATACTTTGGGAGTATATAGAGACTTTGGATGTCTCGATCCTATAGGAAGGAACATGAATCCTTTTTTTTTTTTTTTTTTTTTTTTCCCAGAAAAGCAGTCGGAAAAGCTTCCCATAATTTTTTTGGTATAATGAATTCAAAGGAAATCTGAACATGTTTCCTTCATGCACTTTGTTCCTCTATATGAATCTTTTTTTTTTTTTTACACTCAAAACTTGGAATCGCCTCCATTTGAATAATCTAAAACTCAGTATGGCATTTTAATGGGAGGTGGTGTGTTTTCAGATTATCTACGTGCAAGTTGTGAGACCTGATTTTAGAATCTTAACTCCATAATTTAAAACTAGTTCCTGCTACTTATTTGAAAGCTATGTTTCTAAGGAGTTCTTCTCAATAGGAATAATCCAATTTGGAGCTACAAAACTCCATTTTATGTCACAAATAACGGAGACACTTCTGTTTTCAAAACACCTGACGAATAACAGTCTTCTTCGTCCCAAATTCAAGGTCTTAAATCATCTTAATACTTTAGGCTCTTCTTAGAAAATATAGTCACATGTCTTAGGTTTCCTCTCTGACTGGAAATTTCTAAATCAGACACTGAACCAAGTTGTAGTGATAATTCACTTAGGGTTTTTAGAGGAAATTTTACAACATTTCCTAAAACCCCTAACATTTCCTTTATACTAAAATTTCCAATTGAGGACCATAGCAAATAACAATCAAAACCAACAAACCAAACTCAAACCAACAAAAACAAACAAAGGAAAATTAGGTAGTTTCATAGCACTTAATTTTCTATGAAACTATCTTCTCTCTTATTTCTCTTATTTCTTCTCTTCCCTTCTTCCCCTTTCTTCTACTTTCTTCCTCTTTGCCCACATGGAAACGCTGGAAATGGATTGAGCAACCAATGTAGAGTCTCCTTAACTACCACCCAAATGCACCCTGTAAACTCCCCCCAGCCAAAATGGGAAAAAATTATTTCTAGAGACAAATCTTTGGTCTTATCTCCACTTGTTATAAGACCATGTTGTAAAGGCATTTAGCTCACAATTTTCAATCTTTTGCATTTTGTCCTCCATGGATTATTTCATTTTAACCATAATTTTCCAAAGAATTCCTACAATAGCATACAATCTAAGCTTAATGTCCTTTGAGTCCTTAAGTTGATAATTTACCACTTATCTTTTGTACTTCTTTAAAAATTCCGATTATATTCTTTTAATGACATAATCTGAGAATTTCAAACACAATTTCACTTCCATTTTAATTTAAACATACCATAAAACTATTAGGGTATAATTTGTGGTGTTCTGATGGCCATACGTGTTACCCTTCCTTCGCCGTCGATAGCCTCGTAGCCCCATGTTGCCTTTAGCAAAGCCTTTGAATGACCTTTAATTTTCCTCCTCCACACAATATTCCAAATAGCGGGTTAGTTATTTCCTTCTAGTTTATCATTTCATCCTTAAACACCTTTTCCTTTTAGTCAACTTCTCCACTAGTCAATCAATTGTAGTCGAGTATGTCTTTTCTCTAGAAACTTGTCCATGGCGCATCTTTTCCATTTCGATGATGAGCTTAGCCTTGAAACCCTCTACCTCGGTGATTGTAGTAGCTAGATTCTGCTCGGCCTCTAAGTTTCAGTTACAGTTTAGGAACATAGGTGGACGCTCTCTTTGGGCCGGGTATACATGGAATCTAGATAAATCCCGCCTTGACGATGTGTTTCCTTGAACCCAAACCATACGCCCAAAGCGGCGATTCAGCCCGAAAAATATACACGCGCTCCCGCGATATCGCGATAACCGAAAAAAAACGTTAGCTCCATGATATCCCTGTCTGAAGCTTAATAGCCATGGGTACGTACCTCTCCGTGAATCGAGGTCTCGACAAGGCGAACCGACTTTCATCATGCTGGTCCGTGTAGGCCTCTCGGTTATGCGCACCGAGATTCGTCCTTCTTAAGCCCCGACGTACTTTGCATCTTTGAATAACGCGAAATAAGATAACATAGCCTCCGATTGAACGCGGAGACCGAGGCGATCTTAGTGATGGCAGTCGACCCGATGGTGTGACTCCTTAAGTAGAAGCTGAAGAAAACCTTTTTTTCGTCCTTATGAAGGCACATCTCCTTCAATTAGGGTAGACTCTTCCCAAATCTGCTTTGTATAGTGACACCCGAAAGAGGGCGTAGTGGGCCTGTTGCATCTGCTCCTAGACTCATTCATAACAGGACCCTCGTCCCCAGAGATGTATGTTACCACTTCTCTCATCTTTTCGACATGGGAGGTTCCTTCTTGTCCAGACTTGGGCTTCGACTTTCTCACCAGTTGGTTATCCCTATCAAGAGCTTAAATTCCCTCTTAACCAATTAAGACTCCCTTGAGAAGCCATTGCTTCATTCTCCTCAGTCACCTCTTACAAAGTAGGTTTGAAGAAGAGTCCTTGACTCATTTCCTCTCTCTCTTGAGCAAAGGGGTATAGGGAGGAAGAACCTTGAAGAAAGAAGAACAACCATCGAAAAGGCATGGAAATGGCTCCAATGATAGTGATCGGCGTTGGTGAGCCCTCGACATCGAACTGGGAGATGCCATAGAAAATAGAAACTTCGAGACCTGAAGAGATAGTGAAAAGCAGTGAAGAGATATTACTATTTAAATACTGGCCCTACAATCATCATTTGTGACGAGGAAGCAGGTATCACGATCATAGGACATACAAAGTGCATGTCACTCAATGCTAGGACAATCGAAAGGACTCACATTTGTTATGTAGGAATGATTTGTCGGACGAAATAAATTCGCCCCATAATAAAGGTAGAGTCTCGAAGCAGGTCTGATGACTTGAAATGAGATCGGAGGCTAGTGGAATGGACTAAATCAACCTTTCGAGTTCCTTTACATAAGAGTCGGGCATTAAATGTCTGGTTCCATCAAAATGAAGTTGCTACACTTAGAAGGCTTTCATACCGGGCGTAATAATTTCCTGATGTTCATCACCCCAATCAAGCGGTCATCCTTAGGTGGCAGAATGGAGCTAAATAGAATCACTGCAGCGCCTCGAATGGCATCAAACATGTGGACGATTCTGAAATCACGAATCATTCTTGCGAGGCGGTCGACACTCATCACAAGACGAAACGATGGCTCAGTCCACTAATAACACGAGGCATAGAACGAATAGGAAGAGGACACCTGTACATAAAAAAAAGTGTATAAAAAGAAAGTTGGCAGCAAACCCTAGGCAATCATTTGTGAATTCATTTCAGGACTGTTAGTCATATGCGGGTTAATAGTGGAAGATTATCTCGACTTTGTTGGAGGAAGAGACAAAGATCTGGTGTTCTCTTGTTTTCTTTTTAAAGGTTAGCAAACGAGATGCCCACGTTTACTTGCTAGGGCACTGGTATCTGACTATTATTTCTTTGAACACATCTTAATACAATATATGTATATTCTTTTATCAAAAATACATTTAAAGGTAAATTGGCAAAGTGTACTTATGGTTTATCAATGATTCTATTTAAAAAAATGTTATGAGGAATGAGAAAACCAAGACAAGTTAAAACATTTAAAAATAATATATATTAGGTACTGTTTTAAGGAAAAAAAAGCCAAGCAGTTTTTTTTTAATAATAGATTTTACTTGAAATATTCTATTGGGGATTAGTTTTCTTAACTTTTTTTTTTTTATTAATTTAGGAATCTTTTTGACAAATTAAAAAAAATTCTCAAAATCACATTATAAATGAGCGAACAAGAATTCATCAAAACCGGAAAATTATCTTAGATTCTAATAATTCTAAAATTTGAAAAACTCATTATGGCATATAATACTTTAATGCAGAAACTCCTTCAATTTTTAGTATCATTAACAGCAAACTTCCAAAACTCCAAATTTTCAACAATTATACTAACAAATCAAGAACCATATATGAAAATAAATATTTTTAAGAAAAGGAAAATTATATTTATGGTTTATCAAATTCTATTTAAAAAAAGTTTATAGGAATGGGAAACCAAAAGAAGTTAAATCATTTTAAAATATTATATATTAGGTATTTTTGTTTTGAGAAAAAAAAAACAATTTTTTTTTTAAATAATAGATTTAAATATTCTAGTAATGATTAGTTTCCTAATCCAATTTTGTTTCTTAACTTTTTTTTTATTAATTTAGGAATCTTTGAAGATTAAAAAGTGCTGGAAATTACAATATAAATAGTGAGGAACAGGAATTCGTCCAAAACATAGAAAAAATTTCTCTTAGATTCTAATAATTTAAATTTAAATAACACAATGTAGCATACAATACTACGACAGAAACTCTGTACAATTTTTTTAGTATCGTTCGCCTTCCCCGAACATCGCTCTACTTATAGGTTATACGGAAGAAATTTGAAGAAAGATAGATACCCAATAACTAACTAAAGAAAATACTTTTATTTTTTTATAAGAAAATAATCTAAAATATATATTTCACAATTAAGGTTTTTGCTTTATGTCTTTGAGAATAAAATATAATATTCTTAATGCTTCTAGCGTCACTCTACGACTATAGATTATCACGGGAAGGGTATAAAAGAAGACTCATTTTCTGCTAACTAAAGGGAAAACTGTAGCGTTAAATACAATTATTTCCCGTATCAACTTCTTTAGAATATTCGAGCATGAAACATGTAAAGAGATAAATCCCATATTGATAAATGAAACATGGATCATAAACATAGGAAGTATTTAACAACGAACAACAAACCTACAGACTCCAATTTTCCAACAGTCTGAGTCTTAAAATCAAGAATTTCCATATATGAAAATAAAGATTTTAAAAAATCTACCTCGAAATTTCTCTTAGCCAGTATAGGCAAAATCAAGACAAATTGAAAAATATAAATAATTGGATAATAAAATCTTAAAAGCGATAACCCTCTTCCCCTCAAAACAATTTTGAATATCTTTGTAGCATAAATTTTCCCAAAATTACATCATTAAATTATAAATATTAAATTTTGCAAAAGGAAAATTAACTAGTATGGAAATTTATTGTAAAAAGTGAAGGTTATATATATATATATATATAAGCAGTACCCGTTAACGAAAACTGTTATTAGATTTGGATCTTGTAGGCTTTGTCCCTTTTCATTTAGAGTTCTCCATGCGATATATTTTACTAGGGTCCATTGGGAAGAGAATTGATGCCGTCTGACTTACCCAAGTAGTGATAATTAAAGAATCTGGTTGATAATATATGGCGGAACTTTGTTTATACGTCGTATGAAGAAGCAGCCCTGCGGTACGCGAGGCGTCGCTTCTCATTTGTAGTCCTTGGGGATGTGTTCGAGCTTCTAGGCTGAAAAGCTACCCAAGCGTTGCTTAACCAGGGATACATACTTTGCCATTTGGGGGTCTCGCGACTCATGTTCTGCGTTTACTTGCCCTACCACTAACTGAGAATCACTTTGAATCAGAAGCGTCGTGACATTGCTTAAGTTTGCCAATTCAATTCCATTCGGATAGCCTCAAACTCTTATTCGTTGTTTAGTCTTTGAAATGACAGTTGCACCTTTCGATCTTTTCCGTCGGAGATTTAAAGTTGCAAGCGGAGTGCGCTCTCGGTTTAAAGATCTACCACGTCTACATTGGGTCCATGGAGATCAAGTGTCAGACTCATTTGGTTGGATATACTAAGAAAATCCGCCAGAACATCTTTTAGCCAATCTTGAAGCATCATGAAATCTTCGTGCCGATTTGTAATTTTATCGAGCCATCTCCGGACATATCGGGCTTGTGTATGGTGCTCAGAAAGTGGTGATTATGATAAACTAGGTGCTTGGATGGCGGGGCTTCTTAGTTGCTACGGAGGAATAATCTCAGCTTGCTCAAGGTGGTTGTGTATCGGTTCTGCGTCGCTGGAACATTGAAAAAATGCGCCTCTGCTTTGATTCTCATCTTCTGCCAGACAAGGCGACACTTATTGAGACATCAGCTACTTGAGTATATGAAGAGTGGCTGCTGCGGGGTTAGCCGGGAGGCGGGGTTCACCGCGAATCTTGTTTGATTGTTGGGGCTTCATCACCTCCCTCATTCCACCCGGCTAGTTGGCCATGAGGGGTGACAAAGAGCGGCTTTAGGCGATCTAGTCGAGGAATGAATCGCCCAGGCAGCTTGACCGACCCCGGAGTTAGCTATTGTACCCCTTTTTATAGAAATGGGAGCCGAGGACTACGAAATAGCTTTAAGTGAAGCGGGGTTAAGCTTCTACCTTTAAGTCACCATAGAGCTAAGAATCGGCCTTAGCGACTCAGAAGGCGCACTTTGAGGGATTGGGCTTCGCGTCGCCCTTGGGAGTTAAAGGCCTCTTGCGGGGTGCTGACATGGTCTGACATTCCTTAGACTTTGCCAACATATCATCAATGTAAACCTCTATGGTTTTTCCTAGTAGCGGCCTAAACATCTTGGTCACTAACCTTTGATACATTGCCCTGACATTCTTTAAGCCAAACGGCATCACATTGTAGCAGAATAGCCCGTGCGGGGTGATGAATGTTGTTTTTTCCACGTCTGGCGGATGCATGGGTATCTGATGATATCCTAAGAAGGCATCGGAGGTAATAACATCATGTCGAGTAAGCCAGTCGGAAATACAGTCTATCGAGTAGATAATTTGTCTTTGGGCATGCCTCATTGAGATATGTAGTCACTTATACTCTCCATTCACCCAGCCTTTTTTTGGGAGGCTACCTACGTTGGCTAGCCACGCCGGGTCTTTATCTCCTAATGATACACCTTTTAAAATATTATCCACTTCTGAAGAACGCTGATGAAGTGTGGGTGGATGCCACCTATACATCTAAATGGCACAGTTGAAGGATGACATTGATTTGAGAGAACTGTCTGTGAGGTTAATACTAGCCATGCGAGGTAGTCCATGCTAAAACTTATTATCTGTTCCTTCTCAAGGATATGGGAACTAACATATGTGGATTATAGGCCTATCTACGAGATATTGATTCGGGGGTCTACGATAATGCTCACACATCCTCTGCCACTTTGCTTGGGTGAGCTATAATTGTACGGGTAGGTCTCGAGGCCGGATTAGCAGGAGCTTTGTTTTTCTCATGCTCCTGAACGCTAACGATTAGTAGCACTACCAATTTGCTAGTTATTGCCTAAGAGGAATTCGATTTTCAGAAGCCTTTGGTCGGAGTGGCTGATCGATCTGTTTGATGGTAGGTTGAGGGCACGACTTTCATACCGCATGCGATGCGGCAGCGGCGATGGCATTGTACTAGCCCAGTCCTCAACAGCCGAAAACTCGGGCATGTCTTTAAACTATTTGGCTCTACCTTAGCGAGGGGAAGCGTGGCGCCCATCATTGCCTTAGTTTGCCGTTAAACCGGGGCGAGTTATATCAGCCGAACTGACTGTTAAAAGAAGATATTCATCTACGCACGAAGGCGACGGAGTTATAGCAGTCGGCCTTAACTGCTAGGAGTCAACCGATTACTGTATGCACATTGAAATCATTAATACATAGAGTAAGTGCGAGTGCATCCGTGGTGCGATAATGACCACAGACGAGTTAACGAGGAAGGATATAGGGTAGTGATTAGGCTGGAGTTGCTTCTTTATCTATGCGGGATGTGGATGGTGTTAAACAAGACTCGGTTGTGTGCTTCCTTGACCTCTTTTGGAACTTAGGCCGTCTTTTGATCGTCGCGGATCACCTAGTATGTAGTTTATATGGTGGAGTGGCGAGGGTTGAGGCGGAGATGCATGTGGCCGCTATTCTTTCAGCCACGGAGGCGGCCTCGGCTCGAAACCATCTCCCCGAACATATCTCACGAGGTATGGCCCTGATTAATCTTTCCACCAAAATTTGAACCGACATCGATTGGTCTCATGCCCCATAGTCCACTATGGGTAATCACATCTCGAGAGGCCCAGTTCTGGCCCCATGCGGGATCGGCCCCGAATTTGTGGAGCCGGTGATCAGTGATCTCGGATGAGAGGAATGAGTCTGTTGTAAGAGATGTTTAGAGGGGTAAACTGCGGGGGTTCCTGACACACCCCCACCCCCTACTATCGCGGAGTGTGAAGCCTCCCATAGAAATCCCGATGGGTACCTCTGCTGACCTTAAATCTGTGAAGCGGCCGTATTTGCTTATGATCTATTATCAAAAAATTTTCCCTTTTCTAAACTTATGATTTTATAAAATTTGGCAACATAACAATTTGCACCTGGGTTATGTCCCCCAAATCCACATCACAATTTACACTATTTCAAATGTGAAACCCCGACAACATTCTTTCAAGAGCCTGAAGCTCACATTTTCCGCAAAACCACCTTATGCTACATACATATATTCCATTATACAAGTTAAAGTATTTCCTTACACAAAATAGTATTAATACGGCACAAATACAGTCGAGGAGAATCTTCTAGCTTGCTCGACGTCCTACGTATTACTGTACCTGGAAAATGAATAGATTTTTAAACGAGGAAAATAATACTAAAACGGGCTCGATGAGTGTATGCTTTATAAAATGATTTATTTTTAAAAAATATCTGTGGTAAAACTCTATTTACAAGATATTTTCGGAAAATCTTGCTTACAACTGCTTAAAGTTTCTAAAACTTTCATGTACTTGCTTTGCTTTGCTTTTCTTTAAAAGTTTCAAAACTTTTTATACTTGTTGCTTTGAAAGTTTACAAAACTTTTCAAAATCTCTTCTTTCTTTACCTTGTTTCACTTCCAAAACTTTTCATAAACCTCTGCTTTAAAAATTTTATAAAACTTTTCAAACAAGAACTGGGCTCAGTAAGCTTCTTTTAAAATAAAAATAGAACTGGCTCAGCGTTTGCCAAAAACAAACAGAACTGGGCTCAACCACCGATGTAATTAGATTTTTCAAGCGTATAAAACATTCTTATAAATCATCAACCAGGAAGTCTTTTCACAACTGTGTACCTAATGTGAACAGGAGCTGGGCATCGGCCAGTCTTGCAGTGGGACTTTCTGAGTCAGCATCACCCCTAGGTGGAAGCCTTAGCCCACATCACCTTATCAGAGTAAATATGGTGGAATTGACACGGGTCTCCGTCACCATAATTTAGTTGGAAGCTCTAACCCTATATATATACTCTAGTACGTACCCACAGTCTCCTTTATATACATGATGCATGAACTAAGTTCTTAGGCCAATAGTCTAAAATGCATGAATGATATCCTGCACCAGCGCAACGTGCGGAATCTAGGTTGCTTGCTTGGAGGCCCGGGTTTTTGGTTGGAGCTGACCTTTTAAAAAATGAACTTTTGTTTGCTGCTCTTTGAAATATAGTTTTATAATAATTCAAAATCATTGCTTATTTTCTTTTTAAAAGTATGGTTAGATATCAAAACCATTACCCAATAGTAAGCTTTTCTTATATGGTTTTAAATCAAAACCATTTTGTTTTGCTTAAAAACTTGTGCTTACTTTAAACATGGTTTACAATTAAAACCATTAAATACGGTGTAAAGCAGTTTATAATAATAATACACTAGTATTTGAAAAATAGGTTTAGAACACTCACCTCTTTGTTTCCGAAACTTGAGCCTGCGACTCCACTACTTTCCCGCCTTTGCTCTTTTAGCCTACGCGCACTCCAGCAGATACGACAGCGTGTGCTTACTTTGCGTATAGCGTAAAACTTAACGTACTTCACACGCAAGTCACTTTAAGGGTCACCCCAACATTCATATAAATAAATTAACAATTTACCTTGAGCACTAAAAACCTAACAAAAAAAAACTACTCATTTTGGTAGACCTTTTTCCCGACAACTCTCAGACTTCTTGCAAATTATTCAAGCGGTCTTCAAAATTATGAAACTCTCCATATCAGTCCTTTATATATCAATGACATCTCTTTAAATTTTAAATTTAAAATTCGCTATAAGACCCTCGACGAATAACCTGATTCTGTGTTTTGATGCCAAATTGGTTAGCTCAGCTGAATTACCTCTGATTTATCATGATTTTAAAGGATGTAACTCCATAAATTGGAAGCTGTTTCTTCACTCATTTGAAGCTATGGTTATAAGGTTTCTTCTCAATTGGAATCTTAATTTGGATCACGAGGCTTCGAGTTATTGTATTTTATATCTAGATTACTCAAATTGTGAACATAATATACATAGCTCCCTTAGCAAACTTTGGGCACTTTGGGGTTACAATTTGCTTCCTTCCTTCAGCTAACTTATTCCCCTAGAACTCTATTTTGCCCATAATTTTGAATCACTCAATTTGGATGGTGAAACTCATATGTGAAACACAACCATACCCAAAGCAGTTATCGAGTGGGCTGGCGTCACCTTTCAGTCCATATTTGGGAGCATTAGAGCTACAATTTGCTCTTGGTCCCTTCTATACATTTGTAGCCCTATCTCTTATGGTTCTTCACCAATTGGAATCAATTAATTTGGATGATTATAACTTAATATATAGCCAAAACAAAAATAGGGTTTAATTTTGGCAATGTAATTCCTTTAAAACCAAACTTATTCCCTTTTTACAACTATATTCATAATACCTCAAAAACCACATATGAAATCCTAACTCAAAACAATCACAACACTAGATTGGTGATTTGGAAATTCATACCACAAAACCTAGGAAAATCTTATGAATTCAGCCAAAGGTCCACGATTCTTCTATAAGCTCCTTAAATATGATGATTCCATGTTTATTTTACACACTTGAATTGGGTTTTTACCTACAAAACCTCTACAAAAATCTAGGAGTTAGGTGATCTCTTCAAAACCTGAACAAAAGGAACAACAATTCTCAGACCAGCCTTAGGAATCAAAACGCAGTAATTCAAGACCAAAAACATACCTTGGTTTGGCCTTCTTCTCCTTATAATAACCTTCCCTCTTCTTCCTCCTCTTCCCTCTCCTTGCTCTTTTCTATATGCACTCTCGAAACGCGTAGGCCTAGCTTTTATGAGACAAAAAAATAGGTTTGGCTTTTGTTTGTCTCATCATTCTCAATCATTCATACATAATTGCCATTAAGTCCGTCCTTCATCCTTTTAATTTTTGCAAATCAACTTATTTTATTTCAATTTTTGGCATCCTATCTTCTCACATTATGACTTCCATATCATTTTTGGAAATTACAACTTTGCCCTTTCTTCTAGTATCACATTCTGGGTTTACTAAATTTATGATTTCACAATTTCTTCCAAAAATACTACAGTGACACTTAGTGCTCCATGTGCCCCTCGATTACGTCTGCGTACACCTCTCGGAATTGGGATTCTGATTCCTCTTTACTGCTCCTTTTGACCCGAGTCTAGGTGGATGAAGGAAATTGTGGCTTTCTCTAGGACTCTTTACACCTTTTAAGACATTGTGGGCCTAAGTCTTATAGCCCGAATCAAAATATCATATCTGAATATACAAAATAAAACTACCTGCCCAGTAGTGGTGTGTTTACGATGTCAATACATACTGAGTCCTGATCCCAAATTTACATATGCAAAAATTGTACATTTATGTTTTACCTAATCGAGAGGAAACATGATGGACTTCTATTAGTTTGTTGGCCCAATAGTATGCGGAAGATCACAGACGTCCTCCTCTGTATCTACATGGATTAAAACTCGTGCTAAGCAACGCTTAGTAGAGAAACATATAAACTTATACGCCATGCCTTTAGTACTCATTTATAGTAGCGTAAAACAATAACAGATATCTGATGTCGGATAATAGAATTTTCATGCAGATTCATATAACAAACTTATACACATACTTGTATATAGTGAACTTACACTTGTTCGGATCTCAGTAGGAGTTACGGGGCTTATGCTTCTGCGGGGTGCCGTAAGTACTAAGCTTATACTTGTACAAGAAAATTACTCGTAGGTACTAAAGTTTATACTTATCGCAGAGGAGAATGCGTGTTACATTGATGATAGAGCGATGTACATTACTTTACTCTTATTAGTTGTCCGGACTCTTATCATAATTGTTTTTGACTACCTAGACCCGTTAATAAAGAATGAGTAGGACACATCTGATAAATTTTAGAAGATGCAGTGCACGATCTTGGTCACCCAGTAGCCTGGTAGATCTTTGAAGCAGCGGCCAGTGTCATCCCACCCTAATCGGAAGTCTTGGAAGGTACTAAGTGTGCCCCGAAGAAGCACGGTCGGAGAAGTGCGGTCGCACTAATCGGAAATCTGCAGAAACGCGGTCGGAGTGTCGTCGCACTAATTAGAGTACCAAAGTACTATACCGTGTACGCCGCACGTAACGAGTCTGCCGTGTCATTTAATATCGGTCTTAGGCGATCCTATAATTATATGTGTTAGAACTTATTATCTTATCATAGGAATAAGTTTGTAACAACAAACTGCTTGTAGAAATGATGAAGTCTGGTCTAATTTTCTTTTTCCTTTACCTTACAGACATGAATGGACGCTTTCATGAAGCTTATGGGGTCCTCGTTGATCGATAGACGAGTCCTCGAATAACATAAGCCAGAAAAATATGACAGCGCCGCAGTGCGTGAGCGATGTTACTCTGCGGCATAGGCCTTTGCCGCGAAATAGCGTTGCTACGCATCGGCGTACCTAAGACTTGTCTAAGCCTCCTCTCGACCTCCCACTTGTGTGGCAGGATCCTATGAGCGTAGGACCTCAATACTGAATTTTATTATTTTATCAAAATCCGACAAAACCCCCAAAATAATCGAAAGCATCACGAAAACAACTCCCGAAAGGTTCATGCTTGAACATATATAAACCGCAAAGAGGCGATTAAGAGGATTCCTAACATGACAAGTATTCATACTCGTAAAACACACCTCGAACCCTAGCTTTCGATGAAATTTCATACACCCCAAACAGGTAATACCATGAATCCCACAAATCCATAGCAATCCTCATTTCAAAGCTTATCTACATATTCCTGCAAGTTCTGACCAGCGACTTCCTGACACATGTAATGGTGGGTTAGAACTACCGTAACAAAATAAACGAGAACTAAACTAAAATCGAGAATCTCTGAAGTTCACAAATCCATACAAACCCATAGTAATCCGCTACATAATTATAGCATTACACAAATGGTTTCCATACATTTCCTCTTCTTCTTCTTCTTCTTCTTCTTCTCTACTCCTTTTCTTATCCTCTCTCTTCTTGTTCCGTTAGAGGCCTCCCGAAAATTGAGAGACCAACTAGTCTTGGCCCGTTTGTTAAAATTCCTTTTATTACTCTTTGAGTCCTTCATCCCTCACTGTTGCGAATCAGAGCATGTTGACTGCAAATAGCATCATCTTCTTATATTATGACTTTTATTTCCCGTTTTGACAAATTACAAATTTACCCTTGCTTATCTTGTACAAATCGGGTTGAAAATTTCGCCAGCAAAATAATTCTGAAAAAATTTCAAAATGCACTTATATACCCTAAATATAAAGCGACTAGGGTGTATTTGAAGTGTTTACTTTCTCTCTGATTGGTCGGGGGGCGTTTGGTTCTTACCTGACTCCTTTTGTTGAGATTGTCCACTTGTGGTAAACATACTTTGTAGTAGTGCGTCGTCGCATGAGTTGAGAGGCTACCGGATATTGTCCTCCGATGTTGAATATTTATCAGCGGATTTGTCTGATTCTTCCATTGTCATGACGAATCGAAGCATTGCCGTCTATTTTAAGTATGCGAGAAGGTATTCCCAATGTAGAACTAGATTAAATCGAGCATTATCTTCTTTGTGGTAATCATGGGTCATCTCCGTAGGGGTGGTATTCTAAGTGATCCTATAATGTAGTTTGTTTTCCAGTTTGTATGTTTAAAAAGCAAATTATGGGGTTGTGGTTGGTTGATTGAGTAACTGATTAAATTGACTATTTTAAAACGAAAGATATTGATAGGGTTTCTTGAGTTTCCATCACTATTGATCTGAGTAATTCCTCGCCGTCCGATCTCATCAGGAACCATTGATGAATGGTCTTGATGGAAGATTTACATTAAGCTCTTTTTAGAGCGAAAAGCGATCGGTGATGTTAAACCTATTCGAACCTGCTGCCTCGGACTCTTGGCAAGCACATTTGCAATCGACCTGACGTTATGGGGATCTCGTTCACCAGTAGTCCAGAGAAAATGCCAGTAAGGTTTTATAAGATTTTCTACAAATTACTTAACATCGTACAATCCCGGATTAAATTAAAAAGTGGAATTGAGAGGTTATTACCTTGATTAAGCAGTGAGGTTTCATAGATGGGAACCCCATCATGAGATTTAGAACTTCATTGAAGCAGTGATTCATATTTATTAGAAAACTACCCATAAATGAAACTTGAGAAAATCACACTTCAATTGCAAGATCAAACGATCAAAAACAAAATATCTTGTAAGAGAGAAGAGTTGAGTTGTGTGATCTAGCGAAGGAATTACATGAAATTGAAATCCAGAATCTGCAGAAAAGTTAAGTCTCCTATTCTACTCTATGAATACAACAAGAAAGCCCCTTAGGAAAAAATACTCTGCTATGAAACCAAAACCACAGGATCCAAAATCTCTCCTCTCACTCCCTTCCTTTGGCTTTTATACCCTTTTCCATTGTGATCTCAAATTAGTAGTGAAGGGCCAAAGGCGTACCCTTGCATTGGAATTGGAACTCTTGCTCAAATCCATGAATATTACATGTTGAGTAGCCGGTACGGTAAGTGTGAGTATCGATACCACATACTGCTCTGACTTTTTTCTTGGGTGCGAGTCTGCAGGTGAAAGAGTATTACCGATTACCACTTAGCCTTGTTGATTTCCTACTTTGGGAGTGCGATGCAGGTTTGCATGTCACCCAGGTACACCCTTACCTCTTCATTCTTCCTTCGTAATACCACCCCAAACTTCACGATGTAAGCATCATCAGCCATGATATTTATGTCATTCTTTAGACCACGAATCCTTATAATAATTATACATGGAACCCGAAGCCTGCACAAGTCAAAAACGAGAACAATGAAGGCTTTTTATTCTTATCTGAAAATGTAGGCAAAATATGAAATTTGAAGAGGTGTTTCAGATGATATATGCATGTTGCTCTTGTGTATTCAATAGCACCCCTCAGCTTTGCATCTTGCCTTCTAGTCTCTAGTAAGATTTAAACTAGTGACACATACTGATTACGATTTCCAACAAAATCGTTAGATACAGGTTAAACTTTCCAAGTTTCTGAAAGGAAAAAATTAGGCATAATCTTGACGGATAAGTATGTAGTAAACCTACTCAATTAAACCACAGTCTCTGAGCAATGAACATAATAAGAGACTATGATAATCGAATATTCCTTATAAGGAACCATGGAATTAGAAAGAAGAGTTGCCATAGAGCGCGCAAACTTAAATGAACGATATTATAAAGCGGTTTAACATTACGAGAAACTACTATACATAAAAGTCGAGAGAACATTGACACAACTAAAATCAAAAGGGTGCTTTACAAAAACTGTATGACCATAGGCTACACACAAATAGGGTTATATAAACAAAATGGGATGTTGGCATATGACATGCATTTAGTCTCTGCC
Source organism: Tetrastigma voinierianum (assembly GCA_016808115.1). Lineage (NCBI taxonomy): Eukaryota > Viridiplantae > Streptophyta > Magnoliopsida > Vitales > Vitaceae > Tetrastigma > Tetrastigma voinierianum. Next base: position 118,496 of record JAEQBH010006294.1, on the reverse strand, counting down.
CAATTGCAAACACCACTACCAGTCTAGCCTACCATGCTACTACTTGATGTCCTCCCCATCGTCTGTCGAAGAGAATGCGTCCTCATCGACACAATTGTCAAGCTCCTCTGAATCCCCTTCCAAGTCAGGAGGGGCATCTCAACTACGGGTTCTCACACCGGTAGATAGCTCTCGGGCACGGAGGGCACACGTATTTCGGCTATTTACGCGCTTCCCCCGATATGCATTTAAACCACCGCGATGCGACGCTCCATTCTTTTGGAGGATGTGCTCATGTTTGACCCAGGCTAAGGGCGAAGAAGCCCGAAGTAGCCCGCCGGATGCGAAGGCCCGAGTCTCGTGGATACCGGATGGCTCTTGGCTCACATTTGGCTTGTAATGGGACCCGACCCGGAAGAACTCTCTTTTCTCTTTCACTCCCTCGTCCCATGGCTTCAGATTTGTAACTAGGTCGAGATGGGTATGCCTATTTTTAGTTGGGGTAGTAGAAAATCCCTCATAGCAGCACCATATAACCAAGGCATGTCCCAGTGTGGCTTCCCGATCATCACCTCATATAAAAACTGAGTTTCTTCCTTTCTTAGTGCAGTTCTCTTTTCCTTTGGTCGATCATATTATGAATAATTTTGTTTATCGGCGCATGTCGGGCTTGAGGCTTCTGAGACAAATTCCTTGCGTATAAAACCTCTCTGTAGCGGGATGGGTGCACATGGCATTGTAGTAAACAGCGGGCATCGAACTCGTGGCTGCGGGTAAGGTCGGTCATGGGCGCGGGGGGCGGACATCTTGCAAAGAGTGGAGCTATCGAATCGGGGTGATCTTTAACTATTTCAGATAACGTGGTGTCTTTGAGGTATCTACACGATTTTCTCTCTCAAATTGGTGTAAAATTCGAGACCAAGGTGAGTAGATAGCCTTTACTTTAGCACCCTGGCGCAAATTTTGCTCTAAATAATAGCCACGATAGGATGATGAAACGAGAATGTCCACTTTCACACCGCTACGCAGTAAACACAGCTTTGTCCGATTGGAAGGCCCCATTTTCCGATACGAATGTCGAAGACTTCGGCAAGCATGGCTTCAATCTGCTTCATCTTGCTCTCGATACCTCCTTGCTCTAGAGGCGAATCTCTTCTCTTTCGGCACCCGCCACTTCTTTTTGCGAATTACCTTGCCCAGTGTCGGCTGGATTTCTTCGCACCAGCTCCGCGCCGACTAGGAGCCTTGCCTTTTCGAATGTTTTCGATCTTGCCATAGATATGCCAAGAATAATAAATCTGACAAAGGCAGCTGGCACACGAAACAATATCCCGATAGCTATCTCCACTAAGTGTCGGGTTGGCCGTTCGGTTGGACTCGACTTCCTCCATATCAGCGCGAGATGATGCCACTGAGCCACGAAGACGAGGTGCCACCCGGCCCAGGCCAACTAAAGCGAATCCATGTGGAATAATAAAAATACCCTGAGAAAGCGATGCTCCCCAGAAGAAGTGAAGAGTGCTTACCACCGTGACGACTATGAATTGGGGAGATCGGGATCGAACAGAGCTGCTTTGGCGGGAGCGTGTAGACTCGGGTTGCTCGTGTGAGAGAGAGAAAAGTGGTTAGGGTTGTCTTATGGGAATGAGGAGTAGGAATATTAAATGGTTGCAAAAATGGGTGAAATAGCCTAATTGTTGGCCATGTACGCGGCGATCTCGTACCGATGAAGTCGTCTGCAGGTGCGATTGGTCGTGCCACTTTTTACTTGCAGTGGTAAATTAGGTTAGAGTGATGCCGTGCCCTTTACCATTGCTATATATATATATATATATATATATATTTTTGTAAATTTAGACGACGGTGCCAAAATATGGATATACCCTTTTTCGAATGCCCTCACGTCTCGGATTCCCTTTGAATGTTCATTTCTTTCCCACTGCTCATATTACGCCCAGCTGATTTGTGTTGTGCGGAACTAACAATTGTACTTCATTCTTGACACCTTCCACTTACCCTTTGTACTTCTCATGATCATGGTTCCCTAGGGTTGAAGCTGAATTGGCCTTTCGAGGCTCGAGATGGAGTGCGTGAGGAATTAGAGTCAAAATCATTCACAAAATGTAACACGAAATAGCCTCAAATCATCTTTGATTATGCATGGTATTCCTCTGAATATGATGCACATGTAGTTAACATGGAATGCTAAAATAATGCACGAGGCGAAAGAGCGAATCATGAGTAACAAGGGTTTGAAACAAAAGTCTATGGCTTGTGTAGGGGTGGGACGAGGTCGAGTGATAAGGTCCTGATATGAACATAAAAATTTTGTGCAGTACTTGTTATTGTGTCGTCACGATGAAAGTTAAATTGGGTGCGTATAAGAGTCATCGTTCTACCAGGACATCACAAGTCGAGTACTATACCCCGAAAATTATCAAATCGAAATTTTGTCATTACACCGCTGAACATGTAACATGCATAGTTGGTTCGACCAAGGTATACCCACCCCAACATGCAAAATAAGCATTGCCCCCAATGCACCTGGTACCGATAAGTAAGCGAGGCGAGTGGAGGGACCAATGGGTCTTTTTTTGTTTTAATATTTTTTTTTTTTAATTGAAAATAAAGCGGGCTGAAAGAAAGCGAAAGAAATCTGAGAAAACCGGCATAGCTACCTTGAATGGGGATGGGGTTACTCTGAAGGAGCATCCTGGTAGAGTGGATCTACCAGTTCCTCACTATTCTCCTAACGGTCAAAGTGCTCGAGAAATGGCTTTAGGCGTTGGCCATTGACTTTTAAAGATTTTACCATTTCGGATTTTCAATCTCCAGCTGCACCCATATCGATCTTCTGCCAGCCGATAGGCAGACTGATCCACAGACGAGTTTTCCTGGAAATATTGCAGCCCAGTGGTGTATAGTAATACTGCTTTTAGTGAGGTTGAAAGTGCTTACCAGGAAACGATGAATGTCTTGTCATGCACGGGCGACTTAAGCATCTTTCTTTGTAAATTCTGGCGCTCTCATAAGATTCCCGCCTCAATTCATCAAGCTCCTTCATCTAACGTGATCGCCATTTTACACCGCACGACAAACCAAAATTAAGGATTTTAATAATGATATGCCTGTGCTCCATTTCACACGGATAATGACCTTGCCATAAACGAAGCTATAGGGAGACGGGACCAAGATAGTTTTAAAGCGATGCGGTAAGTCGAAAAGGCATCGGTAAGTCGAAGCGACCAATCCTTGCGATTTGGAGCAACCGTTTTCCAAAATATGTTTGATCTCCTATTAGCTAGTGGCTTGACCACATTGGTTTGTGGGTGATATGCCGTTGAACTTTGTGGGTGACTCCATGCTTTTTAACAATATCTAAAAGTCGATTACAAAAATGGAGCTCACAATCACTAATGATTACCACGAGGCACTCAAAGCGAAAAAAATGTATTCTTTTATAAATTTCAAAACAACCTTGTGGTCATTAGTTCCTCATTGGAATGGCCTCCACCGGCGACATACATAGTCAGCGAACTGACAAAATGTAAAGGTACCCACGAAGGGAAAAAGGCCCCATGAAGTCTATACCCCAATAATCGAAGATCTCAATGACTAAAATGGGAGTAGAGGCATCATGTTCCTTAGCATGACCCCTCTTAATTGTTAGCCTTAGAAACCTGATTTTCTGAATTGAAACAGTCTTTTAAAAAGCACTAGGCGGTAAAACCGACTACCCAGATTTTTATCATTTGTTTTCCTTTGCAAAGGAAATACCCTCACAACAAGCTTAGAGATCGTGAGGTAGAATTGATTTGATCATCATTGGTACACGCTTCTAAATCGGTTAGTGCAGACGGTATTTAAACGAGATATGGAGTCATCAAAATAATATTTCTTAATGTCCACAAAAATTTCTTTTTTTGTTAGAGAATCCGTTGGGTCAAATTTGACAGTCACCCAGAGATAATTTCTGTGTCACGCCATAGGTAATGAAACGAGAGCAAAATCATCGGAAAACCTTATTGCCTATAGGTAGGCTGTGAGAAATGGATTAAGACTATAGAGATAAGTGGTGAAGCTACCACATTCTCGACTCCTTTTATCTTTGTATGGTCGGATTAAATTCTTGCGCAGTGGGATCCACCTGATCAGCGAGGAAGCAGTTGTCCTACTTGAGAGAGAGAATTACTTGTATTCGTAATGTGAAATGGTTATAGGAGACCTACGATGTGACTGAACTTTCTAAGGCAGGCGTGTGACCAACTCTTTTTCTGTGGTTTTGTAATTTGCTTGAGCGGAATCTAGAGTCTTGTGGCACAGTAGATCCTGGCTGGCACTATCTCTTCCACTTTGTCTGGCTGCACGGCCACACATGCTTATATTGTCGCTGCGTGCTTTATATGATCTCAGAAACGGAAGGTTCAGTTAGAGATCGCATGATGGGAGGAGACACTAGCATAGTTTTGGAGTTTATCAAAGCGACCTCACAAGCTTGTGACCATCACCGAAAGGGAGCGTCATGGCAAACAAATTACGCAAGGGGCCTTGAGTATAACTTGAAATCTTTGAATCTCCTATAGAATCTGCATGTCCTAAGAATGACCTTATATCTCTAACACATTTTAAGAGTAGGTAAGTTGGAGATCAACTACGACTGTACTTATCCACCTCGATTCATTTTTTGATACTATGTGACCCTAAGACAATCCCACGCTTGTGTCACCGTAGTGACACTTTTCCCCAGTTCAACACGAGGTTAGCCTGTGACATCTCTCCGACACCTTATTAGATTCTCGAGCATCCCTCATGAGTCTCAAAGCGAGAAATCATCCATGAAAATTTCCAAAATGATTTCTATCATATCACTGAAAATCCCCATCCTTATTTGCCATTGGAAGGTTTAAGTGCATTACATAATCAAAGGGCATATTTTCCTAAGCGAAAAGATGTCTTAAGGAATGATGAATATAGTTTTTCTCTCTTGATCTTCTAAAGCTATCTCAATTTGATTGTACCACAGTACCCACATCAAAGAAAACAATAAAATTCATGCCCTGCAACTCTCTATAACATTTGATGACAAAGGAGTAAGGGGAAGTGATCTTTCTAGTGCATTGAGCTTCTATAATTGTCACCAAACCACTCCAGCCCAGGAGCGACACGAGTGGGAATTAGCTCATTATTTTCATTTGATACCTGATGACTCGGATTCTTGAACTACATAGTCGGGCCTTTAACCCACTTACCCCCTATCACGCGTGGGGTAAATAACACCTCGTCGAGAGTTTTAAATTTCTTTCTTGACCACTTCTTTCATTTATTAGATTCGATCGTATACGTAGTTGTCTAGAGGGTTTAACATCCTCTTCCTTGTTCCTTTATTCTGCAAATCAGGCTAATTCCCTTAATATCTACAATTGTCCATCTTTATATGGCAGTTTGCTTGGGTTCTCGATATCTCAACTGACTTATTTTCTTGTTCGACTCTGGGAGGAAGATATGGTCTGGGAAGGATTTCGTCTACCTAGAATGCATATTTGAGGTGTGATGGTATGAGTTTCGACTCAAGTTTAGGTGGTTTCTCTTAGAAGTGTGCCACATCCTCGATTGGTGGCAGTTAAAATTTGGGTGCCCTTGTTTGCTTCTAATATCTCCTGCATATGTTATGGAGTGTAGAAACTCAGACTCGGATGGTCACCTCCTCATCCCAACTTAGGCTTACTAGACAAGACATGTGAGGATCATCATTATGAGACATGAATCTGCATATTGTTGCACCATAGAGTCCTATCATATTCACCTCACAAACATCCTCCTCATCCCACCTATTTCCTTGACCAACATTAAAGATAATGTTCCAAGTTACTTGGTCATGTTACCAAATGATAGTATCATTAATCCTCCCTCTGATATGTATTAGCGTGCGCCGATAACGAAATGGCCTACCAGAATCACGCAGGAATTAGGTTCATGGTTCACCATAGGTTAGTGTCGAAGAACAACAAATCTGAGGAATATAGAACTTATCCACTTGCACCAATACATCATGCGCTATCCCTCTGAGGAATCTTTACACTCTACGGTCATCTAATTTGAGGTGATATTGGTTGTCTAATTCTCCTAACCCTAGATCGGCATATCTTTGAGTAAGGCAACAAGTTAACACCCCTTTAAATCCTAGAGCATGCCTTCCTAACTTTGAATTCCCTACAGCTATGGAAATAGTAGGGCTTCACGAGTCTTTGTATTGTTTTGAGAGGCGAATTGTTTCAGTTAAGGAGATGGATTGCTCGGTCATAAATGCCTCCTTATTGAGCGCTAGTTTTTCTTTTACGATTACACCAGTCATTGAAACTTGTATATGTGGAATCTTCTTCTTAATGGAATCTAATAAGATGTTCAACTTCCTGTTTGAACTGACTCATAAATTTGAGTGATTGTTCACTTTCTTTAGGGCTCGACTGAGGTATGGGCCAGAGGATATGAGAGACCTTGTGTCTTGTTACATCTCACCATCAATAACATCATATGTCCCGGAACATGAAACATCGGCACCTGCAATCATCCCTAAGCGGTTCATCTTGTAACTCTTGTATTATCGGTTCCTTGGGCTTAATAACATCAATTATTACCTTACCCTTGAAGAGTGGTTCTGACCATACAATGTTTGAATGTGCCCTCACTTGGACCTGAGACTCCAACACTATTTTGACCTTGGGGATTTTGGATGGTTTGAGAAGGGAGTTTCCCTTTTTCTTGTTGAAAATTTCCCATGGAAGAGGTTAGCTTAGTGATTTGGGATTTCACATCATTCAAGGCAGTTCGAAATTCGATGTTAATTGGATTGTGAGTTTGGGACTGTGTCACAATATCCTCAAACTTCTCTTATGGGGGAAGGCTGATAAAAATTTGTGGATTTGGATTCCCTTAAGTTTAGCAGTTGAAGTAGTGAGGGTTCACAAAATCCTTGAGGACCTTGATTCGAAGCGGAGGGGCGGATTTGAAAAGACCTTGGTTTTTTGATAGTGCAGGGCCATGGTTGTTTAATGGCAAGTTGTGGGCCTCCTCATTTCTCAACTGGAAATTAAGTGCCACCCCACCTGCCCCGGATTATACGTTTCGAATATGGAGGTGAAGGGTTTCCTTTAGTAGTTAAAGAGCATTAGCTTGTTGTATTTGGATTGCTCCGCCTTGGGGAAGAGGTTTGGGCAATTAATAGTTGAGTCGCGTGGTCGCCATAGGTGATGCCATGGCTCCTCCACTCTGAGTCCCATGGTAGAGGGTACTTGAGGCACACTAGTTTACCTCATTTTACCTTTTCAACTCTATAACTTCAACTTCCTCGTTAAGTTAACTATTTTTGTAATCATCATTCTCTTAAATGATGGATTCCTCCCCCTGTAGGTGTAATGCCTGCACTTCGCAGTATCTAAGAATTTATTAGTCTCTCCCATGTTCGAGCATTTTCTACTATAATTGTCAAAGTGGGTGCCTCCTAGCACTTTTCTCTAACAAAACTCTCACTTTACACATCATTTTGGATGTACATTTATTATTCAAGGATAGCTCTTGATGAAAATATGCAGTTTATCCAGCATCAAACCATGATGGGGATAGCATGGAAGGAGGTCCTTGTATCTTTCCCCATACCTCTCTTTGCAAAGGTTCTTGGTTTTCGGGAAAAATTTTGGATTCTTTGGCATGAGATCATTTGAGTACGTGCGGGAGGAAGAACTTGTTGGGAATTCATTCGCATCTCACCTCCATGTAAAAAGATTAGATTGGAGTGCGAGCAAAATGAGCCGATTTTGGAATTTTCGCTTAGAGAATGGGAATAGAACCATACAAATTAATATGTGGAGAGGTGATCCGATGAGAGAATGCCCAACAACGGACATCCTCAAAGTCTCTCATGAATGAGTAGGGTTCTTAGAATCGACCCCTTGATACTGCTTGGTAGGCGGATCATCGACCATGAGGAATTAGCCTCTTGGTGGCGGATACATGAGTTTGTTGTGGTTCTTTGAGGTTTCAAAATCTCTCGGAGAGTTCTTTCCACATTAGGTAAAGGAGCGAGGGAGCCCGATGATTTCGGTGAAAGTTAGCATTTCCCTCCTACTTTGCTAATGTTCTTTGAAGTCTGACCCAGATCTCCATGTGGAGGTTCATGGGATCCCTTATGTGGTTTAATAGGTACCTTGAGAATTTTTGATTAAAGGGTTGTGGCTCGGGATGGTCCATTTGAGGTGTAAGGTTATCTTGAAACAATTGACTTACTGGACTCGCCGAATTTCTTGGAAGTCTGATTCTTACAGTCGATGTTGCTGGGTTATGCGAGCCCGACATCACTAATCCTACTCCTTGACGGACACACTTAGATTCTTCCCGAAAACAAATTAAAGGAAAATAGAGAATGTATCGGATTTGCAGTAATTACCTGGAAATTACCTCTAACTCTCTTCGAATCGACTAGATTGCTCGCATCCTTGTATGACGTAAATGTCTTCATCTAATATTTCGTAGCCGAAGAGAATTATTCTAAAGCGTGGAACTAAGATTAAATCGACATTATACTACTGTAGTAATCCACAGGTCATCTCCATAGGGAGTGGTATTCTAGGTGATCCTTAATGGTTGTTTTCCAAAATTTGTATGTTTAAAAGTAAATTACTTCTAGGGTTGTGGTTGGTTGATTGAATAATAGTCGATTATTCTTTAAAGCGAGAAGATGATTGATAGGATTCTTAGGTTTCCACCTACTATTGATCAAGTAATTCCCACCTCTTCGTCACAATCTCATCTAGGAACCATTGATAAATGGTTTTCGATGGAAGATTTTACATTAAAGCTCTTTAGACGAAAAGCGATGAGTGATATTAAACACCTATTGAACACTTTACTCGGACTCTTAGCTTGCATTTGCAATCCAAGCAACCTGCAATGATGTCTGGGGATCTCTCGTTCTGCGTTGTCGAGAAAATGTCTTGACTAAGGTTTTTATAAGATTTCTACAAGTGCTTAACATCATCCTAGTCCAGTTGAGTTAAAAAGTGAATTGAGTTATTACCTTGATAGTCGGTTCAGTGGGTGAACCCCATCATGGGAATTTAGAACTTCATTGAAACGATGATTCATATTTGATGAAAAACTACGTAAGAAACTTGAGAGAAAATCACACATCAATTTGCAAGATCAAAGAATCAAAAACACAAAATATAGAGAAGGTGAGTTGTGATCTAAACTTTGAAGATTACATGAAATTGAAATCCGAGAATCTGCAGATTTAAGTCTCTGACTTCTACTCTGAACCTAACAAAACTATGAAAAACACTCTCTTTTATGAAACCAAAACCTAGGATCAAAAAGCTCCTCCTCTCCTCCTTCCTTTGGCTTTTATACCCTTTTCCATTGTGATCTCGAGATTGGTGGTGAAGGACAGGCGTACCCTTGCATTGGGATGGGAATTACGCTCGATCCCTTGAATATTACATGTTGGTACCAGTGCAGGAGAAAGTGTGAATGCTAGTACCACTTTGCTTTCCCACAGTGACTTTTTGCTTGGGGAATGCGAATGCCGGTGAAAGGAGTGGTCTTTGAGCTCCACTTGACCTTATTGATTTCTTGCTTTGGGGGAATCTTAGGGTAGCCTAGGTTTGCACAGTCTGCGGTACCCTTTGCCTCTTTCATTCTTCCCTTCTTATTAATACTACGAAACTTCACGTCGCGGTTATCATCTTGCAATGCTTTATATCTCTTTGTTGTTCTCTGAACCGCGAATCACTATAATAATTATGCATGGAACGAAAAACTTTTACTTGCGAGTCAAAAACAAGGAAACGATCGAGCTTTATTCTTAACATACAAAAATGCTTAGGCAAAATAGGTTGAAGGGTACTTTCAATCAGATATACATGCTCTCACGTATGTAAACAACGGCCCGAGTGGAAGAATGGGGTGGTGGCTGCAAAGCTCCTGCCGGAGAATTACGAAGGAATTGCGGCATCCATCTTTAATACAGATCAATGGTTGAACAATCCCTCGAATATTCCCCGTAGATCGCGGATGGACTCGTCTTTCACTTGAAGATGGTTTGCGGCGATATTTCGCGCCTGTGGCCAGACGCGCAGTGCGGGGAAGCAGGCTCTGGGACCTGGGCTTCGGCTGAGCGAGGTTGGTGTGATGGAATCTCCGTGGGAGTTTGTGGAACCATTGCGGTGAGCCGCTTCAAGCTAGTGGAACACTTTGCATATGACCAGTGGCATTAAGTATCATTGCTGATTGAAATCGACATGTGGTCATACGGATCGGAGAGCCATCATATGGAAAGGCTGTATGACAAAGCCCGCGGGCGGTTCATAGCTGAATGTGTTGGCCCAGCGGGGAGGATATAGCATGTCTTAGGTCCGGTGATGGTAGATGTAAGCATGTGCGGCGGGTCTCGACCTCGAAGATACCCAGGATATTACAGCAGGCGGAGTGATGAGATTTCATACATGCCAAGTGGGCACATTTTTCAGGGGCCTGCTCCAACTTTCATCGCGCTCTCTACTAATTTCTCTTCATACTCGATGATGCATGCCACTGACAGAATGGCTGGAACAGCGCGAGGGCCTCTTTCTTGATTCAGCCTCCACGTTGTTCTTTGGAGGTGAAAGATCAGGTAGCAGAGAGATACTGGAGGATAACTCATCGCGTCCCATTTTGCCCCATCAAGCATCACCTAATAAGATGCGGCTCCTTGCCCCTGATTACTGTTTGACCGGTGCGGGATGTTTTGCTTTCTCGTGCATTTTCACCTGATCCTCTTCGCAGACATGACGATCTGTTCTCTTCTTTTGTAAATGGTAAACATGATTCCACAATTCAATATCTATCGGCCTACTCTTCTTGCTTCGTTTCCATATCGATGCCCGGCCAAGCGGTCCTCAAGGGACTAGTTTCTGCTGGGTTCAACGGCCGTAAGCGATAGGATCGATGGATTTGGATGAGTGAGCGGGAACTTCTGAATCTTGGTGTAGAGGATGGCTTGATAGTCCAGCAGCGTAGCCAAGCCCTCGCATCTGCGTGATAAGATTACAGCCAGTCGTTTCCACCAGACGGCTCGATTGTTGTCTCTTAGTTCAGGTCTTCGGACCAGTCGAGGGCATGAACCTGGAAGCGAAGGACTTGCAAAACAAACAATGCATGTCGGTGGTGGTGTCTTGAAATTGCTGTCAGATACTTAAGTCAGAAAAGCAGAGAAATAGGGAGAGTCAACACATCCATTTTGTTCGTATATCCACCTATCTTCTGTTTTAGATTCCTTGTATTTATAAAGGAGGAGGATAATTGACTTTTTATGGAAAGTGGGTGATTAGTTTCGAAATTGGCGGGAGGCGCTTGAGTCATCTGTTTTTTCCTTTTGGATGACCAAGTCATCAGATCTTGCTCGAGGAATCGTTTAATCATCTTAAGGATGGTTACTTACGTGATTCGTGGGAGGATGTGATTTGTTTATGTAATCGATTGAAATCATTAGGTAGCCATCTTCTTAGAGACAGTGGCTGAAATTTAGGAAGATATGCCCAGAAGCGATAAATCTGACTTTGTTGTGATCGAATAGTCCAGTAGGGATTCGGCGTGGATGGATATGTGCTCGTGTGAGAGGATATTTAGACGACTGCCTATAGGCTTTGATCTACTGCGGGCCTTACGAATAGAGTGCTAGGCTAAAGCCATAGCGTACCCACTATTAATGATTAGTTTCTCCCAATCCCGACTTTGTCTTTCTTCTTATTTTTTATTAATTTAGGAATCTTAGTAGATTAAAAGAAAATTATGGAAATTACAATATAAGTAGTAAACAAGAATTCATCAAAACATATAAAATTTTCTTAGATTCTAATAATAATTTAGAATTTAAATAACATACGACATATACGTAATACTTTCTTTGCCAAGAAACTTATACAATTTTTTAAATATCATTAACAACGAGCAACAAAACCTACAAGACTCCAAATTTTCAACATTGAAACAAAATCAAGAACCCTTATATGTAAATAAAGATTTTAAAAAAAAATCTGCCCACAAATGTCTTGACGGAGATATGAAAAATCTATGAACAAATTGAAAATCGATAATTGGATAATAAAAATCTTGAAGCGTAACTCTCTTCCTCAGAACAATTTTGAATAATATTCCTCCGAACAAAACACCTCATATAGGTAACTATAAATGAGTTAATTTGCTGCCCTTCCTTTTTATTCTTAAGTAAACTTTTTTTTTAAATAGAATCAGCATAATTTTCCCCAAAATTATATCATTAAATTATAAATATTAAATTTTGTAAAAAGAAAAAACTAACTAAATGCAAATTTATAGATTTTAAACGGAAAGAATTTATTCGAAAAAAATTATTAGAATTAGTTTTGAAGTCAAAATAATAGCAAAATAATCGTCTGGCAATGAAGTGAAATGATCAAATGTATTGTTTGTAAGAAAAGCATTTGCAATTAGGTAGTTCAAATATCGATGTCCCAAACTGACTCTAATTATACTTTTTCTGATCCACTCACATTAGTCATTTCGCGTTGTAATGTAAAATTAAAACACACGTCTATTCCACGAGCCATAAACTCCATTGTCAACTCAAGTTCAAAACTTCAAACTATATTCCTATGTTTTTTTGCAACCAACTATACTCATTTTTCACCTTGTTTTTTTTAACATGGACGTGGAGCTACTTAGATTACACCTATGGGGTATTAATTAACAAATAAATGAATACTTTGGTGATCAGGAAGGACCGGGAACCTTCGAACTAGTAATTATTAAAATAAACTTCCAGACTTGATCGAATAAGCGTATTTCTTAGTTCTATTTAGTTAGTCGGCTTTAATAGCCTTGTTTGATTAATGAAAAATTTTAATGAGTTCATAAATATATTTAGCTTAAATTTCAAATTTATGGTTCCATTAGTTATATTTGATACCATTCTTACATACTTTGGTTTAATAACTATAAATTTATTACATATTTTGAGTACTAAGATAATAAGTTAGATATAGTTTTCTCAACTAGACTACTAAGTATTTGATGTAATATTAACTTATTGAACAAGTATACGAATGACACGAAGATGTGATGAGGTCATAGGAAAGCCACATTATGCATTATTTAATATTTTCTTTCTAATTTTGTAAAGGTGAATTGATAAGCTATCATCCACAATAATATTTCTAAAATCTTTAGAGAAATTTGAAAACTAAATTTTAATTTATAATAATACCTTTCAACTATATAATTCACGATTTATATTTGTTTCTAATACTCAATGGTGAGTTGAATTTATTTGATAATATATCAAATACAATTTATTTAATAAGTATTTGTTTAAAAATTAGTATTTTTAATCATTCCTTTATTCTCATAATTAAGTTTTTTTAATTTAAAATAAAATAAAAATGAATTATATAATATCTTTGAGTTTCGTAGCCCCATGAAGGAAGAAGGAAATATCTCGTGGATTTTCTTGGAAGCCTGTAAGCGAATGCAAATCAGGTGAGTAAAGTCAAGGCTACTAAGAATTGGAGTTTAGACAGAAATACTTACCAAATCATTCTATTGCATGTACTTAAAACCAAGAAAACATCAACGAAGTTAAAAATCTAATCGAACAATTCTCATTTGATTTGATTAAGTCAGCTTATCCTTGTATTGGTTTCATTTATTTTAGTAATATTGGCCCCTAAAAAAGCCTCATTTTTCTTGAAAATGGACTAGTCATTATGCATTTGCCTAAAACAAGAAGACAAATGTGTAATACAAATGGGTGCCATGGAGCTTTCGTCATTTTGATTTTTTTTTTTGGATAAGCAAAGAGCTCGATGAAACAAGGTAAGTAACAACCCAAAGGTATCTGAATGTATACATAGGTACCCCTAAGACCTATACAACAGAAACAACACAGGCCCATAAACTAATATGTATCTGAGACACCAAACTTTACTGATCATCAAGTAATCCTGTGGAACCACACTAATGGGAACGCTATGCCGATTATGACCTCCTTGCATAAACCAAATCATATAAATATATAAAAAAATTTGTATGTACAAATATAATATATAAAAAAATATCAACATATATCAATGAGCAGAGTCCCACAAGATGGCGTCTTTATATTTCCTATTAGAATGGCGCCTAGAATACCACCAAACTAGTTAATCTATAGGGTCCGTCTCAAGCGAAGCTATTAATAAGTGATCTGACCAGTGAGGGAGCTAATGGAGCTAAGGGGCTGATGGGTGGGAGAATTGCTGGAAGCATAATAACTTGGAGCATGGGATTGGCTGGGCTGAGTGCCGGTGCTCGATGAAGTCAGGATGAATTGTCATCAATGGGGGGAGACGTGTGGGGATGATAAAGGGTGGGATGAGGAAGGTGATGCTCTACAATCTTTATGGAGGTTGGCTCTGGATTTTGGATGAAAGATGTATGGGAGTGTCTAGGGAGTATGGAGAGGTGATGTGTGTAAGTTTGTGGGGGTATAAAATCTCAGGTGATGGAGTGATAAGTATGGGGGAGTGTCGAGTAGGCAATGTCGGCTCGGGTGTACCCTTTGTGCCTCACCGTCTGACCATGACCTCGACCACCATAAATGCGACCACTGACCTCATTGATAAACTCTCCTCTCCCCTCTTCCTCAAATGGAGTTAAATCGTCTTTGGGTGGATGACCTTCGAGTCTAATGGATGGTCCGTACGATGTAGATGCCTTATCATAGACAACTACTTCTCTTCTCGATCTTATAGCTGCTTGATCTAGCAATATAGTGCAACACTGCGTCAGGATGTGATGTTCAAACCTTCAATAGATGGCTTGATGAGTGCAGGTTGGAATAATATATCGTGTTTGGCATATTAATGTCACATGTTTTCCAAATTCCCAACCGCATCCAGATTTGCTTGCTTTATGGCTAAAACGACGTGGCATTTATGTATATAATTGAGAAAAGTCACGAATAATTGTCTAAGTTCTTTATGTTTCCATCTAGCACCTTTTGTATGATATTTCATATCCCATTTCTCCATCACACTTGCTTGAATACTTGACCATAGTCTGATATAGATTATTGTAATTATTACCTTTATATGAGGCGGTAACCACATTTGAGTCCCGATTGATGATGGTCCGATTCAAGCAAGGATTGACACAGAAGTATGCGACCCCTTTATATTTATTAATAACAAATAAGCAAGTATCTTTTACAACCATGGCATGAAGCTTCCATAGACATTGACATTCTTTGGCCTTCTTATATCTTAAAACGAGCAATTTTTTTAAAGATGCAACAATAACAAACTCTTAGTGTGCTTTAATTGAGTAAATATTCCCCATTTATCTTGCAAATCAGTTTAAATTAAAAACTTGGCCAACTACAAATTCTCCAGCTCGAATAACTTGGTACTATCATTGCACCCATGGGTGCAGCGCGAAATAACATTGCCTAAGTTTCCAACATGTTCAAATTCAGGTGTTGGTGGTAAGTGATATTAATGAAACAGGGGATAACTCGTCTAATGTCTCCATCACGGGTTATTTGATACATCCTGCGATGGTACATGTGTAGAACACATATCCCTTGCTCATTCTCGAAACTTGAAAGTGCGGAATGATGATACATGTCTATAAGCGAACATCAAGTCTCCATTAGATTCATCATCAACATATTCATCGAGATTCATCGATTGTATGGCTTCTTCATAAAGCGCAGTCTTCATCATCTTCATATACTCGGTATTCGGTCTTGGGCGACTTCCTAGGCCCACTGACCATAATCAAGATGCGCAACGCATTATAATTATGTGAACCAATAAATCTATATGGCCACCCACATAGATTAATTCACTTGTGGCTTGACTCGAACCTCAAACTTCATTATACAATTCAGTTTCCTCGATGCTAGTTGTGTTAACTAAGTTCAACGTTCGATTTTACGCTCTTTTTGTCGTCCAATGGAGAAAAGGTTGGAACCTATTTCGCTTTTTAAGGGATACTTACAAGTGAGGACTAATTTGAACCTTTGTTTGTCAATGGTTGTCGTTGAGTATATCATATCAGTCAAATTATTTCAAACTGATACATTCAACCGGTATCGAGCCTGATAATAGCTTGCTCCCCGCACGACATACATTTGAGTCCTCGATATTTTTCCATTGTAATGTATATCAGGAATAGTTGAAACATATAATTGACACAGCCACAAAATGGTCCCAAATGAATTAAATAATATGAGAGATTATTATCACCTTATCACATCAACTATCTATAAAGAAAACAATCGACTTCTAAAAACAAAATATAATCTTCAAATTGTCACGAATTTCAAATTTAAGTTTTTAAGGTTTAGGGTTTTGAGGTTAGAGTTTTACAGGGTTTAGGGTTTTAGTGTTTTAAGGGTTTTAGGGTTTTTGGAGGGTTTTTAGGGTTGGAAGTTTGGGGTTTGGGTTTAGGGTTTATTATTTTTTAGAGTTTTAGGGTTTGGTGTTTAGGGTATATGGTTTTTTAGGGTTTGGGGTTTTAGGGTTAGGGTTCTGGTTTAGGGTTTAGGGTTTTAGGGTTAGGGTTCTCAATCATTTCTCGAGGACGGAAGAGCACAATCCATCATTATGGCTCCTGCAAGACAATTAAATCCTTGACATATCTCACTAACATTTGAAAGGATAAATAAATAGGCAAAAAAGACCTATACTCTGACCCAGCGAAAACACTATGTTTAAATGACCATTTCTAAGCTTCAGACACTGAAATGTCTCAAAACACCCGCCCACCTACAAAACCAACTTCTCTACGTAAATCATTCATGCCAACCCAAGGACCATGGCCTTACTTGATCCATGAAACGCGGGTGATGAAATTATATTCAATCATGGGGTGAAATATATATTACCCATACGAGTATAACAAAGGAAAGAAATTAAAATTAAAATAAACATAAAATACAAGGCTATTAAAGGCTGACCAATCCACGAAAGGCAGAAATAACTTATTCGATCAAATCTTGAGTTTATTTTTAATAATTACAGTTTAGGTTCTGATCCCCTCGGATCACAAAGTATTCATTTGTTGTTAATTAATACTCCATGGGTATGTCTAGTAGCTCCGCCCACATGCCAAAACAAGGAGTGAAAAAGGAGTATAGTTTGAAGTTTTGAACTTGAGTTGACAATGGGTTGATGATGGGTTTTTTGGTGGGACGGGATGTGTTTAAGAACTAGCTAGTCCATCCCTGTATCCCGATTATATCGAAAAATAATTATTTTGTTTTATAGTTTAATATAAGTAAAATAAAGAGAATGGTTTAAGTAAATGATTTAAGTAGTAAGTCTATGTTTTTAAGTAGATTTGATGGGGCCGCCTTGTTGTTATCTTGGACCGATTTAATCGGTTATCCAGTGTCATTCATAGTTGAACTTTGGGAAGAGAGGGTGAAGAGGATATGGCGTTAGAATGGGAAACCCCGATCAGCATCAACTTTGCGAAATTTGGGGGTTTGCATTTATTCATTGTTTTTAATACTAAGCGGACTCCTGCCTTGATGCAAATGACTCAACGAGGAAGAAGCAGTGGTATTAATACATGACAATTGTATTTAAAGTTGTCAAATTCTGGTTTTCCACGGATAACGATGATTTGATTATTTTAATTACCATTTTTCGATAATAATGTATACTCTTTAATTATTATTTTAACTTTCAAACTAATTTAATAATTTTTTTTTCAAACAAATTATTATTTTTAAACAAAAACTTCAAGAAATTTATTATAAAAAATTATTAGAATATATATATATATATATATATATATATATATATATATATATATATATATATATTCATATATATAGGAAGACAAAAGTGAAAAGGCTATTAGAGCGAAAGTCGGTATAAGACAGAGAAAATTCCAATTTTCTAGAAAAATGGCAAAATCGCAATTTAGTTAGGAAACCAAGGGAATTTTCTAGATCTTGAATGTCGAAATGGATTTCACCGTCGGAATCGTCTCATGAAATCTAGCTAACACGTCAAATTTCATCGAATTAGAGGGCAGTCGAAAATTGCAGTTTTGAGCTATAAGTATCGGGTGTAAAGCGAGAATTTGATGTAAAAGTCGCATATAACGTATCTTCGTAATAGCGTATTTACGTGAGTAGAGAGATGATGGAAATGGGCCAGTAGAAAGTGCTAAGTGAGAATAGTGGAAAGAGGGACGGATGTCATTTTGCGATTTCTGGAAATATGAGAAAAAGACAAAGCTTGAATAGTGTTGTCTCCTACCTTAGGAGCCAAGAAAGCATGAAGGAGAAAAGAAGACTACATTGCTTAGGTTTTATTTTAATGTTGAGAGAGAGTGTGACTTCTCTCTAAGATCTCGAGCGCGATCAGACCCGGAAATCGAAATTCGGAGGCGAAAGGAAAATCGCTACCTGTGAGACCTGGCAGTGGGCTCGATTTTGGAGTTTCGACAAACTCAGTGAGGTAGGGTTTCATCCTACTTGTTTACTCTTGATTTAAGAGCTTTGTTGTTTCGGTTGGGTTAAGACCCAGCCCAGGCAACCGGTTTACAGTGGTCAGTCTTGGAGCAGTGTGAGGGAATTTATGAAACCGATTGTATGGTCAATAGCAGTTTATGGGTACATTTTGGGTATTTGTATTTGTAATTTGGCAAACAAATTGTATTATGATGTGTATGAGGCCGAAAATGGCTATGAAGTCGAGTTCACAAAGTCGAGCCGTGTTAGTGATTGGCCTTGAGCAGTGACAGGTCCCTTTGTTCATATGAATAATATTCCTGAAATATTTTTGTGAAATGTATTTGGTTAGTAATTCAAATCAATTGCTCGTGTTTGATAATTAACCCGCCTTGAGCTAATTTTGGTGAGGTGATGATGAATGTATAACATATTTTATGTGCTTTGAATTATGTAAATGCATGATGATATATTTACATGTGTGTGATATAATTGTGTTGAAATGGCATAATGCATTTCATATGCGTAAATTGACGTCTAGAATTAGGTGTGAGTGCATGACATGGATTTTTCTAAAGCGAATATGGTTGAAGGAATTTCAGGGATGAATTTTTCGGAGAATGGGGTTGGGAGGCAGTCGATAGATCATTTCGGATGAGGACCATGACATTTGGGGAAGTTCTCCAACACATTCACACCTCGGAGGGTAGTCCCATCTTTTTATTGACACATTCGGTAGTGTATTTTTCAATAACAACAAGTTTTGTTTTGAAAAGGGTTAGTTTTTCTCATACATGGCTTAGGCAGGTGTGAGAGAGTCGGTGAGGACTCGGGACATGGGTTGGTCATGTAGACATTCAAGTAGGATCACGCATTTACTTGAATGTGGGTTTGTTGTGGAGCATTGCATATGCGCCAGGTGGAGAGAGTAACCCATTTAGAATTGATTCCACTACTAGGCATTAGCTCACCACAATGAGGAATTATATTATTTCGGACAAGGAGGCGCCTGAGAGGCCCACTCATCCTAGAGGCCCGATCTTTGAAGAGAAAGTCAAGGTTATGGCTTTGAGGTTTTTTATGATGTATACATGTATTAGAATTTTAGATTTTAATATATGTTGTAAAAAATAAATTTTAACTCTTGAAACTATAGTATAGAGTTAGTATGTTTATGAGTATTGTTTATGGGCCCCCAAGTGGCCGTTTTTACTCATGTTATGTCACCCTGATGTTGATTAGGGCGGGTTTTGTATTTGGGTGAGCTCCTCATACAAATGTGAGACTCTTGCTTGATTTTCGTGAATAGTGTCGGTTCACCCAGGCGTTCTGTCCATGAGTTGTGGGTAGTCGACGGACCCCCCGAGTTTTAGGCGTCACGGCTTAGGTCTGAAGTACCTGGGCTTGAAAGTTTGACTAAGGCTATAGTCTTAAGAGATAAGAACATCACCACTTGGTGTGGCTCGATCTTAGGTTTAGGTATGAGATTACCTAGGAAGGCGGAACAAAATTAAGGCTCTTTGCAGCCATTTTGTTTTAGGTGATTGTTTGATGTGTTTTATGTGTGATCATTTGAATTGATGAATGGTTGTGTGAATGATATGCATAACATGAATTATTATGTGTTATGAATTAGTGCTTAGAAAATAGCTCTTAGTGTGTTGGAAAATTTTTAGGAGTTTTATAATAGTATATATGACAGAAAATGAATACAAATAGTTGAATAAATTTATTTGGTTTATAGGACAATGAAATAAAAGTTTAATAAATTTTAAGGTTAGACACTAGGTGTAGTGAAACGAGAGGTTGAAAAATTTTTGGACAAAATGGTCGAATAAAAGAAAAAAATTAAGGTGAAGAAAATTATTTTCTAAGGTTTTATAGATTTATAAAGCAGAAAATCAAGTAAAATAAATTTTATAATTTATTTAGTATTCCCTGAAAAAAAAATATATATATATATATATATATATATATATATATATATATATATATATATATATATATATATATATATATATATATATATATATATATATATATTATATTATATTTTCTAGTAAATGGAAATAATTAAAAATATGGAAAAAACGAAAAAAAAATAAAATTGGTGCACGCATAAGCCAGTTTGGGCTCTTTGCTTGATTGTGTGACGCTAGTCTTGTAGGCAGATTGTATTCTGAGAGAGGTTTAGTGGGTGAAATTGTATTGCAATAGGGAGGTTTGTTGTTGAATACATTATATTTGCAATACCTGAGGTTAATGTTGACCAATTAGGGTAAAATTTTGGTGAGGCATTGTATTGCAATACACACCATGGTGTATTAATGACGGGAGGTTTGAGATAGGCATTGTATTCCAATACCATAGTGTATTGCAGAGAGCGTGTATTGTGACTCGGTACAACATTTACGGAATCCTTGTTTGGACAACATTCCCACGAGATTTTTTGAAAAAAAAAAAAAAAAAAAAAAAAAAATATATATATATATATATATATATATATATATATATTGAAGAATAAAAATAAAACCAAATAAAATGAAATACAAGTTTGTAAAATTATATTTTCAAAAATAAAATTTTGATGTTAAATATGAATTGATATATTGACTAAATTGTATCTTATTCCTCATCACGAGGACATAATTATATAAAATGTATTATTCGATTGTATGAATAGTGTCTGAGTACATGTTTGTACGCCCAGAGATCTTTGCATGCTAACGCCATTGAATTGGCAGCCAGATGGCTAACTAGTTTAGAGCGGGGCGATAGAGGACATCCACGGAAGTGCGGTGGGACGCCGTCGACACGACGACAAACCTTTGATGAAATTTGTAGGGATTCTGATCATACACGTATCCTGCAGGCCGGAGTCTGATAGTGAGTCGAAATTCGCCAGGTCAATGACCTCGTTTAGAAACCGTCGTCCTCGATGGATAAGAGGTGGACTCTAGATCCGAGGCATTTATGACCGCGAGAGGAGATAGATGACATACGAGGTATCCAGGGATATGGGTGTTGGTCATTGCAAGAGGAAGGAAGATCCATCTTAACACAAGCCGGAAGAAGCGAAGACTTTTGCGCAAGGATATCCGGAGGGCGAGTACGAGGTCATCGGGACTAAGGCGGGGCGGGACATTTGGTCGGGCGGGCGGATGATGTGTTGTTCCTACGGAGTAGTCTGGACACTGCACCGGCCTTGGGATTGTCCACGGAGCGGGAATCCGAGATTATGGGACGGCGCCGGTCCCGTCGTGATTGGATGAGTTAGGGTTGCGAGTCGAAGATGGGGATGGTGTCTTTGCCATTGCCGGTGGCCGGGACACATAAGGAGGATTGTCCCGGATGGGGATCCAGGGTTTTGGGACGGCGCGGTCCCGGTCGTGATAGAATGAGAGATGATTTATTCCTCACTTTATATGTTATGGGTCGGAGACGATGTCGGTGCGAGGTGCCACACGACACCTAGTATAACGAGCCAGACCCACACGTAGACGAGGGTCGCGGAGGAGCGTGGTCGGTCGACCACGAGATTTGCGACCCAGGATTAGTCAAGTTGGGCGGATGGCGTGTTACCATTGTCGTGACTGGGCATATGAGGCGGGTGTCTGAAGCCCAGTCTCGTAGGTACAAAGACTAAAGCGTCAGTTAAGCATGGATATCTGCGAGGAATGCGTTTCTACTCGCCTTGTTGACTAGAGTAGCGTTTGGATGGATGCATCATGCTGTTCATTCATTGTTGCATCTTGTGATGGTTGGGCTTAGAGGTTAAGGCCTTTAGACAAGTGATATAGATGTTCTTCTGGGATGTAGGGTGAAAGTTGACTGATGGAGTCGAGATTCTGAGTTAAGTCTCAGGATTCTACTCATGGTGGACCAGGGGAATGAGAATTATCCTGATATGGCATCATTGGGTTCATGTGCCCACGGTGACATCATGGCTCAGTCAGTGTGAGTGCCTGATATAGTCATTCACCACTCTTGGTAGCGAGTGTATAGGTTGGGATTTGTCTTTGGGACTACGTCGATGAAGACTCATGCCGAATCGAGAATGGAGGTGTGTGTGTTAGGCCAAGCGAAGGGGCCAGATTAATCCCCTAGGAGTGGAAGCTGGAGTTAGGGTGAAGGGACCTTGAGTAGTATCAGGTCTGTGTGGGTATAGAGTGATTCGTGCCTGCAGTAGAGATTTGAGCTAAAATCAACAAAATTTATATATACACTAAGTTCCTACCTCTTTGTAGTCAAAGCTCTTTGGAGTATGAAGAGTAGTCTAGAGATCGAACACGGGGATGGAGTTTTCATCTACAAAATGGTTTGCATCGGTCTGCGTGAAAGGTAAGAGAAGCTTGCTATTTGGACTCTTTGGATTGTGTTTCCAAAGCAGTGGGAATGAAGTGAAAGCGAGAAGCTGTAAAACTAAGAGGTAAAAGGTGAAAGAGATTAACTGCACTTTGAAGATTTAGGTCAGCTAACTTGGCAAGTTAGAGGCAAACAAGTATCCTCGGGTTTTATCCTCGTAGTGTACTTGACATGCAGCCTATAGTCCATGGCATACTTGGGATCTATATTTAACTAGCAAACCTACTTTGTGAAACATCTCTGGCCCAGGTAGCAGGTAGCATCTATGGCCTTTAAAACCACAACATTAAATTATCATTTTGAGCTCTTTGCATGAGACCAATACAAGGACAACCTGGTGCATCTCTGCTGCGACCTTGCATCCCAACATGGAAGTATTGAATAATAACGATAAATGTTATTTAACCTAATTTGAAGAACCTAACATGCCAAATATTATCTCGGAGGCTCGTAAGACCATCCCAAGAACAACGGTGCATCTACTCACAGAAGCGGCTGCATCCTGGCTTATGGGTATTGGCCCGAATCAAATAACATCCCATGTTATGCAACTATGTTTTGAGGCCAAGGGCCATAAATACACTACGTAGCTTTTAGTACAAGGACAACATGCATATGCCCCACCCACCAAGCTAGCTTCCTTATGGCACCAGAAGGAGAGCAGCGAGCATCTCTTGAGTTGTCATCCTGAGAGGGTGTTGCGTAGAAGAGGAGAGAAAGAAGAGAGAGAAAGAGAGAAAAGAAATAAAAGCAAAACCTAAAATAAAAAGACTTTATTTACAAAAATAAAAACTTACAAAATCCTTCTCCTGATTATTACTCCAATTGTTCTCGGATCGTTCTCTTTTTTTCTTACAAAGCGAGAAGAGTTTATATGAGCCACCTGGTATGAAATACCAAAACCCTATATGAAATTGGCTAAGTTGTTGGACAATTAGTAATACACCAAGTTTGGAGGCGGTTTGCATTAATTACAAAGCATGGCGGGGCATCGATTTTTAAGCTAGAGGTGAGAGATTTCACTAACTAAGCGAAATCACGTGAGACTAAGCGAATGGAAAATTTAGCTAAGACGAGATAATTCGCTAGCTAATGAATTTAAATAATTGTGAAAATCGTGATAATGAAATCAGGTTTTTTTGCTAAAAATGGTGCCTAAGCGGCGAGGTGGTCTCAGAAATTTGGTGTTTTTCGGCTAGCATTGCGAAATTTTAGCTAGGGTTGCGAGGAATTTTGCGATCTGTGAAAATTTTAAATGACTTTCAACAAATTCTGCATTGTTGATCCTTCACTTTTTTTCATCACACGCCTTCAGCGCAGCCGAATTTTCTTAAAGCTGCGCTGTTTTCTTATTAATTCTTAGGTTGGTTGATGGGTGAGACTTGAATTCCAACTTCATGATTCATCATTTGACAGTTGAACTCGAAAGTCTTATGGCTGCAAAACAGCGAAAATACTCTCTAAATGGCATAAGTGTTACTAAGAAGACTAGAACACTTCAATTGGTATAAATGACATGATTAATGCGCAAAAGCACTCAAGCCTATCTCTATTATAGGGTTCAAAATTGCACTTTTGGCACTAATCACTGACTAATGTTGCTAGTCCATACTTGATACAAAATAAAAGGAGATGCATGTAGTGATTTTTGGAAAGATTATGATTAGGTTGATGTGCCCATACACAATACTTTAAGGCCCGAACAATTGATATCAAATTTGGCCCAGTATGAAAAGAACCAAACAAATCCATATGAGAACAATTCTATGTCAATGTTGGTTCCATGATTCTCAACTTGGATTTCCACTAAGTCTAATTAGTCTTTTGGAATCGGAACTAAGCTAATAAAGCGCAAAATTTGTTCCCTCCCCGACTGTAGCGACATGGCCTTAAGTTGTTGAACAACCTAGATAGGGCTAGTTACACTTTCTTTCTTTTCAATTATAATGTAGGATACAATGCTTAAATTCGAGTTCACCAAAGTCCGTTATGTGGTCCCGCAGATGACTCCCGACCACTCAAGGTTTAGGGCATCGAAGCGAAGGATCGATGACCACTAACTCACATAGGCTTCACCACAGTTCGAATGACTTGAAAATCAAGCACCTACAAATCGCTAAACTCTACCTATCCTGCCACTATAGCGAACACAAAATCGATGACTCCCGACCAATTAAGGCTTAGGGCATCGGGTTTGAGCTTTCGCCATACACCCCTCGGCCCGTGCTCGGGTTTCAAAGCAAAATTTCACTACTTTATTTTTCTTTTTCTTAACTGCTTTTTTTTTTTTTTTTTTTTTTTGGAAGACAACATTGGTCTTCAAATGTAGGTAACTCAAAACTACTATCCTAGGTAGCCCCCGACACCTTACCTAAAATTTGGCTTTGCAAGCGTGAAAGTATGCAAATTCACAACTATCGCGAAATAATCTGGAGTACGTGTATGCTAATTAGCATAAAGGGAATTTCAAGTTGACATCTTTGAGCTATGAATGACAAAATTTAATTCAAGCATGGAATTTGTTCTAGCATAGAAGTGAAAACATGATGATTCAATCATCCAGTTTATGCTTGTTGATTCAATTGTGTCCCGATTTAAAGCAATTCCAATTATCCAGTGTAGCAATTCAATTGTTCAATTGAAAGAAAAACATTTACACCTAAGCGAAGGCACAAAACATACTGATATACAAAGTCTATGTATATAAAGTGAATGAAAGCTTTTGATATATGAATGGCTAGTACATGCATACAAAGCTAAACACAAAATATCAACACTCTGTAAGCTAAAACATAAATCCTAAACCAAAATTAGTAAACGGTTGATAAAAATTGGTAAATATACAAAATGTAAAAGAAACCTAACCACCTCAACGCTCTTTGTGTAGTGGTGGTAGTCTGAAAGCTATGCTGCTTCTTTGCGACCAGACATCAATGAAGAAATTTGCACATCAGTGGTGGGCTCCTCTCGGGAACATGGAAGACCCTAGATGGGTCATAATGCGAGTCGGCGTAGAGATAGCCTTTAGACGTATTGTGCTCCCGATCTGGGCAGCGCAATGGCTGGAAGTGAGCGGATGGCATCCTGCATCACCAGCTAATATTCGAGGCTAGCCCCATGGATGTACTCAGGTGAATGATGTCTTTGAAAAGGAAGGCGGGAGTATCTGTAACAATTCGCGTGTAGTATGTGGAGATGGAGGTGAGCGATCACGACGCTGGGAGTCCTCACGTACCTCAGATAAGGGTAGAGTATAATATCATCACGTGGTGGTCCTCGACCTCGACCCCGTTACCTCCTCTAGTCACAGTAATTACCGTGCCTGGAATGAGGCGGGCATAATAGTCATAACTTGGTCACGACACCATGTAGGCATCTAGCTCTCATCGCTGGGCTCCTCTGCAGGAATCCGATACGGCCGGAACGCATAGCGGAGGTCTCGCGTGATGAGGATGCTCACACTTTCGTGCAGTCCTTAGATAGACCTTCTCCTCAGGAAATGCAAAGGGGCCATCACACCATTTCGAGAGGGTGAACGAAAATCCCCAGAGATCCGTGGCGGCGTACCTCTGGGATGGCTCCCTCCTACGCACTTTTATATGCTGCGGAGAACTGGTACGAAATACGTAGAAGATGGTCGATGAGCGGCATCGGCGGGATTTGCCTCTGTAAAATCTTGGACCAGTTGTAGCATCTACGACGGTCTCAAGATCTATCTGTGCGGTGGGTGGGCTGGCTACATAGCCCTCTTTGAGTTGCCTTGTGACATCTGCGCGATCAATCTTTCTTTGAAATATCGCGCAGTGCAGTACACCGGGGTGGTCATCTATCTTGAAGCCCAGATCTCTAGTGGTGATCTGTCTCCTGGATGTCATGGAGTGAGTAGAAGCTATGATACCACTCTCAGATATCACTTCTTGTGAGTCATAAAGGGTGAAGTGAATGCTCCTCGATCAATCTACGCTAGACTCCAGGTATAAGGGTGGCCTCGATCTTGGGGCGTCATAGAGATGACTCTGATGGGAAACTCTAGCGGTGGGTCGTATGTATTCCCCGGGAATGGGGTGCCCCTCTGACAGTGGCCTCCGAATCCCTTGATGCGGCATTTGGTGATGAGTCTGTACCTCCGCGGTGCAGATGGCGGAGATGGGGAGGCTAGAAGATGATGACTCGCTGTGGGCCCCGGGTGTGACCCGGCTTGGAGGCGGGCCTCCCAACTCTCTCCTCAGTGAGTACGGGCGATGGGGCCGAGGGTCCCATGGAGTCACGGCTCGTCCCCAGATCTACAGGGCTCCTCGGATGCCTGCGGGGCCCGGTGATGAGTACGGGAGGTATTTGGGGCCGGTTGGGCTTTCTACTCTCTCGGCGTCTTCAAATCTCACGAGGCGGAGAGCGGGACCCACCGAGTCGAATATATCTAATACGGAAATAAAATACCTGAAAGAAGAAGGGCTCTCTGGAGGCCTCTTGAACCATCACAAACAAATGCTTGAACAGGGCTCAGCATTTGTATTTGAAATAGCCTTACTGAAGCCCAGGAAAATGGGGGCTTGATGAATGATCGGATGCTAGGGCGGGGCACTGTGTTAGGCGCGGTGGGCGGCAGGCGATGGCTCGGTGTGGAGACTGCGGCTGCTTTCTCGAGGCGAGGGCTCGGTCGGTGAGACCTTGGCTTCCATTTGTGAGCTGGGACGGGGCTCGTGCACGTGAACAGATGCTCCGCGAAGTCGGAGTACGATCATTTGGGGCTCGAACTACGGCCAGGTGCGGCCCAGCTGCAGTCACGAGTGATGGAAGTCGAGGCGGCTCAGTAGACGGCGGCCACGGTGTGATCGGCGGAGTGGGGACTCGGGAGCCGGCCCGGGAGCTCGGAGACGGCGGGAGGGGAGAATGTGAAGTGGCATTTCATTGATGGCCCTCCCGGGGTTTATAAGCATCCCGACCGGTAGAAGGGTCTTCCTGCATGATTTTCTTTATTTTAAGCGATTTAGCTCCACTGAATACACCACTGCATTTTAAAAATTTTAAATTAATTAATGAATATATAGAAAATTATATAAAATTTAATATATATGTACATGTAATTAAAATTTAGAAAGCACAACACTAAGTTATATTACAATTATTTCTTAGAAAATGAAAAATGCTAAGTCAAAATTTTTTGAAAAATAACTGGAAATTAACAAAATTAACTAGCAAAGCAGAAAATTGGAAATTGTGGAATTTACCAATTGAAGTTTTGAAAACACGAACGATTCATGTTAAAATTACTCAAAGTCGAGGAGAATGATCTCCTCGGCCCGTACGGTGGCTTGGGTAGCTCCCATGATGTTGGGTGGCGAATGTTGAGCTTTGTTCACCGAGGGATGGATGTGGGATTGAGCAATTGGCTTGCAGTTGGTGTTGGCAAGACCAATTCTTCTTTATCTCCTAGGCTGATCACTCCTTGCATTACTTGGGCACTTTGTGTACTGCTGTGATCAATTAAGCAACACTCATCCCGGTTATATGATTTTTCGAGTTTCAACAAATTTGGATTGTTCAAATGGAAGATGTTCAATTCAAAGTCATGTTACCAAGGTAGGTATGACTCCATTAGGCAATTTATTATTGCATTGGTCTTGACCAGAAATGGTCTTCCTAGGATAATTGGTACATGATTAGGTTGATAGGAATTGGCTCAGTGTCGAACACCACCAGTCTGGGTAGTAGAGATTTGTCTATTTTCAAGGGACATCTCGACTATCCTTTGGGATCTTCAGCGATCTATCGGCCAATGATAACAGTGTGATGTTGGTATGATTATTCACCCTAAACCCTGGCTGCATATCATGAATATAGCATTAGGTTCCCTGCTGGCTCATCAATGATGACTTCTATTCAATTCCACGATGGTTGAAATTGTGGGAGATCGGGATCTTTGTATTTGGGGATATTTGCTTTGGATCATGGCGATATGTTCGGTGAAATGCTTTCTTCTCAATGCCTAATCCTTCTTGATTGTCTGAAGATCTTTCAAAATTTTTGCATAAACGAGGGACTTGTTTGATTAGGTCAGTAAAGGTATGTTAACGCTTCACTTGCCTTAAGACCTCTAAAATGCACAGCATTGAGTTGCCTTTTCTTTCCTCTAAGTGCTTGTAAAAGGAGGTGGTATCACGGTATTTCATTTGAATCCTCTTCACAGGAGAATATAGGCGCAATTCTTCTCTGCTGGTTTCTTATTGGGGCTTTGCCGGTGTCTGACCTCTTTTCGGCTTCGGGGTTATTATGAAGCCTTCTTCATCCATTCCCGGGTGTTGGATGATCCTACCTCATGAATTCCCTTAGGATTTGGAAGTGTTTGTGATGGAAACCTCTCTCTCTCTCTTACCTCTAGCAGTTTGTTGATCTTGGTGATTGAATCATGGGTTGTCGATTTTACGGTTGGTGCTCGAGCCCATCTATTCTTTTATTCATTGTATTCTCTACGATGCTCCAGATTCTTTGTGATTGCACATTAATTCCCTTTGTTCTTCAACCAAAATTGCCCACCACCTTCTCAAATTCAATATGGCGACGTTCCATTGGAGAAGAGGATGGTGGTTGTTGTGATTGCTGAGGAACCAAGCGGGAGATTTTGGCCAGGGGTACATGGTTGGGGGTTGGAGTTCAAGCCTTGAGTTAGAATTGATTCCTCGATTGGAATTATAAGTATTGCCATATGGAGCATTGGATTGTGTGGCCCAGATTGTCTACGGTGTTTGCATTACGACATCAAGTCAGCCTGCTACGGGGCCATAGGACCTTTGTTGCATTTAGGTGTACGAGAGTTGGAAATTAGTGCAGTTGGGCATGCGGGATTGCCGATCCTTGCATGCACCTCTTGGGTGTTGCCTTCAAGCTCCTCTACCTTCCTAGCAGCTAGGGTTGAAATCCTAGCTCTCATTTCTGACCTTCTTCGAGATGATTGCATGCATCCCACCCCTTTGGTGGTGGTCTCATCCTATCGATTCTCTAGGGTTAAGCTCATCTGACCCTTAGAGTTTCGATGTACGTAATTTAAAATCCATGGCTTCATCCGGGTTTGCCCAGAAAGTCTCCCCACATGGTTTTCGGCGCCTCATGGCGGGAGACATACCATAGCAAGTGGTTCCTGACATCCAGTGTCAAACCGATGTGGGCATGATGGTTTTTCCATAAATCTTTCCCAACCTTTGGTAAAATCTCTCACCATGCGCGGGCTGCAAAGTGGTTGTCTTTTGAATTATTGGTCTTGTGAGCCTTCAGAACTTTTTCAAGAATTCGACTGCATTTCGATGATTCCTAATGGATTACAGGCTCGATAGGTTGAGCCATATCTTGCCTTGTCCTTAGAGAATTGATGGAAATGCCTTTGCTTCAGCAAATCCATGTCCATCCTTTTCATAAGGTAGTACAAACCTCCTCTCCAAAATCCCTAAGATGTGTATGGATTTTCATTTTCCCAACCTGTAGTATGTGGGAAGTAGGGGTACCAAATATAGCCTCTTTGCTACATCATGTTGGGGAATGATCTGAGATGGGACAACTCTAGGAGGGTGGATCTCGATCCCTCGTGGTTACATGGGCATTTGGATTCATAGGGGCTCTCTTGACTCTGTTGTTCCTCGGTGTAGGATTATGGTATCGAGTTTGTACACTAACTTCACTAAGCTAAGTCAAGTTGTACTTATCCTTTACAATCTACAGTGTGTCTCTATCCTTTATTTGCATACGGTTATTTTACAATTATAGAGACAACAAGAGCAACAACAAAGCTTGCAAAAAGATTAAAATTAGCCCAACAATGATAAAGCGGTGAATGAAAAGCGGCCAGAAGCGGTGCGATTCTTGCTAATTGTTGCTAGCGGCGGAGTTCACTATATTTGGGTTACGAAAGAGGTAAAAGGTTATGTCACTTGTGATGTGGATCACAAGTACTCTTCAACACCATTTGTAGTTGGCTGCCATCCGTAATGGCATGTCATTTTGGTCGTACCCACCTGATGAAATTTGAGCTAAAATCAACAAAATTTATATACACAAGTTCCTGCTGCCCGTAGTCGACTCTTGATATGTAGTGAATCTAGGATCGAACAAGGATGGGTTTCATCCTAAAAATGGTTTGCATCGATTGCATGAAGGTAAGGCTTTCTATTGGACTCTTTGGGTGTGTTTCAAAAGCGATTAGGAACAAGTTGAAAGCGAGGCGTAAAAGCGAAAATTAAAGGTGAAAAGTTAACTTTGAAGATTTAGGTCACTAGCCTTGGCAGAGTTAGGAGGCGAGCAAGTGTCCTCGGGTTTTATCCTCGCGTTATGACATACAGCTTATAGTCCATGGCATGCTTGGATCTATTTAACTAGCAAACCTCACCCGTGGAAACATCTATTTGAAGAATTAGCGGTAGCATTCCAATTATGGCCCCTTTTTTAAAACCACCTGCCCGGTAGAAGAATTATCATTTCGAGAGGCTCGTAAAGAGACCATCTAAGGACAACGAGTGCATCTCTCACCCGAGTGCTTGCATCCTACAAAACATGGAAGTATTAGTGCAAAATAATATGATAAATGTTATTTAACCTAATTTGAAGAACCTGGCTGTAATGTAAATATTCTCTCGGCTCGTAGACCATCCTAAAGAACAACGATTGCATCTCTCACTAGAACCTTTGCATCTAAAGCATGGAAGCATAGCGAATCAATAACATCCCATGTTATGCAACTATGTTTTGAGAATAAGGGCCATCGTAATACACTATACACACAGTAGCTTTTTAGTACAAAAGGACAACATGCATATCTTAGCGCTGAGCTAGGCTTCAGCCATCTTTCAAAGAAAGGAACATGGCATCTCTTGAGTTGTCATCCTCGAGAGGGTGTTTAAGCGGCTGAGAGAAAGGGAGAGAGAAAGAAGAGAGAAAGAGAAAAGAAATAAAAGCAAAAGCCTAAAATAAAAGACTTTGTTACAAAAATAAAACTTCTGAAAAATCCTTCTCCATATTATTACTCGATTGTTCTCGGATCGTTCTCTTTTTCTTACGAAGCCAGAGGGTTTATATAGGCCACACCAGTGTATAAGTACCAAAACCTAATTGGCTAAGTTATTGGACAATTAAGTAATACACACACCAAGTTTGATGGTTTGCATTAATTACAAAGCATGACGGGCATCGATTTTATTTAGAGGTGAGGAATTTTAAGCTAACTAGAGGAAATCTTGACATAGCGAAAATGGAAAATTCGCTAAGGCCGGATAATTTATTGCTATTCTGTGAATTCGCTAAATGCGAATATTTGTGAAATAATAAGAAATCGAGTTTTTTAGCTAAAAATGGTGCCTAGCCCCAGCCGGGGAAACTAAGATTGGTCTAGCAGGGGTGAATTATTTTGGCTAAGGTTACGAAGAATTTCGCTAAGGTTAATTTCGCAATCCTAACGAAAAATTTTAAACAGCGAAAATTCTGCATCGTTGATCCTTCCTTTGCTTTTCATCACGCCTCCTTCAAGCGCATGTGAATTTTCTTCCTGCTTTGCCTTTGTTTTCTTGGCCCAATTCTTGCAGAATTTACAGTTGATGGTGAGACCAATTCAACCATGATTCATCATTTGACTGAGATTGAACTCAAAAAGTACGCAGCACATGAAAACAACCAAAAATACTCTCAAATGGCATAAGTGTTACTAAGAAGACTAAAACACTTCCAGTTGGTATAAATGACATGATTAATGCAAAAGCACTCAAAACCTATCTAATATAGGGTTGAAATTGCACTTTTAGCATTTAATCAATAAGGGCCGGGGAGATATCAATTTACGTGGGTGTAAGGGCAGGGAGATCTCGGATTTACGTATTAGGTGTAAGAGACCTGGGGAGGTATCCCAAATTTTTGTGTGGGAATTTTTGTGTAGATTATTGGGGCAGGAGATCCCGAATTTTTGTGCGGGTGTAAGGGCGAATGGAGAAATCCAGAAATTTACATTATTGGGTGTAAGGGCAGTGGAGATATCAAGTAGAAGAGTTATGTTGCGAGATGAAAACACGGTCGAGTTATCACATAGACTTAGAGTTGAGTGATAGAATTAAGGTATTCAAGTTTGGATAACTCTTTGGAAATTGCATTGATTTTGATTAAGCGGAAACCAAGGGCTCGATGGATGTCATTCGGGACCTGGACTAGGTTGACGGTCCATGGGATTATCAGTGATTGTGACCTTGGGAAGGTCAGCGTTTACACCAGCCCGAGTTATGTGGGATTACATGTTGTGTGGATTATATAGAGGTGTTAGAGGACATGTTACGAGCATATGTCCTGGATTATAAGGGTAGTTGGGAAGAGCATTTGCCCTTAGTGGAATTCGCCTACAACAACGGTTACCAAGTGAGTATCTGGATGACCGCAGTATAAAAGGCATTGTATGGGAAGCCATGTAGATCAGATTATATTGGGCTAGGGTGGGGAGAAGGCTCCATCCTTTGGTCATGATGAACTCAGAGACACCTATGAGAGTGAAAGCGATACGATAAGCGTCTTCTCAAGCTGAGCAGGAAAACTATCAGATGTGGAACAATAAGTACCAGATTCGAGTAGAGATCACGTCTTTTGGAAAAATTATGATACTAGAAGTGTTGAGGTTCGACCAGCCTTGAGCTATAGCCTAGATTAATTGGGCCTTTCGAGATACTCGAGAGGGTAGGCCCTATAGTGTACCGGTTGGCTTTACCGCCCAGCATGTCAGGTGTCCACGAGGTATTTCACGTCTCCACACTCACGGAGAGTATCTCGGATCAAAAACCCGTGTGGTGATTAGGGACCGAGATAAGGTTGACCAGTCGGACGCCCGAGGAGGGACCGGTGTGCATTTGGATAGTCGTGATCGGGTTTTTGCGACCTTGAGCCCAGTGAGGCTAGTGAGGGTGATATGGCGGCACTATGGGGTGGAGGAGTCAACGTAGGAGCGCGAGGACAAGATGCGGGCCACCTATCCCTTCTTGTTTAGGGATGAAGGTACGTAGTTTAGTCGTTTAATATTTAAATGACTAGTTTACATGCTTGGTAGAGTGCATGTTACATATGCATGTGAGTGATTGTGATTGTCGAGGAATTTGAGGCGAAATTCCTTTTAAAGAGGAGAATGTAAGACAAGAGAGAAAATTCCAATTTACGGAAAATAGCAAAATCGTAATTCGATTCAAACACCAATTTTCTAAATCTCGGATGTGAAAGCGGATTTCACCATTGCGGAATGTCCTCAAAATCCTTCTTCCGTTAGATTTACGACCGAATTAAAGACAGTAAAGTACGTTTTGAGCACGTGTAAGTGTAAGTAAAACGAAATTTGATGTGACAAAGTCACATGTAACATGTACTCATGACATGTTGCATAGTAGAGATGATGGAAATAGGCGACGAAAGGTGATGTCAAAATAGTGGAAAGAATGGGCGTAGATCTTGAATTTTGGCGATTTAAAAATGAGGAAAAGACAAAAAGTTAAATAGTATTGTCTCCTACCTTAAGGAGCCAAAAGAAAATGTGAAGGAGAAAGAGAAGACTTACAGTAGCTTACGTCTTTTGATTTTAGTGAGAGAGAGTGTGACTTCTCTCAAGATCAGGCGTCAAGTAGCCAGGAAATTCTTCGGACGAAGGAAAGTCGTTCTCGTAGTGAGACTGCAACGTGAAATAGGTTTTAAAGTTTGACTCAAACTCACTGAGTGAGGTAGGGGTTCATCTACTTGTTTTATATGATTTAAGAGCTTTGTTGATGTTTCGGTTGGGTTGAGGCCTTGAACGGCCGTTTGATTGGTCCCAAATCTTGACACTGGAGTGTGAGGAATTTATGAAACCCAATTGTGCGATCAAAATGCCAGTTTATGGGCTGTTTTGGGTGTTGTGTTGTAATTTGTGAAACAAATTGTATTGTGATATTAATGTGAAGTAGGAAATGGCTATGAAATTCGGATTCTAAGAGTGGAACCCGATGTTGGTGATTGGTACATGCTTGATGGCAGTTCCATTTGTTCACGTGAATAAGCGTTCCTGAAAATATTTTGTGAGAAAATGTGATTAGTTGAGTAATTCAAATCGAATTGCTCGTGTTTGTTAATTAGCCCATGTGAGCTAATTTTTGGTGAATTGATGATGAATGTGCATAACATGTTTTATGTGCTTTAGTTATGTAAATATATGCATGATGATATATTTGCATGTGATATGAATTGTGTTGAAATGGCATAATGCATTTCATATGCACGGGGTAACCTAGGAATTAGGTGTGAGTGCATGACATGGATTTTCTGAAAAAACGAACATGGTTGTGAAAGGAATTTCACAAGATGAATTTTCGGAGAATGGGGTTGGGAGACGGTCCAACATATCATTTCGGATGAAAACCATGATTGTTTCGGGAAGTTCTCCAACACATTCGCCTCGGGTAGTCCCGTGCTTTGCAGGCACGTTCGTGTATTTTCAAGAGCAACCAAGTTTTGTTTTGAAAGGGTTAGTTTTCTCATACATGGCAGGCGGATGTGGGGAGTCGGTGAGGACTGGGACATGGGTTAGTCATATGAACGACATTCAAGTAGGATCACGCATTTACTTGAATGTGTGTTTACCGATGGAACATTGCATATGCGCAGGTGGAGAGTAACCCATTTAGGGATGATTCACTCTTGGGCATTAGCTGCCCTGTCGAGGAATTATATTATTTCGGTACAAGGAGCGCACGAGAGGCGGCTCATCCTAGAGCCCGATCTTGAAGAAAGATCGTTATGACTTTGGGGTTTTATGATGTATACATGTGTTAAATTTTAGATTTTAATATATGTTGTAAAAAGTAAATTGCAACTCTTGAAACTATGGTATATAGTTGGTATGTTTATAGTATTGTTTATGGGTCAGTGGCGTTTTACTCATGTTATGTCTTATGATGTTAGTGGGACAAGTTTGTATTTGGGTAGAGCTCCTCGTATAAAGGAGACTCTGCCCGATTTTTCGTGAATAGTGTCGGTTCACCCAGGCGTTCCACGAGAGTATTCGCGGAGTTGGCGGGTAGTCAGCGGACCCGGGTTTGGGTCACAGTCGGGGGTGGTTGGGATCTGGGATTCTGGTTCTCAGATATCCGCGGTTACATTAAGGTGGTGGTTGTTTTTTGACTTAATGCGGAAGCTAAATAGCTTTCAGCATTAAAATTGTTTAATTTTTTAAAATTTTTATGTTTTTATTTTCTTTGAAATTTTTTTAAAAGTTCTAAATAGAAAAAGTGAAAATATTTGGCTTTTTCTATTCAGAAAAAAGTCATTTTCCACAAAAATAAAAAAAATTCAATCATTGCCCAACAAGAAGAAAAACTAACAATACTTTTACTACTATGGATAGCGGGAAGGTTTGAGACCCGAGGCGGTCCATCAGTTATTCGTTTATTTTTCAATTCCCAAACTTGGCACATTTAAAAAAATTCGCGGTAGCAGGAGATAGGAAAATTCCCAAACTCACCTGGAACACATTTTATTTTTGTTTTATTTTTTAATTTTAATTTTTTATATTTGCTTTTATTTTATTATAATAAAATTAATAATTTTCATAAAAATAAAAATATTATGAGTCCCCAAATTATTTATTAAAACATTATCATAATAATATTGTTTTATATTAAAGTATAAAAATAAAATGATAAAAAATTATTTTAAATATAATCGAGTGAGGCTTGTGTGTATTTTGGATACATAGGTTCATATTGTTTCATTCGATTAGTTTACGCCTGAAATAATTTATTTCCTTTGGTTCTTTATTTTAAATGGCTAGCTCAATCCATTTCCTAACTTTCGATATTTTCGTAAAAATCTAGATCCTTGGAATCAACGACAACTTATCATCCGAGAAAATTTGAAAATTTTCCGGCATCTAAATTCGTGAAACTTTTACGGGTCATTAGTTTACTTAAGGCAATTTATGATACAATCAGTTTTAGATAAATGAGATCTAGAGAAATTTTCTAGGCTTCCATGAACCTTATGCCAATTTATTATTTTTATTAACATTTTGCGGTTTGAAAATTTCTAATTTTCCAGGTTTCTCTGATAACAATACGAATCACGTCACCGGTTTGAGAGAATAAACTCAAACCTGTTAAAAACCCGATTAAAATAAAATTAAACCTGTATCATTAAGAGCGAGGTGGGATGGGAACCCAAAATAATCCGTCCCATTGACATTCCAAATCACTACCTAATGTTAAAAAACAAACAACTTAATACTTAATGCTATTAAGTGCGTCGGCGATAAACTCAAAAAGTTAATACAGCGTTAAGTAAAAAAACAAACACCGCCTAACTAAACCAAACACGTGGCCACATAATAGTAATACCCCAAATCGACTATAACACCCTTGGTCATGCCTAAGGTCTTCAGGCATCCCGCCACGCCAGCCCGAGAAGCAGACGTAACAAAATCAAAACCCAAAATCCAAGATGTTTAGTTTATAAATTTTAGTTGAGGGTTTAATCATGAGAAATGTGAGTTTTTTTGTTTCAAAACAAAGAAGAAAAGC
This sequence comes from Tetrastigma voinierianum, assembly GCA_016808115.1. NCBI lineage: Eukaryota > Viridiplantae > Streptophyta > Magnoliopsida > Vitales > Vitaceae > Tetrastigma > Tetrastigma voinierianum. The sequence goes on along the minus strand of JAEQBH010006294.1, from coordinate 81,089 downwards.
ACGGGTTCTTGTTGTTGTTATGCGAAGAGAGAATGTTGTTGTTATATCCATGGCAATTTGCAAGACTACACTAGTATTAATAAATAGCAAACATTACCAACAGAGCTGTGGAGAAGGAGACTACCCGCCTTTGAGGAGCTGGAAGGAAGTGAATTCAATGGTATGGACGGAGACTCTCAAACTTTAAGAGTTCTTGGGCCTTTGGCACAGGATTATGTCGGTTCGAATTGGAGTCAATCTGCTATCTTCGTCGACCATGCTCGGAAACCTTGAGCTCTGTTGTCTCCATCTCCTGCTGTCATTCAGCACCTTCACTTTTGGTTTCCTGTTCCTTCCTTTTCCCTTTCTCTCTCTCTGCAAAGCTTCCATTTTCGTTTCGATTTTTATCCCTCTCTAGATTTGGCTCTCGATAAACTATTGATCACTTGATTTAAAATGTTTTCTTTGTATACCATCTAAGAACGTGGAGAAACATGCCTAAGCTTTTGGGTGGGTTTGATTCTTAATTCTCATTTTACTATCATCTTTTTTATATTATATTGTTTGTGTTGCTTTATAGTGAAAATTTAAATTGTCGGGACGGTTTGATACAAATGGGGTTTATAGATTGGTAGGTACTTCTCTTCTCCTTTGAAGAGGAACCGAGGGTTAGGCTCTTGGATGATTAAATTTCCAAGTTTTCGTGTTTCCTTTTTCCCTCGTTTCTTGACAAGCAAGCAGAAGTTTTTAATATGATGCATTCTACTTACTCTTAACTTGAGTACACATATCTTAAGAATTGTGATGGGTTAGGCGGACAATATCTATGTGATCGGATCTAGACATCTAGTGCGGTTTATTGCAATAGAAGTAGTATCGAGCCGTCCCCAAATGTGGAGTTAAGGGAAGAATTCACAAAAACTCCCTATTTTTGTCATCATGTTTGCATTATCGAAAATTTGAGCTTTGTTGATAGGCTTGATTCTTAAGTTAGGGAGCAGTGTTAATTAAGAAGATAAATGGGAACTTGGGAATGGAAAAAATCTTGCATTGTTTTGTATCAATCTTTGCTGTTTTGGTTGATTTCGTTTTTCTAATGAAACAAAGCAGTTACGATTCTGATTCGAGTTAAGTTATAATTAAATTTGTAGCTTGGTATAGAGTGCTTTGGAGACCTTGTGTGGACAAGCATATGGTCTTGGACAGAAATTAAAACTGCTTGGGGGTATACTTGCCAGATCATGTGGATAATTCTATCCATGACTTGTGTCATCCTCTTGCCTTTATACATCTTTGCTGATCCACAAAGGTGTGTGGGGTAGAAGGCGACATAGGCGATATTCTTTGGACAATTCCTTATCTGAGCCATTCCTTAATTGTTCTCGCTGGCCGTAAATATTCCCATGAAGTTCCTTGAGGCTAAGCAAGGTGAATGTGCAAGCAATCCTCCACAAGGGAATGCTTGGGCTATACATTTATGCCTTAAGTTGGGGCACGGCTGAGATGCGACCATAGCTTATGTCATCTCGAGGTGGGTGATGGTGCATTAGCTCGAGTAATTATGCTATCAATTGGTGCGAGAGGCGTGGGCCCGGGTTGACATGGTTGGCTGGGGAGATTTGGGCTTTTTTTAGGCTTTCATTCGCCTCGACAATGATGCTTTGCCTAGAGATTTGGTATTTTATAGTCATAATCCTTCTCATAGGGCACCTTCAAAATCTGATCATTACGGTTGGCTCTCTTTCTTTGGTGAGATCACTAATATTAATTCCTCCATGGCTCCATTCCTTTCTTTTTTAAACAATGAATGATGAGAGTATTTTAGGTTTGTTTGGTGCTTGTAATCATATTTTCGGATTTTGATCTAATAATTATTTATCCTTCTTTTCCTAATATGTTTTATGACATTTGATGGATGGGAGGCCATGTTGTTTATTGGGATGAATCTTTGCTCTGAGGTAAAAAAAAAATTCTTTGCTCTGTTCAATAATTTTTGTGCTTTTATAAAGGGATGTTTGTTTGTTCATATATTCATACATTTTGTCCAAAGCGATGATGCTTTCAAGCGGAGCTGTCTTTGGAGCGTGCTAAGTGCTTTGGCGGTCAGTGACTGCAGGTGTCGGGCTCCTCTGTAAAAGCAAGTAAAGTTGACGGGGGCTCGCCCATTGCCTCTCGATGCCTAAGTCGAGTTCTTCCGATGGAAGAATATCTGGCCTTGGATGAAGTTTTGTCGCGTGCCTTTCACCCAGATGGGGTAGCACATTATTTATAATGAATGATCATGATAATTTTCCTAGTTGGATGTTAATCCACGAATCTTCTCCCATTGGGTGAGATTTTCTTTCCTTATTGTTAACCGATTAATAAGGGATAATTGATGGGCAATAATTAAGTATCACTTTTCTAGTGTTAAAATTGGGGAGATTGGGTGTATTTTTCATTTAGTCCCAGTTCTTTTGGTTATATTACAGGCCTTTTAAAGGGGTGACTTGGGCCCTCATTTTGGGCCTGTGTTTGGGGGATGCCATCGAGGGCCCGACGTGGTACTAGGCCCTCTTAATCCGCTTCTTAAGCCTGGCATTTGAGCGCACGTGTTGCGGGCTGCGCCATTATTTTAAGCCAGATCACAATCATACCCCGATGTTTGAGGCATTCAAAATATCACTTGCATATTATTTGCGAAAGACTTGTGTGGATGTTGGGTAATGGAGCACCACCACCGTGTCCCCTTTTCCGGGACCCATGATTTAACGAAAATCAAACAGACTCACTTTTGTATGGGGAGCTCTACCCAAAATACAACATGTATAATAGTATATCCATGACCCATCCATGGCCTCAAAAAAAGTAGTAATGACCACACATGGTCCATTTTTCCATATCCCGATATCACAGTATGTCGCGATAGTCCATAAAGTTTTATTACAACACTCTTATAGAACATATAGTCTTGAGGTATCCCGGACCGGTGCAGATTACTCGTGGACAACGGAGTTACTTGGCACCGCCTCAATCCATTCCATTCATGGGACAGATTCGTTGCGTATTTAAGTTGAAAATGTGATAATAATGCACTTAAATACGGTCGTAAGAGTCAGATCCGACCTCTTACCATTATTACATACCCGACCATATTGGCAATAGTCCAAGAATTTAATTACAATTATTTTATAAAAAAATACATGCTAGAACTAGTTTGTCCAAAGCATTTTATACAAAAATATTTATCAAGACCCGATCGAAGCAGTAATCATGACCTTGTTTGAGGCCGAATCCATTTGTGTGGACCTTACACACACGAAAGAGTTACAGCGGGGTGAGCAATGCCAATAGAGGAATAACTCATACGGGGGGTTACTCACTTTAAGTCGCATGCAATCTCATAATCATCATATTACATTCCCGCAATAGAATATGCAATCCTGTAAAGTGTTCTGTATCATGAATGAGATGAGACTCATCATGCCCCATGTCTGAGTCCCAGCTCTCCCTCACACATGCATATGCTAAGTGCGAAAAAAAACCCAGTCATTGATATTTGTCCAATGACCCTTTTTCCAAAACAAAATCTTTTTGTTTTATAAATCAAAACCCATTGGATAAACCTCCAATGTTCATTTATTTAGTAAACTCCGTGTGTTTATGCATTTGTGGGCCACGGTTACGAGGTTTTCCGCCATGGGCGCTTCACGCCTTCTAACATTTCACGGGCTCTTGCGCCGGTGATCGTAATGCAACGCAACTCTGGGTTTCGCTCGATAAATTATCTATCCCTTCTTGCTATGCCTAACACACATATTTTTCATGCTATGCGACCATGAGACTCATTTTGGACATTGTCCATTAGAAACTCACTACACATTCACGAATGATGAATGATCATAATCATGCACACACCTTTCCGCAATCACGGTGTCATTATATGCAATGCAAAAATTCCAATGCATGTACCTCATGTTACATGTATAAGGAACACTACATGAAACATTTACATTCCATACTTTATACTAAGTATCATGGGTAATTATATCAAACACATAATTTACATCCATTCATGCTAATATATTTAAACACCCATATGTCAACATATTTTCACACCTATATTGACATCTACAAGTCATCTGCAATCAAGCGAAATGACTTACCTTATACTCTAGACTAATTGTGACACCATGTCCACAATTAGCCTACAACCAAGCCATGGAATGACCTTGTTCATACACAAACAAATAACAAGCCAAACCATTAGAACACATAATTTGACTTTAACACAATTTCAACCAAGTATATCACTCAATTCAGAAATGTGTGCTTTATAATCATATACGGTGGCAAATATTTGGACACAAATCATTAAACAGCCTAAGCTATAGCAATCCCGGAAAATGGACCATAACATGAGTTATAGAGGTCCAATTTAGGTTATTCAAAAGGCTAACATCAAGTTTTCAGATAGAGCTACAAGTTCCTTGAAGGATAGTAGTCCAAATTCCCACTCTTTCCCAGCAAAAATCAGTCACAAAAATACACGGATAGTAAGAACCGGCCAAAAGCAGGCCGATCACGTAGCGATCCGACGGACCATAACTTGAGTTATAGATGTTCAATTTGGGTGCTTCAAAAACCTAACATCAAGTTCTCATATAGGGCTACAATTTCCTTGAAGGATACTAGTCAAAATTCTCCATTTTTCTAACTAAAATCAAGCCCCTTAAAACTAGACATCATATAAGATTCAACGGGGCACTATTCCCACATGCCCATTATTTTGCCAAACGGAGTCCAGCAGGGAAAAAACAGCCCAGAGCAGCCCCTTAGGGCATTAAAACTTAACCAAACAGCCCCTAGTGGAAAATAAACCAAAGCAGGAAGAATCCCTACCTTTTAGAGCGTAGAAGAAACTCTAGGAAGTCCCGTGGACACTTCCTAAACCCGAAACCTTTGATTTCCCGAACTCCTCGCTTATTGAATCCTCTGTAAATCTCATGTTTTTGGTACCCACGCATAGCCCTTGTCGAGTAGATGAACTTTTGTTCTTGGCGAAGCGGGTCGAACGATGTAACTCAGTGAATTCGAAAAAGAAGTTTAAATTTTTTTTTCTTTTTTTTTCTCTCCCTCTCTCTCTCTCTAGCTCGAACCAAAAGAAAGAAATGATTTTTTTTCCTTCTTTTTTTTTCTTCATTTCACCTTTTTAACATATCTTTAAGTTTTATATGCTTAGCCCACGTCGCGCCACGTGTCACAACTCGTTCGGGCCCATTTATGCCCTGAAACGATTTATTTCATCCCGATTTCAGTTCAAATTATTTAAATTGAACTTTACTTAAATTATTTCTCAACTTTTGAAATTTTCCCAAAAATCCTGTTTTTGGGGTGTCATTATACACACGTCACCTTGAAAAATGTGAAAATTCGGCGTATTGATTGATGAGAGATTTATGGGTAACTAGATTTCGTAAGGCGAATCCAATGGTGAAGTCACTTTTTTTTTTTTTTTTTTTTTTTTTTTTTTTGTAATCAGATCTAGAAAATTAGGCTTCCCTGAACCATTTCGGCAATTTCCTACACCTTATTTTTCGGAAAATTAAAAATTTTCTCGGGTTTACATTACATATCCTTTTCATTGTACCCAAAAGTTTATATACAACATATTGATCATTAAATAGAAACACTACAGGTGCCCACCTATCGCTAAGGTGGCCTTTGATGTTGATGTGGAATGTTATGTTCTCTAGCCGCCTTCTCGGTACCTCCATTGTGACACTGACACAGCACCTACATTGTTAGGAAGGGTGTCAAAATTATAGATTTTAAACGACTGAAGCGGTTCTAAACATTCATTGAAATATAATCATATAATTTAACATATATTGCAAAACCATACTATCATACCCCAATGTTTGAGGCATTCAAAATATTACTTACATATTATTTACAAATCCTTTTCATTGTACCCAAAAGTCTATATACAACATATTGCTCAGAATAAAACATTAAATAGAAACACTGCAGGTGAGCACCTATCACTAAGGTGGCCTTTGATGTTGATGTGGAATGTCCTGTTCTTTAGCCGCCTTCTCGGTACCTACATGGATAAACATCCGTGCTAAGCATAAAGCTTAGTGAGGATCCTTACGCATGGATGACCACTAACCATGATCATCACATTCTAATACTCCTTCTCCCTGACTTATTATGCATATATATATATATATATATATATATATATATATATATATATATATATATATATATATATATATATATATAATATAAACACAACTACAATAATCGAACTTACCACAATTAGATAATTTAATTCATTATATTGAAAATCTCATAAACTATGCTAACTTCCTAATAAGCATTTGTCGAATTCCATATCATTTTAGTCATAGTATTAATGACTATTCGTGTATTTTATATTTCCATTATATATTACAAATTATTTCCTATGTTTATGATTCATGTCTCATTTATCCATCTCTTCATCTTTTTTTTTTACATGTGTCATGCCTACATTTTCAAAAGAAGTGGATACGGGAAATGACTATATGTACCTAAGGGTACTATCACTATATGCGACAATGATCTCTATCTGTACTGTACTGTATGACCCAAACGGGATCACGGTAATGACCCAAACGGGGCCAACTATATTTGTATGCTGCAGTAATTGTATCCCTAATAGACAAGCCCATCTATCCATCTACCTGGTCATAAGCAGGCAATCGGATTTATTACGTTTTTAGTACATATCCCATATACATGAATAACTAGTGTTATCATGTATGCATATGAGATATTCACTTTCCATTATTCTCATCTTCATAAAGAGTACTTTCACATATCTCTTGTCATCATATGAATATATTCTATGCATTTTTTTATAACAACTATACATGTATTATCTTTTCTTCACATGGCTAGAATTCATGTCATTTATTATTCCATTCTATTTATTCCATATTATTTAGCATTAAATCATATAAATTTTAGGTCAATTTCTTTATCTCACTTTGCTAAGTTATCTGAAGCTTATTTTCATACAAAGCCATCACCCACTAATACTTTGGGAGCATATAAGAGACATTTGGATGTCTCAAAATCCTATAGGAGAGGACATGAAAATCCTTTCCCAAAACAAGGTCCGACTTCCCTTAATTCTGGATACAATGACTTCAAAATCTGAACATGTTTCCTTCATGCACTTTGTTCCTCTATGAATCTAATTTACTCAGAAATTGGAACCGCTCCATTTGAATCATCCAAACTCAAGTTATGACATTTTAATGCCAAACTGGTCTGTTTGCCCGGTTTACACTAGTACTTGACTGTGAGACCTGATTTCAGAGATCTTAACTCTATAATTTGAACTATTTCCTTCTATTTATTTGAAGCTATGGTTCTAAGAGTTCTTCTCCAATTGGAATTATCCAATTTGGAGTACCAGAACTCTAGATATGTCCACAAATAACCGAGTGGCATTTTCAAAGCAAAACAGTAACCGGTCTTTAGACCCAAATTAGAGGGTCTTAAATTAATCTTAATGAAGCTCTGTTTGGAAAATGTAGTCACATGTCTTGGGTTTCCTCTCCAACTGAAATTTCCTAAATCGGGCCTCTGGAGACGAGTTATGGCCCGAATAATTCACTTAGGGTTTTGAGAAATTTTTGGCGTATTTCCTAAAATTGTTATTTCTTTATACTAAAATTTCCAATTGAGGACCACGGCCAAATAACCAATCAAAACCAACTTTAAACCCAACAAAAACAACAAAATAAAAGGGAGAAATTAGAGTAGTTTCTAACCTTAATTTTCTTGAAACCTTACTCTTCCTACTCTTGCTCTCTTCTTCTTGCTATCTTATTCTTCTACTTTCTTCCTCTTTACTTGCACATGGAGAGCATGGAAATGGATTGAGCAACCAATTTGGTCTCCTTCACACTACCACCCGAATGCCTTAGCTCCCCCAAAACCAAAATGGGAAAAATTGATTTCTAGAGACAAATCTTTGGTCTTATCTTCACTTGTTATAAGGCCATGTTTGGCAAATGGCATTTAGCTCTAATTTTCCATCTGTTGCATATTAGTCCTCCATGGTTATTTCATTTACACATCTAATTATCAAAATTCCTACAATAGCATACAATCTTCTAGCTTAATGTCCTTTAAGTCCTTAAGTTGATAATTTACCACTTATCCTTTGTACTTCTTTAAAAATTCTGATTAAATCATTTTTCATACTTATCCTGGAAATTTTAGAAAAACACAATTTGACTTCCATTTTACTTTTAAAATGTCATAAAACTATTAGGGTATAATTTTGGATATTTACAATTTCCCCCCTAAAAGAATTCGTCCTTGAAATTCATGCACGGATAAAAAGATGTGAGTCACGAGTCCTCATTGTGGCTTACGATTCCCATGTTGCTTCTTCCATGCAGTGGTATTTGCCGGAGCACTTTTACCAATGGTGCACAGCATTCGTATTGTTTCACTTCTCGGCGGAATATAGCTTTGGGCTCCTCATCATAGGAATAATCTTGGTACCAACTTGCATCTTTTACGGAATTAGGATATCACGATTCTTCTTATCTGTTTCTCCGTAGCATAGACACATGAAATACATCATGCAATTTGGCTAACTCTAGAGGGAAAGCCAAACGATATCCCACTAGCCCAGTTCTCTCCAAAACCTCATATGGGTCAATGAACCTCGAACTCAGCTTCCCTTTCTTCCTAAATCTAAGCATCTTCCTCCATGGAGATACCTTTAGGAACACTTTATCACCCACTTCATATTCAATGTCCTTCCTTTTCAAATCGGCATATGATTTATGTCGATCACTATAACACAACCTTTCTTGGGAATACACGAACTTTCTCTTCTATATCTTTTGTATGTACAGACCAATCACTTTATGCTCGTTCAATTATGTCCAAACTACGGGGAGTTCTACATCTCGGCCATATTGATCTCATATGGTGCAAGCCAATGCTTGATTGATAAGCGTTATTGAAAATTCCATAAGATACTATCCCGACTTCAGGAAATTCCATTACATCACGAAGCATATCTTCGAGCATTTGAATAAACCTCTCGGTACATTCGTCCGTCTGCGGTGAAAAACATGCGAAATTGAGGCGAGTGCCCAATGCGAGTTAGTAACTCATTTGGAATCTTAATGTAAATCTTAGATTCGGTCGAACCTGATTGTCAATAGAACACCATGCAATCGGACAATTTCATCCACATATAGCTTAGCTAGTCGATCCATAGAATTGTCCATCCGAACTGGTACAAAATAGTCCGACTTTGTGAGTTTATCAATTATCACCCAAATAGCATCCTGCTTCCTCTGCGTAATGGGGAGCCTGGATACGAAATCCATAGCTATATTATCCCATTTCCATTGTGGAATTGGAATAGGATTCAACAAGCCTGATGGCACCTGGTGTTCAGCTTTGACTTGATGACCGCGTCGAACACTTAGACCTGTCAGAATGCATCTTTCATACCTTTCCACCAATATTTCTATTTCAAATCTTTGGTACATCGCCTCAGGGATGCTGATAAGCTTGAGTTATGAGCTTCATGTAACAACTCTTTCTTTAGCTCACTGTTAGCTGGCACACATAATCTATCTCTGAAATACAAGCTCCTATCCGCTTTTACCGAAAACTCACTCTCGACTCCATCTTTGATCAGCTGAATCTTTTCCTACAACTCTTTATCATTCTTTTGAGCATCTATAATCATCTGCTTAAGAGCAAGCTGAGCTCTTAATTGAGCTAGTAAAGCTCCATCAACTGTTATTCTTCAATCACTGTGTTGAAGTGATAAAGCTATCATTGTCTTCTGGCAAGGCATCGACCACCACATTGGCTTTCCTGATATGGTAATCAATTATGCAGTCATAGTATTTAAACAACTCTAACCATCTCCGTTGCCTCAAATTCAACTCTTTCTGAGTCAGCTGGTACTTGTGACTCTTGTGGTCTGTGTAAACTCTACACTTTTCCCCATATAAGTAGTGTCGCCATATTTTCAAAGCAAACACTATCGCAACTAACTCTTGGTCATGAGTAGGATAATTCTTCTTAGGAAGCTTCAACTGCCTAGATACATAGGCCACAACTTTACCATCTTGAATTAGCACATATCCCAGACCTATCCTTGAAGCATCAGCATGCGAGGTATACTCTACGGGGTCGGTGTCAACAGGCTTCAATTAATTGCTTTAAATGCAAAGCTAGCTTGACACTTGTCATTCCCTCAAACTTCACATCTTTCTAAGCGGTTTGGTTAGTAGAATCTTTATAGCCAGTCGTTCACAAATCTTCTATAATATATGTGTAACCCCACAAAACTCCTCACTTCTATCACATTTCAAGGTGGCTTCCAGTTCACAATAGCTTCAATCTTAGCTGGATCAACTTTAATTCCTTTAGCAGAGACAATGTGGCTTAGGAAGAAAACTTCCTTTAGCCAAAAATCACATTTACGCAACTTGGCATACAACTGATTTTCTCTCAAAGTTTGTAGAACTATCCTCAAATGCTATTCATGCTCTTACTCATTCTTGGAAGATACGCAATATCATCAATAAACACCACCACAAGCTTATCTAAGTAGAGATTGAAACACCCTATTCATCAAATCCTTAAATCTTTGTTGGTGCACGCGTCGGCCCAAGGCATTACTAAAAACTAAGTAATGACCATATTGCGTCTACGAATCTTTGTCTTAGCATCGGCATCTTTCTCTCAATGGTAGTACCGGATTGAGATCTATCTTAGAAAGATACCTACTCAGTTGAATTGATCAAATAAATCTTATATTCTAGGCAACGGTTCTTGTTCTTCACTGTTACTTTATTGATCTGTCTATAATCAATGCACATTCGCAGTAATGCGATCCTTTCTTACAATCATGTGGTGCACCCTAAGGAGAAACACTGGAGATTCTAATAATATCTTTGTCCAACAACTCTATAAGCTATGACCTCAAACTCTTCTAATTCATAATGAGCCATCCTGTAAGGTGCAGAAATCGGAATTGTTCACCAGTACAATCTCACGTAGACGAGTCCACCTCCCTCTCAAGTGGAATTCGGGTAACTCTTGGGGAATACATCAAAGATTCCTTACTCACTAGAATCTTTTCCACGATACTTGACCTCACTTAGAGTCAAGTATCGAGAGCTAAAAATGTCTCCCGTCCTTCCTCATCAAATCTGGCACATGCTAAGATCACATTAGACATCCTTATTTAGATCTAATGCCACTGTCTTATCACCTCCCAGCGGTGAACACCTCAACACTCCTTGTCTTCTTTTGACAATCTAGTATGGCTTTATGCTTAGACCTTGATCCATACCGAATCAAATCAAATTCTAGGAAAGCTGACGATCAATCAATTGAAAATTTTCTATCTGGATAACTATGGAAGCGATTTAAGCACATCCTATTCACATTGACATTGTGCCCCCGAAAATTTGGTTACATGCATATCATATGATAAATTTTGCTCCGCGTTGTCACCTTATCGAACACTTGCTCAATGCATACATATGAATGAGTAGATCAAAGGTATATTAATGCATGCATTTTAATACCATAAAGTGAAATTAATCCAGCAATTACTTTCGGTGCCTCTTGATCCCCACGAGCCTTCATAGCATATGCTCTTGTTGGCGCTGAATTCATAGGACGATCACGGCGACCTTTGTGCCTCCTTGTCCTTTATGTTGTCTACGGCTCCCGCCCGGCTTCTACCTCTATCTCGAGTTGATAGTGGTGCCGCGGACCTCCCTCTGCTATTACTACGAGGATTCCTATTGTCCCTTGACTATTTGGGACAATTTTCCATAAAATGTTATGTGCTTCCACATCTAAAGCACCCTCTTGTCAACAATCTAAACTCCCAAATGTCGTCGATGGCAATGAGGGCACTCTGGAGTTTCTCCTAGTCCTGTTGAAGCACCTCTACTAGTACTAGGTACTATTGTATTTCCTTGTCTTCTTCCCCTTGTGGCAGAACTATGTACTAACTCAGTTTGGGACTCTCTGGCTCTTTTACCATAGGAGAAAGAAGCTCCTCAAAGAAACTCTCTGAGATCTTCACTCTGTTTTCACTCCCAGTTTCTATTTATCATCTTTTGATGATAAAAATTCAAATATTGAAAACAACATATTTGTGCCCACCGAGCGGGCAAACGATAGGCAGAATCGACGGACATGAAACCATTTGTCAAAATAAATTTCATATAAACATACATATATATATGAATATATGATATCATTACTAATACATTAATTAATATAGAAATATAAATATATCATTTCAAGATGGCCAATATCTATTCTTTAGTACAACCTTATTGATACAAAATGGCATTTCATGCCTTTGGCTGTTACAAGCTATTACTGGAGTTCACCCCACTTACTATCCATGAAGACTTAAACATCTTTGATTTCCACAAAAATAATCACATGATATCATGAAATGAAGTGGTATGCATGAAATGGATAATTTTCGTATACTTCTGTTCGGACCAAATGACATATACAAATTTATAACATTATTACCAAAGGACTATTGTCTAATCCCCGGCAACAGAGTTATAGAACTTGTTGTGTTCCTTTGTTCTATAGACATAAGACCCCTCGGAATTAACATAGTTACAAGAGTCTTACATTTCTCTTATATCCATGTTATTTTGGATACACATGACAAAATAATTTTCTCTTAATATTCATGATTTAAAAATATTAGTGGGACTGCTTTATAAGTGCACGGTCGTACAAGTAGTAAAATACGAATGTAAGTCCCAGGTATCATTCCACCGGAGATCTCAAAATTCTCAATCAACTACCCTAACTACTCGAACTCTATACTATTTGGACCTTGATAGGCAAATGGAATCTATTTAGTAAACCATAAGATGTAAAAAACTAAAGATATGTAAACTAAGAACAAAATAAAATAAGGCTGAAAAATCTAAAATAAAGAATTCGTAGATCGATTATCTTTTAAAGGGAGCATTGAAACTACTGCTATTGTGAAACTTCAATTCCTGCATGCTACTCTATAAGCTTTACTTCTTGAACCACAGATTTGAAATCTGTCCAAGGACAATGGTAGTGAAATTTGGATCTCTCCTTAACGTCACTTTTCGTCATCCAATCTTCCCTATTTCTTCAGCGAGTTAGACAATTACTTGTAATGCAGGTTGCGCGTGCAGGTATTTTTCTTTTCAATACTTCATACCTATCTTGGGTACACCAGGCATAGCTCTAAGACATAGATATAGCAAGGGTTTACACTTCACTGGTTTCTCTTCCTCCAAATTGAAACAGTTCATTCGTTCCTTGATTAGATCCTTGCTAACACGGGATTGAACTCACTGTTCGACTCGAGGTGACCTCTCTGTTTGTTTTAATTGATAAGTCATTCAACTCATTCTCGGTTTCAAGTGAGAAGAGGATTTATCGATTAAAATTCACAGAGCTCATTAGTTCTCCAATATCAGGTTCGCATACCCTCAAGAAATTGTTCACCACTCTCAAGATTGCCTTCTGTGTCTGAGGGCCTCACGGAAATGTCAGGCATGAGACAATCCTATTGTGGGTATAGGACACTGATATTGAGATCAAATACTTAAATATTCAGAACCAGGAAATAGATTTACAAACTGACAGCTTAGAAGTTAATGATACTTTCTGCAGGAAAGATGATTTCTAACAATAGAGTTCTTTCAATGGAAGTTGGGCTTCTCAATTACTTAATTACACTAACGGTAGCTCCATGATCAAGGGAGCCAACGTAAATCATAAAGCTGAGTTAAATTCCAAAATTTGTTTTGGACTTGAGACGATCAAGCGATGGTGAAGGAAAGCGTGCAGCCGGCTTCAGCTTTAACAACTAACATCCGGATCCGAGAAATTCAAAGGTAACAATCTACTCTAAAATATTAAACCCGGAAAAATAAAAGAAAGAAAATTAAAAAATCTGAGCCTTGGCTACCGAATCCTACCGTTCACGAGCCGCGAAATTTGCTATCGCTAATAGCATTTGCTTATTTATAGGGTTCTGAAGTTGGGCCCTAACTTTGATGCGTCATCTTGTGGATTTCAGGAAAATTGGCCCAATTGGTTGTTAGTGTTGCGACTCCATTTTTGTGTCGCGACCTTGCCTTCAGTTTGATGTCAGAGCTTGTTGTTTCATATCGCGACTTCATATATCTGCTTAGTAATTTTTTAGGTCAGCGACACCAATTCCACGTGGCGACTTTACTTGTCAGTGATCTGGTAACAGCGAGCTTTCACTTAGTCACGACTTATATTTAGTTCCTCCAGCCCTTCACATGTGTCGCGACCTTGATTACTGCGTCGTGACATCGGTTATTCACTTGCATTTTGTCTATCCGGTCGCGACTTGGAATTTGAGTTGCAAAACTAAGTGCAAGCCTCATCTTGGTCGTAACTCTGATGCGTAGTCGACATAATTTTGTGTCTCACTTTGCTGGTCGATGTCGCTGACATCAAATTCTTGTGTGACTACTTTCCGTGTTAGCTTATACAAAGTTGCATCTTGACTTGCCTTGTAAAGACCTGCTTAGCTCCTGTGGTGACTTGTTGTTGTCGCGACATCAATTTTGTGTCGCGACATAGAAACCTTTATCACTTATCCATTCTCTCAAGAAGGTTCATCTTACGGTCGCGACCTCACAAATAACGTCGTCACAGAGATTCCTTACTATTTGCCTCGTCTGAACCCTAGGACTAATTCACGATCGGTCTTGATGTCGCGACATTCTTAATGTCGCGACTTCAATGTTTAGTCCTTTGAAGATTTTGTGTCGCGACCTCTCTTCCTTGTCGCGACTTCCATATCTATTGTTATGCCTTCAATTACATCCCGCGATCTTAAAATTGTGTCGCGACACAGTTTTTCATGGCTTCCATTAACACGTGGTTGCCCGACTTAGAACTACGTTTGCGACCGATTCGTTACGCCTTATAATTGCCCTTGTGTCGCGATTGGGGTTTTGTGGTCGCGACCTTGATGTAAGTTCTTCATTCCTGTCAAGGCGTCCGACATCCAGTCTTTTCTTTCTTGTGCATCTCTCATGTCGCGACTTCTTTTCCTTGTCGCGACTTCAATGTTAATTCTGACATCCACAGTTAGCCAATTTTTCGCTCCTTTCTACGCAATTTCCTCTTTCTCTTGAATTTCTAGTACCTGATGGTTGAGTGAGTTATTCCACATTTATATACTCATCAGTCTTTTTTTATAGAAATGTCAGAAAAATGGACTAAAAATGGATGACTTTTAAGCTCATCAACCGAGCGTATGACGGTGATTCTATGCTCGCGGTCTTTAATCTTACCCCTATCTACGGTACACAACGGCGTGAGAAATCAATGCGCTAAGCATTTTCAGGCTTAGTGGTTCTTTACGTTTCTATTCTCATGTCAAACAATCAACACAACATGTATATGTACATATAAATAATATTCGGCTACAGGCATACATTACTCGTCACAACTACATTTAGCATATTTTCCAAACAACATTTCAGCATATTGCTCATGTGATCAATGCAATATTTATATATGTAACATTTTATACTAGTTTAACGTTAAATTCGTTTACCTCGCATATAAAAACATGATAATTCACATCTTTCATGCTCGCATGCTCATAGCATTTCGTCACAACACAATTCACCGTTTATTAATAATTTTCCCTTAAGCGAATCTATGAAATTTTTGGCGGTGCCAAGGATAGTAGAATCGTGGAGCACGCTCGGTAGAAGTTGTTGGTTGGTTTAACACTTTTATCTTCGATTATTGTCCCGGGCTCTGTTTGGTTATTTTACATTACATTTTTGTGCGCACTATCAATACTGTCCCATTAGGCTACAAATCGGTATGTCACTATAAAACATATCGTGCGATCTTTGCTACATTTATCCTTATTGATATATCGATATATCTAACTTCGAATATGTGTGCAATTATAACAAGGGCATTAATAATTAGTCATAGTAAAAGTTGTTAGATTATATTCACAAGAATTTCACAATAGCATGAAGTTTACAACCAATATGCTACTTTACCACTATATTATCTGATTAACCCATTTTAACAACGTTATTTCCAAGTCAATAATTACACTGCAAAGTACGTAATCTCACTTAAAAGCATCCATGTAGTAATTTTAAAGCTAGAACCATACACACCAATACACATTCGACTACACATGATTCTTGCATTAACATACATTGCCTTCCTTTTCATGTTAATCCACTTGAGATCAATTAACCAAGACCGAACCAATTTATTTATGGTTCAAACCCGAGAAGCACACATGCAGTTTTATATGACATGGTTTAATGACAAAATAAACACAACCACGAAACAATAAGAGAAATGTGAAAAACAAACCAAAGAGTTGTTGATTCTTGTCTCTATTCTTTGAATCCAGTTGCACTCCAGGTTTTATCATCACCAGCCCCTAATCCAACACAAATACGTCACAATCAGAGAACAAACAAAGAAAAAACAAGTCGTGCATGCTAGGTTTCTGGTTAGGGTTGATTTCTACCCAATACACCTTCATTTACAAAATTTTCTAGGAACATATGAGCCATATTTTCCCAAGCTTCCTTGAAGTAATATCTATATGAGTCTATTTTCAGGACAAATTGGAATAATCTCATTTGGATCATTACAAGCAACATATAGCGAAAACACCTGACTGACTTACCTATATTTTCCTCAGTCTCAAAAATCAGGGGACTTAGGGTCAAGTTTGCTTCTTGGTACCTTCCATGCACTTTTGTGAGTTTACCTCTTAGGAGGTTATTTCCCAACCAGAATCACTCAATTTCAATGACTAATGGCTTGATTATGGCCAAAACAAAAACATGACACAACCCTTAAATTTGCTCTGTTCTAGACTCTGTGTTGGTTCATCTAAGTACCAATAATTGTTCTTTCTTGACTACTTTAGGTCTCTATTTCTTTTGAAATTTTCAGCCATGATTCTTATACCATCTCAAATGGAATCATCAATTTGGAGTTAGAAGCTAAAGTTACTTGTAAAACAAAGCTGGGTTTTAGAAAAAAAATTTGGCAGCAATTCCCTTCAAAACCTGTGCATCTCTTTTATTCTTGGTCTTAGAACCCCACAAGCCAATCAAAAACAATCCAAAGCATTACAAATCCAATTCAGAACAAATTACCCAAAGATGGAAGAGTTAGAGTTCTCCCAAAGCCGCAAAAGGAAAATGAGTTGGAACTCCTATGTCAAGGGAGAATCCATACCCTTCTTTGTCTTCTTAAACCTTCCAATCAGCTTCCTTTTTCTTCCTCTTTTCTTGCAGCTTTGAACAAATGGAGAGAAATCACCATGATGGCTCTTCTAAAGGCATAAACCCTATTTCTCTCCCTGCAAAACATAGAAGAAATACCATTCTAAGACAATTTTGAGTCTTATCCTCTATCCATTAAGGCCTTGTTTATTTGCTCTCTTTTTAGCTTTCTTTCTCATTTTTCATTTTCAGTCCTTCTACTTATTCTAATTACACTTCACTTATCAATATTTCTATCACCTGAAACCCATAACATAACAAATAGAATAAAAAATAATAATAACCACAAAATACTATAAAAATGAAAATAGTAAAACAAAGGCTATTTTTGGGACATTACATAGCAGTGCTAAATACCTCTTCTTGAACTCAATTCAATCCATCTTCAAATTGTGTACATTGAAATGCTTTGGTGAGGGTGACTCAGAGGTGCATATATGTTGAGATAGCTAATTAATTTTCATACTCTGCTCTTAAATTTCTTTGCTTCAAATTTGGAATTGCTTCCACTTAGTGCTCACATACATATCATGTGTACTTTACCACGAACTCTTGGACAAAAAGAAATCCCGAGCATGGGAACTGGAATCCTCGGACTTTCCGGCTGTTCCACAGTCATCCTCCTCATAAACTAGTGAGGCTGTACACTCTGATGGGAGGCATCGAACTTCCTTCAATACTTTTTGTAGCTTTTCTAACCAGTAATTGACTTTGTCAGACTCTTCCATGCTTGTCCCTGGAATTCCTCATCCATGTCTTTACCATATCTATTGGAGCCTTAGGGCGATCGATCGTCCAATACCCAGGAGCCATGTTTGTAATATTCTCAGCAAAGCTTAGTTGGCTCATTTGGCTCATTGCTTTCACTGAAGATTGAAAAGGATCAGAAGTGGGATAACCCTTGTTCTCTGGGTTAACACTCTCAACCTGCCATACAATTTGGATTGGGAGGGCGATCCATCTATTAAGAAAACAAATACATCATGAGCCAACACATTTACTATACACATACTTGTACATCATACCTGTCAAATTAAGCCTGACAGCTCACGATACCACCACTATGACACCCCAACCTGGCACCTCTGTGTTAGGAAAGGGTGTCACGAAACTGTAGACTCTAAACCTGATTAACTGAGCAGTTCTAAAACATTCCTTGAAATATAATCATATAATTTAACATATATTACAAAACCATACTATCATACCCAAATGTTTGAGGCATTCAAAATGCTCAGCGACACATATTATTTACAAATCCTTATCATTGTACCCAAAAGTTTATATATAACATATTGCTCAGAATAAAACGTTAAATAGAAACACTACAAGTGAGCACCTATTGCCAAGGTGGCCTTTGATGTTGATGTGGAATGTCACATTCTGCAAGCTGCGTTCTCGATGCGCCATGTGTGACCGCCTGACTGGCACCTTTGTGTTAGGAAGGTGTCCACCAAGTATAACTCTAACTTTGATTAAGCCCGAGCAGTTCTAAAACATTCCTTGAAATATAATTATATAATTTAACATATATTGAAAAACCATACTATCATTGTAACACCCCAAAATATACCCTAGTCGTTTTCGACATGTTTAGGGTATTTTGTAAGCCTAATTTGATTGTTTCGTGAGTTAAATGTGAAGCAGGAAATGAGAGATTAGGAAGGATTACAAAACTTAAGGGCAATTTGAAATTGGTCTAAAAGGGTATAAAAGTCATGATTCACAAAATTAGAGGCCAAAGTATAACATGACATGAATTGCTTTGCAAATAGAGATGAGTTATGGGCTTAAAAGCAAATAAGCAAACTTAACCCAAAAATGGGTTTTTTGATGAAACAAGGCCTTAGCAGATGGAATTTAAAGACCAAAAAATTGGTCTCATTTGGAGGAGGGAAAAAATCGTGAAGAGAGAAGAAGGAAGAAGAAAGAGGAGGAAGAGGAAGAGAAGCCAAGGTCGAGCCACTTGAGTATGGAAACTAACTTTGGCTATGGATTCCTAGAGATTATCTATGAATTGTCATGCTTGGTTGGTTATTAGTTTGTCCACGAGCATGGGGTTTTTGCTAGGGTTTCACCTTAACCCAAAAATGATAAGCAGTAAGATTAGGTAAAACCGTATGGCTCAGAAGGCTCATGAAATCCTCTTTGAGGATGAATCAGTAGTTAATGGAGTAATTGGAGTTAGGGTTTAGAATAAGCCTAACTAATCCTCATGTTTTGTTTGTGTATGGGTTATAACCCATATTAGAAGGGTTTGGAAGAAATTCATGATGGATTTTGAAGAAAGATATGAAATTGAAAGAGGAGTGGAATAAGTGATCCCAGGTGATTTGGAAAAGTTAGATGTGTGTTGGATGTATAAAGTGATTGGGGATCAAACATATGGAAAAATGGGGAGAAAAACACCCATTCTGGGCATTCTCGGGTGTCTTCTACCGGTAGGACTTAAGTTCTACCAGTAGAACCTGGTCCCAGTCGATTTTGGCCAAGTCCTACTGGAAGTGGGACATTCTGGACTCAGTTCGACCAGTTTTCGTATTTTGTATAACTTCCTCATTTCTTATCCGATTTGAGTGATGCAAGTGGCTACGTAAAATAGACTTCAAGGAGAACCAAACTTGTAAGAGAAGGTATCTCGAAATTCTGACTCTAAGTGGTCGAAAAATCCCTCAAAGTGGTATGTGCAACCCCATTTCTTTGTCAGGTTGATTATAGCGTAGTCGAGTTGTTTCAGACGTATCTTAGGTTAGGTACTCAAATGGGGTGATTCAGTTGGAATAGAACCCATAATATCTTAGCTTTAAATAAGTACAGGACTGATGTCAAAATATGAAGTTAAGACTCTGAATAGTAAATCTAATCTGTGCAGTAAAATCGGTAAATCGACTAGTTGGCATGAAAATGCCATAACTTGAGTTTGGATGATCCGATTGGAGTGATTCAATTTCTGAGTAAAAAGATGATTTGAGGAACAGGAATATATGAGGGCATATGATCATATGACTACCCACAGGACCGAAGAATGAATGAGTGGGCGTCTGATTAGTGCTCTGGCACTCTGGTGAAATACTTAGTACTCTGATTAGTGCTCGAAGCGCTCCCCGGTGAAATGCCGAGTTTTCTGATTAGTGCTACGGCACTCACGGCCGATGCCGGTACTCTGTTGGTGCTATGGCACCCGATCTTTAATATCGTACCTTCGGATACTTATTGTCTTTGCGTCATCATTTACTATCGTTGATTACGGTAGTCGAACGGACATATGATAAGACGACAGATAAAGATCGAATGTACCTCGTATGCATTCCGTGAAATGCCTCAAGGTACTCACGTCTCTGAATAAGGTTTGTAGTACCTACGGGTACTCTTGTATTTGTATAAGTTCTGTAGTACCTCAGTGCTGTATTTGAATAAAGGTCAGTAGTACCTCTGTGAATACTCCTGGCCAATAAAGTGTTCTGTACCTACAATTTCCTGTATTTAATTAAGTTAATTACATTCTTTCTGCGATTTAGTTAAGCGTGCCTATGGGTACTCTGTATACGAATAAGTCGTCTGATAAGTTCGTAGTACTACAAGAGATGCTCTGGCCATTGAATAAGTCATGTACTACGAATACTCATGTATCACGAATAGTGCATTTACGTATACGTACGTTACGTAGTACCTCGCAGGCCTCTTGTATCACGATAAGTTACATTACGTATACGATGCGTTGTAGTACCCTCCCGGGTACTCACATTATCTCACGATAAGTCTGTCTACTGTATAAGTCTGTAGTACCTAAAGATCACTCACGTATCACCGACTCGCTGTCTCTGCGAATAAGACACATGGTACCTCACGGGTACTCTAGCATCGAATGAGTTTCTCAGTACCCTCACAGGTACTCCTGTATCAGATAAGTCTATGTCCGATACGATGCAGCCAGTACCTACGGGCCTCCGTATTTGATAACTCTGTATCGATAAGTTACATTACGTATCGATACGTTGTGTAGTACCCTACGGGCCTCTCTGTGTATCTGATAAGTCTGTCTCTGTACTCCAGATCTGTGTAGTACCTGCGGTGCTCACATGTCTGATAAACTGTCACGAATACGGGCTTTGTAGTACCTCTGGGTGCTCACTGCGTCCCGAATGAGTTTTGCGGTACCTCACAGCGGTACTCACGCCAGAGATAAGTCACGTATCGTGTTTACGTAGTACCTACGGGTACTCAGTATTTGATAACTCATTATCAGATAAGTTACATGTACCCACAGGTACTCTCGTATTTGAATAAGTTGTTCTGTGTATCGATACGATGCAGCCATTTCAGACACTCACGTATGTGATGGATTACATGCCGTATCTAATAAGTTAATGTGCAGGGGTACTCCACCTTAGCTAAAGTTACCATGTACCTGCCGGGTACTCTTGTATCTGTATAAGCTCAGTAGTACCTACGGGTGCTCCCGTATCGGTAGATTAAGTATAAGTTCGGTAGTACCTACGTTTTTCTGTATTTGCGGTACATGGGTATACGCATATGATAAGTCTTGTATCGATGCGTTGCGCTAGTGCTTACTCACCGGGCCTCACGCATTTGATTAAGTTACATCCTACCATGTCGATCACGTTGTAGTGCCCGCGGGTACTCCGTATCCCGAATAAGTTACGTACGTATCGTCACGTTGCGTAGTACCTGGTTCCGTATCGACAAGTCCTGTCTGCGTAGTATGTTCCACGTAGTACCTCACGAAAGGTATACCGCGTCGGTTGGATGCATGGAGTACCTGTAGACATCGCATCTCGTTAACTCACGTCTCTTGGTATAAGTTGTAGTAGTACCTCGAACACTCCGATTATCTGAATAAGTTCAGTTCCCGATTAACCACAATATCACAGATATGTCTGTATCTTTGGATTTAGTTCGGTGGTACCTCGGTACTCACGTATGCAGTAGGATTACGTCATGTATCTGATTAAGCTCAGTAGTACCTCTGGTGCTCTTCTGTTGATTAAGTTCGAATTGAGTACCTCTGGGTTACTCTTGTATCGATAAATAAGTATCTGAGTTCATTAGTACCTACGAGGAATTGCTCTCGTGTCCGTAGATAAGTATAAGTCCAAGGGTACCTTACGTACCTCCGTATATGAATCTGTTCAGAGTACCTACGTACTTTTATACCAAGAAATGTTCAGAGTACCTACGTACTTCCTCAGATCCGAAATACATATATAAGTTCCAGAAGACCGCATGTGTCTTAAATACCAAAGATACGCTCCAGATCTCTGTGGTACCTACTTATGTACCTCCGAATAAGTTAAACTCCCAGAGCATAAAACAATAAGATCTCAGAATCTCTACAGGAGATCCGAATAAGAGTAAGCCTGTTATAAAAAAAATCGTAAGGAGTCCCAAGATTTGGCCCTCAGATCCTGAACCGGCCTCTGATCCGCCTAATCCTGCCTGGACCGAATCTGGCGTGACAAGTTGGCATCGAGCCTGTGTTTAGGCGTCGATAAGTCTCGACATGATGCACCTACATAGTAAATGTGTCGGGCTCTAATGCGGGATGTCCCGTCCCGTACATCCACTGTAATGAACAAGCATCAATCCACCAAAGATTAAGACAAGAGATTTGCCCTCGACGGAGCTACGGCTCGCGAGAGTCACGCCTCCAAATTTTTCCGTAAAGACATGAAAAAGAAAATGATCCGACATAGAGCAAGCACATGTTAGGAGTGTGAATTTCGAGACTTTAAATTTTTATAAGGTGAGAATCAGAACACCTCAAAATATACCCCAAATGCTGACATTTGCTTAGTGGTATTTTGTGTTTTTAATTTGACTGCTTCGTGAGTTAATGTGAAACCGGAAATGAGAGACCCTAGAAGCTACAAAACTTAAGGACAATTTTGAAATTGGTCTAAAGAGGGGTATAAAAGTCAAGTAGTTCACAAAATTAGAGGCCAAAGTATAATATGAGACATGAATTGCTTGCAAATAATGAGTTGCGGGCTTAAAAGCAAATACAAACTTAACCTAAAAAATATTTGATACAAATGCGCCTTAGCAAAGATGGAATTTAAAGACCAAAATTGGTCCCATTTGGAGGAGGAAAATTTGAAGAGGAGAAGAAGAGAGGAGGAAGCAGAGAAGCACAGAGGGAGAAGAGGAAGAGAAGCCAAGATCAGCTTCCACAAGGTATGGAAACTAATCTCGGCTTATGGATCTAAGAGATTATCTATGAATCTGTCATGCTTGGTTGGTTATTAGCTTTGTCCCTAAGATGAGTTTTGCTAGGGTTTCACCTAACCCAAAAATGATAGCAAGCAAGGTGGGCAAACCCCATATGGCTCAAGAAGCCTGCTTTAAAACTTCTCTGAGGATGAATCATGGTTAATGGAGAGGGTGACCGAGTTAGGTTTAGAATAAACCCTAACTAATCCTCATGTTTTGTTTTGTGTATGGGTTATAACCCATATTAGGAAGGGTTTTGGAAGAAATCTTACATGGATTTTTGAAGAAAAGATATGAAACTTGAGTAGGAATGGAATAGAAAAGTGATCCCAAGGTGATTTGGAAAAGGATTAGATGTGTCGGGATGGTTAAGATCGGGGATCAAACATATGGAAAAATGGGAGAAAACACCCAGCCCGGCATTCTCAGTGTCTCTACCCAGAGGACTTGGGAAGCTCCCACCAGAGAACTTTGATTCACGATTTTGGCCAAGTCCTACCGGTAGGAGTTAAGTCCTACCAGAGGACCTCGTTCGCCTTCCAGCTTCACCGCCGATTTCGCCACAACTCCTCTACTTACCACTCTGGTGGCTACGTGAATAGACTTCAAGGAGAACTAAACTTTAAGAGAAGGTATCTTGAAATTTGACTCTAAGTGGTCGAAAAATCCACTCAAAGTGAGGCTATAAAGCCCATTTCCGCACTCGCCTGATTATAGCGTAGTCCGAGTTGTTTCAGACGTATCTTAAGTTCCGGTACTCCAAATGGGGTGATTCCAGTTGTAATAGAACCCTTAATATCTTAGCTTTAAATAAGTACAAGGACCTAGTGTCAAAATATGAAGTTAAGACCTCTGAAAAATGAGTAATTCAATCTGTCCCTAGAAATTCCAGAATCGACTAGTCAAGTGTTTTAAAATGCCATAACTCAGCCTGATGATCCGATTGGAGTGATTCCCAATTTCAGTAAAGATGACTTATAGAGGAACAGGAATATATGAAAGAGACATATGATCATATGACTACCTAGACCAAAGAATGAATGAGTGGACTTCCCGACAAGGTTCCTAAGACTGACAAGAGACTTCCTGCACTCGACACCGCCTCCTAAGACTCCTCGATTAAGACTTCCGCAGATCTCCGATTGAGCGTTTACTTCAGATTCCGTTCAAGACTTCAGACTCGTTGGTGCTATGGCACCCCAAAGATCAGATCAGACTCTGGATACTCTATCAGATCACATCCTACCATTTCTTATAATCGGGTCTAGTAATGCATTACATGGCGGATAAAGACACTAATAAAAGATCCCAACAAAAATCTCCGTGATAGTCCGTCTCAGAAGACCTACTTCGGCACCCGTCTCCGAATAAGGTTTGTAGTACCTACGGTACCTCAGATTCAGAGGCTTCTCAGAAGACGACGTACCCCCCGTGATTTGAATAAGGTCCGTAGGGCACCTACTCGCACCTTCGTATCCGAATGTTCAAGTACCTACCGCACTCAGATTTAATTAAGTTCCGCTCTCGTTTTCTCCGATGAAGTTCCAGAGTAATGCAGGGTAATTCTGCCTCTCGAATAAGTCCCGACCGATAAGTTCCGTATGACTAAGGGTACTCCTTTATTTGAATAAGTCCCCGTAGCACTCACGTACTCATGTATCCTCGAATAAACTCGCTCAGACTGATCTCGTCTCTCAGTACCCACGTACCCCCGTGATCCGGGAGCAAGTTCCGCTCAGGACTGACCGGCTCAGAGTACCTACTCTGCACCCAGATCCGATAAGTCCTGTCTCGCATAAGTCCCGCAGCACCTACGTACCCTCAGATCCGAGGTCGGCCCTCTCGATCAAGACCCGTAGCACTCCACGTACCCCGAGATCCGAATGAGTTTTGCAAAGACTCCACTGGGTACTCCCGTGATCCGATAAGTCCCAGATCCTGACCGCTCAGAAGACCTACCGTACTCCCAGACTGATAACCCCAGATCCGATAAGTTCCGGCTCAGACTGACCGCTCAGAAGATCACGTACTCCTCAGATCCGATAAGTCCCGTCTCTCGTGATAAGTCCCTTGTGGAAGACGACGTACTCCCAGATCCGATAAGCCCGGCCTCCGACAAGACCCGTAGTGACCTACGGCACACCCTTCGCATCCGGAATGAGTTTCTATAGCGATCCCACGGCACTCCTGCAGATCCGATAAGTCCCGTGATTCGGGATCCTCTGCTCGTAGGACCTACTGCACCCGCACTCGATAACCCCGATCCGGGTCAAGTTCCGTGAAGACCCACTGCACCTCGCATTTGAATGTTATCAGTTCTCGTATCCTGACCGTCTGTGAGTACTTACTATAAAGTACCCGTATGTTATTGTTCCGTCCGTATCTTAATAAGTCTCCAGAGCACCTAGGGGCACTCCTCAGAACCCGCTGAAGTTCCTCAGAGTACCCACGTACCTCAGATCCGTATACTCATAAGACTCCACTGCGTCCCGTGATCTAGATTGCTATAGTCTCAAGAGGTACCCACGGTACCTTGTATTCGCGAAGACCTACTCTCGCACTTCCCGCATATGATAAGTCCCAGACTGACCGTTTCAGAAGACTCACTAGTACTCCCGCATTTGATTAAGCTCCTATCCTCAGACTGATCCGTTTCAGAAGGCTCACTCTGCACTCCCAAGATCCGAATAAGCCTCATTCAGATCCGATCCGTTCGTAGCACTCCACTTCGGCACTCCCGTGATCCGATACAAGTCCCGTCCCAGATATGTTCTCGTAGTACCCCACTCTGCACTCAGATCCTGATTTGGGCCTTAGCACTTTATGGGTACCCCCGTCTCTCGATTAACTCCCGTCTCGTATAAGCATGAGTACCTACTCTGCACTCCAAAGATCCGAACAGCTCCGCTTCCCCGACAACCCTCGTGATTCGAATATGTCCCCGCTCGATGTGCCCGCCAGAGTACCCCACAGTAATTCTCAGATCCGAGTAAGTTCCCCGTCATGTATCCGACATTCGCCGTAGTGATCATTCGTACTCTCAGATTTGATTGCCCTAGAGTACCTACTTCGGTACTCTCAGACGTTAACAAGTACAAGTTCAGAAGACTCACTTGGAAAGTACTCCTCGTGATCCGCAAGATACATAAGTCCAGCTGGTACCTACAGTACCCTCCCTTATAAGGAATCGCTCAGAGTAAACCCTACTCGGCAATTTTTATACCAAGAAATGTTCCCGTAGTACCCACGTACTTCGTATCCGAAATACATATATAAGTTCAAGACCAAGATGTGCTCGAAATACCAAGATATCGCTCCAGAATCTCGTGGTACCTACGGCACTCACTAAACTCCGTAGCATAAAACATGGGGTTCCGGTGAACTCCTACGGAGTCCCGAATGCACATAAGTCCGTTATAAAGGATAAAGTTCGCATAAGAATAAGTACCAGATAAGTTCATAATATAAATACATAAAATTTATATTATCTCGTTATTGTTTTATGGATAAATGTGTATATGCATAAGATACATGTTTTCCCACTAAGCTTAGTTTAGCACTTAAAGTTTTAACTGTGCAGTATTGCGGAGAAGACATCTCAAGACTTCCGTGACACACCGCAACAATAATTTAAGGGTTCACTAAGTATGTAGTTCCATGCTCCGATTTGTAAATGTCTGGCTTTACTCAAATGGGACTCGCTTATATGTATATAATATTTTAATATTATAAGATGTGGGCCATACCCAGTTGTGTACCTACGGCCTTTAAAAAAAAAAAAAAAAAAAATCGTAAGAGTCCCAAAGAGGTCTCGTCCCGAACCTGCCTCTGATCCGCCAACCCAAGCCTGACTGGACCTGGCGTGACAATCATACTCCCAATGTTCGAGGCATTTAAAATAAAATATACATATTATTTACAAATCATTTCTAGTTGGCACCAAAAGTTTATATATAACATATCGCTTGCACAAAACTTTAAATAGAAACACCGGTAAAGTTGGGAACCTATCACTACAAGGTGGCCTCATGTCAAGTGGAATGTCCTCGCTCTCTAGCCACCTTCCAAGCATTCGCACCTGACAACACCCGCTAAGCATGTTTAGTAAGGATCCGTATGCATGGATGACCACTATCATGATTTTATCAGCATTCTAATACTCATACAACTTCATATGCATATATATATATATATATATATATATATATATATATATATATATATATATATATATATATATATATATAATCTTATAAACTTCTTAGGTTATAATAATCCATGAACTTACCACAATTAGATAATTTAATTCATTATGTTAATCTCTTGTGCTTTGTCTATCGAATTCCATATCATTTTAGTCATAGTATTCATGACTATTCGTCTATTTTATATTATATTATATATTACAAATTACTTCCTTATGTTTGTATCTAAGTGTCTCTATTTATCCATATTTTCATCTTTTTTTTTACATGTGTCATGCCTGCATTTTCCAAAGTTGTGGATACGTAGAAAGGACTCAAAGGTAAATTCGAGGTACTCATCATCGAGCACGCTGGATCTCTATTCAGATCGTATTGTTCGACCTAAACTGATCACTGTGAGGGACCCAAACTAGGCCAACTATATCTATATGTTGCAAGAATCGTATCTCTAATATGCATGCCCATCTATTCATCTACCAATCGCTTTTATTATATTTTCGCAATACATATTCCATATACATGAATAGTGTTATCATGTATGCATACGAGATATTCACTATCCATTATTCTCATCTTCATAAAGAGTACTTTCACATATCTCATTCATCATATATGAATATATTCTATGCTTTTTTATATAGCAACTATACATGTATTATATTTTCTCTCATAATGGGCTAGAATTCATGTTTTTATTATTCCATTCCATTTATTCGATATTATTTACATTAAATCATATAACTTTTAGGGTCAATTTCTTTATCACTTAGCTAAGTTATACTGGTTGTAAAACAATGGTTTTTTTCTAATAAATAAAAACAAAAAAGTTGTGTCCTACATGGAACAAAGACAAGGTTTTTTTAGTTTATATATGAAACCCATTTATGGGCTTATACACATTGAGAAAAGGGGAGGCCTCACACAAGGAATGGGCCGAAGCCCGAGTCCAAAGGTAATCCCAGAGATTCGCTTCCCAAGGTATAAACCGGGGATTACATTCTGCTTTGTTCGACCACTTAATTTGTAAAGCCCGAATAAAAAAACCTAAGTTTTGAGCCTTTTAAAATCAAATTCCATTAAGTCATAAAATGGCAATAAATACTAAAGGTTTTCTTTGAATCAAACTAATAATGCTTAAATATAAAACAAATCATGGTATTTTGAATCTGGAAGTCTAATCTATTTTGTGCATGTTATAATAGAATTATTTTATTAACTCCTATAGAATCTCGTTTTCATGTTTGAATTCAAAACAGCTGCTTAAACTAAACTCGCTATAATACTCATTTACTTTATTAAATGCTACTGGCCAACTATCACGCTATAAAATCAAATGGAGACTAGCTTTGGAAAAGAATCTTCTTCATTCTATTTTCCTCTCTACTAGTACCAGCCTTTGCTGTTTTCGATCCAAACTCTCTTGCTCAAGGATCAAGTGATCCCGGGGAAATAAATTCCCATGACAAAGGTTACACACACCTCAACTCGACACGGCTCTGTGATCACGCACTCCAGCTATTGTTTACGTGCACAAGCATTTGTTATGCCGGGCCGCGAACTCCACACTACAACCCGTCGCGGCCATCGACCACACGCATACAAATTCTCTTCTCTACTAATCATCTTTGTTGTTGTTGCCCCCATTGCCGCTGCCCATCCCCGCCTCGCACGCCATTCACATCATTTTATCTCATGTTGCCGGATTGAAATTGTTTAACAATAATCGACTTATTTTCATACAAACCATCTCCAATTAATACTTGGGAGTATATAAGAGACATTTGATGTCTCAAAATCTTATAGAGAGGACATAAAAAACTTTCCCAAAACAAAGTCCCACTTCCCTTAATTTCGTATAATGAATTGTACATCTCAACATGTTTCCTTCATGCACTTTGTTCCTCTATGAATTTATTTTATTCAAAACTTGGAATCACTCACTCAATCATCCAAACTCAAGCTATGGCATTTTAATGCCAAATTTGGTCTGCTTCGCTGATTATACAAGTACCCGACCGTGGAGACTCCGATTTCGTAGATCTTAACTTCATAATTTAAAACTGGGCCTCGCTACTTATTTGGAGCTACGCTTTCTATGGGTTCTTCTCCACTGGAATCATCCACCGAGTACGTAACTCCATATATGTCCTAAATAACCGGGACTGCTCTGTTTTCAAAACATAACCAATAACAAGTCTTTAGACCCAAATTCAAGTATCTTAAAATCATCTTAATACTTTAGGCTCTTCTTAGAAAATGTAGTCACAGGTCTTAGGTTTCCTCTCCAACTGAAATTTCCTAACCTGAGACTTAGACCAAGTTATGGCCTTAATATTTCACTTAGGCTCTGGGGAAATTCACAAAGATTTCCCCTAAAACCCCAACATTTCCTTAATACTAAAATTTCCAATTATGGACCACAACCAAATAACAATCAAAGCCAACTTTAAACCCAACTCAAACCAATAAAAACAACAAAACAAAGAGGCGTAAAATTGTGGTAGTTTCATAACCTTAATTTTCTAGAAACCTATCTTCCTTTTATTTCTCTTTTTTTCTTCTTCCTTCTTCCTTTCTTCTACTTTTCTTCCTCTTTACTTGCACATGGAGAGTATGGAAATGGATTGGAAAGCAACCAATGTGGTCTCCTTCACACTCAATGTTCAATGCCCTAGCTCCCAAAGCCAAACGGGAAAAATGATTTCTTGTGAGACAAATCTTCGGGTCTTATCTCCACTGTTATAAGGCCATGCCTGCAAAAGGCATTTAGCTCTAATTTTCAATCTTTCAGATTTTAGTTCCATGGTTATTTCATTTATACATCTAATTTTCAAAATTCCTATAATAGTATACAATCTTCTAGCTTAATGTCCTTTGATCCTTAAGTTGATAATTTTAACACTTATCCTTTGTACATCTTTAAAAATTCGACATATTCTTTTTCAAGCTTAATTGAAATTTCCAAAAAAAAAACACAATTTTACTTCCATTTTACTTTAAACATGCCATAAAATTAGGGGTATAATTGCGGGTGTTATAGTAGCCCTTCGACACCCTTCCTTACGCCTCGGCGATAGCCTCTCTCATAGCCCCTTATAAAGCCTTTCTGAACGACCTTGATTTTGCTCCTCCACCCGCTCCAAATAGTGCGACATTTCTTCCTCTAGTTTGTCCATTTCATCCTTAAACTCCTTCCCTTTAACAACTTCTCCACTAGTCAATCAATTGTGTCGAAAGTATGTCTTTCCTCAGAAACTCTTGTCCTCGACGATCTTTCCATTCCCGACAATGAGCTTAGGGCCTTGAAACCCCCACTGTGATTGTGGCCGCTAGTGTTACGCCTACTCACTAAGTTTCCGTTTCAGTTAGGAACATGAGTCGACTCCCTTAAACCGGCATACATGAATCTAGATAAATCCCGCACGACAACGTGTTCCTTGAACTTCGTCTCCATAAGCCTAAAACGGCGATTCAACTTGAAAAATATACCCTTGCTCACAATATCACAATATCGAAAAAAACAGCTGGGCCTCACATCACAATAAAGCTTAATAGACATGTATCGTACCCACTCGAATCGAGTCTCGATAAAGGCTTAAATAACTTTCTCACATGTCAGTCACGTGTGTGTCCCTCTCATGCTCGAGTTCATCCTTTCTTAAGCTCTCAGATGCCTTCATCCACTAACTTCAAATAAGATAACATAAATTCTGGAAGGAACTCCTGAGACCAAACAATCTTTGGGTCGACTCGTCGCCAAACACCGTGACTGACTCCTTCTCGTTGTGCTAAACTCCTTTTTTTTTCGTCCTTATCAAAGGCACATCCCTTCAATTAGGGCCTAGCTTCTTCCCAAGTATCATTTGCATAAAGCACACCCGAAGAGGGCGGTGGGCCTGCATCTACCTGTGACTCATTCATAATTCCGACCCTCATTCCCATGGATGTATGTCACCACTTCTCTCATCTTTTCGACATGGGATGTCTCTTCATTCCGACAATTTCAGTTTCGACTCACAGATTGTCATTCTATCGTAGTTTCTAAATTTCCTCTTAATAGTAGAAGACTCCCCTTGAGAAGCCATTGCTTCATTCTCCTCTAATTGCCTCTTCTAAAAGTGGGTTTGACGAAGAGTCCCTTCAGCTCGTTTCCTCTCTCTCTCGAGCAAAGGTAACACAGAGGAAAACCTTGAAGAAAGAAGAACAACCACCGAAAAGGCATAGAAATAGCTCCAAATGATAAGCAATCGAGCGTTGGTAAACCCTCAGCATCGAACCTAGGAGATGCCACAGAAAATGAGAAACTTCGAAGACCCGAAGATAGTGAAACGTGAAAGGCCTCCCATTTAGCACCAAGCCCTATTAATCATCATTGCGACACCAACGCTTGAGTATCCAAAGCAGTCGCAAGACATATGAAGGGTGCATGTCACTCGATGAGACAATCAAAAGGACTCAATTTTATTACGCAGGAATGATTGCCGATAAAGATAGAATCCGCCCAATAATAAAAAGGTAGGTCTCGAAACGGGTCCAATGACTTGAAATGAGATCAGGGGACTAGTGGAATGGACTAAATCAACCCCGCTCGAGTTCACTACATAAGAGTTGGGCATTAAATGTCTAGTTCCATCAAAATGAAGTTTGCTACTTAGATACATATCTGCATAACCATCTCAAAGTGTTCATATCACACCCTAATCGAAACCCGGCCATCATCGAGCCTTTGGAAATGAGCGCCAATAGAATCACGCGCCTCCAAATGGCATCAAACATGTGGACGATTCACCTGAAATGCGAATCATTCCTTAGCCAAGGCTCCCTGATACTGCCTAAGACAAAGAACAATCGCTTCCATGATCCCACTAACACCTAAGGCATAACGAATAGGAAGATGACACTTGTACATAAAAAGTGTATAAAATGAAATAAGAAGAAACCCTAGCAAATCATTCTCGTGAATTCATTTCAGGATCGTTAGTCACATGCGGTTAATAGTGGAAGATTGGTCGCTTTTGTTGGAAGATACAAAGATACAAGATTGTTCTCTTGTTGTTAAGAGGTCGCAAAAACCAAGATGCCCATTTATCCCGTTGCTAGGCACCCGCTTCTCCTATTATTATTTTCGAACACTTCTTAATACAATATGTATATTCTTTTATCGAAAAAAATACATTTAAAGGTAAGTTAACTTAAAAATTATGCTATGGTTTATCAATCTGATTCTATTTAAAAAAAAAGTTTATGAGGAATGAGAAACCAAAGACAAGTTAAAACATTTAAAAATAATTTATATTAGGTACTTTGATTTAAGGAAAAGCCAACAATCTTTTAATAATAGATATTGAAATATTCTATTAAGGATTAGTTTTTCTAATCCAAATTTGTTTATTTTTTTTTATTGTAATTTAGGAATCTTTGGTACGCATTAAAAAAAAATTCTCAAAATCACAGTATAAATGGTGAACAAGAATTCATCAAAACCCAGAAAATTATCTTAGATTCTAATAATAATTCAAAATTTGAAAAACTCAATGTAGCATATAATACTTTAATGCAAGAAACTCATACAATTTTTTTAGTCTCATTAACAACAAACTTCCAAAACTCAAAATTTCAATTGAACAAAATCAAGAACCCATATATGAAAAATAAATATTTTTAAGAAAGGGAAAATTATGTTTATGGTTTATCAAATTCTTTAAAAAGTTTATGAGGAATGGGAAACTAAAAGAAGTTAAATCATTTAAAAATATTTTATATTAGGTATTTTATTAGGGAAAAATAAACAATTTTTTAACAATAGATTTTGAAATATTCTATTTAATGATTAGTTTCCTAATCCAACTTTGTTTCTTCTTTTTTGATTAATTTAGAATCTTAAAGTGATTAAAAATTATGGAAATTACAATATAAATAGTGAACAAGAATTCATCAAAACATAGAAAATTTTCTTAGATTCTAATAATAATTTAGAATTAAAATAACACAATGTAGCATATAATACTTCACTAAGTAAGAAACTCATACAACTTAGTATCGCTCGTAACACTTCTCAAGCATCACTTACTCTATAGATTATACAAGAAAAGTTTGAAAAGAAAGACTCATGATACCCGATGATGCTTTTTCAACCTAACTCGGGCTGAGCGTGCGGGGTCGCCGCCGACCCGATTGCTCATAGCCGGGATGCAGCCTCGGATTGTCCTGGCCGAGGCAGATCGCTTACACTCAAGTGACC
This sequence comes from Tetrastigma voinierianum, assembly GCA_016808115.1. Taxonomy (NCBI): domain Eukaryota; kingdom Viridiplantae; phylum Streptophyta; class Magnoliopsida; order Vitales; family Vitaceae; genus Tetrastigma; species Tetrastigma voinierianum. The sequence goes on along the minus strand of JAEQBH010006294.1, from coordinate 47,046 downwards.
CAGCCCCGATGAAGTACTTCTCTGCAAAAATCGAGGAAAAAAAGGGGGGTCGGCGAGGGCTATGCCCGTAGCCGCCTCCGACAAAGCCGATTCTTCCTCGAGAGAAAAGAGAGACTACTAGAGGGCGAATGTCAGACATGAGTATGTCAAGAGTGCGTGACTCTACCGCCGCGGCCCTCGTATTTATAGTGCATAATATTCCCAATTTGAGGGTAGTATGATTCTTTCCATCGATGGGATATTTATTGCTCTTTTATCTGATTTTAGAAAGAGATATCAAGGAATAGTTTATCGAGAATTATCCTCCTTCCTTTTAAATGAGATTCCATCGATTTCAGGATAACATATCATGAGAATTATCCTCGTTTCCCTTTATCGTGAGTTTTGATCGATCTGCAGGATAATATATTATTGAGAATTATAGAATTATCTTGTTTCTTATTAGTGAGATTTAGTCTCGACGGCAGGATGCGAGCCTTCCCAAACTTATCCCTATCATCATTGGGCGAGCGGACTGGCTTGCCAGCCGACGCTTAGGGGCTCGGGTGTTTTATGTGGCTCGCTCCTTCGCCTAGTGAGTGCCGCTGCCGCCTATTTTTCAAACCCCATCGCTTGGTTCCCTGGTACTCTTGTGCACGACGTGCGTGGGCAAGGGCTATATCAAGCCAGACGGTGATTTTATGTCACCGGGCTGATTAGTTAGGCCGCCGCCGCCTCTACGTCTGCAGATAATGATGACTCGGTCTCACAGTTTATTCATATAAACATTCACGTCGTTCGTCTGAACGAATACTGGATCAATTTTAGATATCTGGTTCAGAATTGCTACATAATCAGAGGTCTTAGACTGTGGGGAATATTTGCCGGGCTGTGATCGATCGAAGGGGACGGATTCGACTGAAACAATGAAAGTTTGATAATCATCGGCTTAAACACGTCAACTGATCAGATCATTTGTATTGAGGACAAACAACGCAGCAGTGGTGAGTCTCACCCGCGAATTTATCAGCAGCTGGCAGAACTGGTAGAGCTCGCCCATGTATCGATGGGAAGAGCTCGCTAGTGCGAACTCGGGAAGAGCTCGCCAATGGGAATCGCGGGGAAGAGCTCACAATGCGGTTGGTTGGCAGAGCTCAGCCCATGTGAACCGAGGGGAAGAGCTTCATTTCAGAGTGAACTGGCTGGAGGTGGGTCCCGCCCAAGTGAACTCGATGGGAAGATTCGCCTGAGTAAACACCGAGTAGAGCTCGCCCAAGTGAACTCCGATGGGAAGAGCCTGCCTGAGTGAAACGCTAAGTAGAGTCAAGAGCTCGCCATGTTGAGTGATGTGAAGAGCTCGTGATGGAATGAATAATCGAGGAGGAGCCTGGCCCATGCTCGAGTGACGGGAAGAGCTCGGGCCGTATCGAATATCGAGCAGAGCCTGCTCCATAAGCCAGATGGGAAGAGCTCGTTAGGGATGAGTGGCGATTGATGAGTGGCGGTAGCCAAGTGGCGACAGCCGAGTGCGATGCAGCCAAGGGCGACGAGCCAGTGGCGATGTAGCCAAGTGGCGACAGCCGAGTGGCTGTGTAGCCGAAAGGGCTACCGAGCCGAGGGCGGCGAAGCCGAGTGGGCGATTGAGCCGAAAGGGCGACCGAGCCGAAAGTGGCGTCAGAGCCGAGGCAATTGAGCCGAGTGGCGATTGAGCCGAGTGGCGATGTAGCCGAGTGGCGATCGAGCCGAGTGGCGATTAAGACGAGTGGCGATGTAGCCCTGTGACGACAGCCGAGTGGCTAGCCGAAAGTGGCGACTGAGCTGAGGGCGTCAGGAATAGTGGCGATCGAAATGAGTGGCGATGTAGCCGTGCGGCGATGTAGCCGAAAGGACGATTGAGCCGAGGGGCGGTAGCCGAAAGTGGCGAACAGCCGAGTGGCGACAGCCGAGTGGCGACGAGCCGAGTGGCGTTGTAGCCGAGTGGCGATTGAGCCGAGCGGCGATGTAGCCGAGTGGCGATTGAGCCGAGTGGCGATTGAGCCGAGTGGCGATTGAGCCGAGTGGCGATTGAGCCGAGTGGCGTTGTAGCCGAGTGGCGATTGAGCCGAGTGGCGTTGTAGCCGAGTGGCGATTGAGCCGAGTGGCGATGTAGCCGAGTGGCGACAGCCGAGGGCGTTTGTAGCTCGAAAGCATGTGCCAGCCGAGTGGGCGATCGGCCGAGCGCGATTGAGCCGAGTGGCGATGTAGCCCATAAGGATTGAGCCGAGGGCGATTGAAACAGGGCGTAGCCGAGGGCGACAGCCGAGTGGCGATTGAGCTGAAAGTGGCGCGGTACCTGAAAGCGGTGATTGAGCCGAGTGGCGCCGTAGCCGAGCGCGAATGGAGCGCAGGCTATTGAGCTGAGTGGCGCCAGAGCCGAGTGCATGGCGTAAATGAGTGACGAATGAGCCGGCTGCCGTGTAAACAGCCGCGGGACGAAGCCGCAGTGGCGATGTAGCCGAGTGGCGATTGAGCCGAGTGGCGATGTAGCCGAGTGGCGATGTAGCCGAGTGGCGATTGAGCCTAGTGGCGATGTAGCCCAGTGGCGATTGAGCCGAGTGGCGATTAGCCGAGTGGCGATTGAGCCGAGTGGCGGTGGTAGCCGAGTGGCGATTGAGCCGAGTGGCATTGAGCCGAGTGGCCATTGAGCCGAGTGGCGATTGAGCCAAGTGGCGATTGAGCCGAGTGGCGTTGTAGCCGAGTGGCGATTGAGCCGAGCGGTTGTAGCCGAGTGGCGATTGAGCCGAAAGTGACGCTTGCAGCCGAAAGGGCGATCGAAAGCCGAAAGGGCGATGTAGCCGAGTGGCGACCGAGCCGAAAAGCCAGAGCCGAGTGGCGATTGAGCCGAGTGGCGATGTAGCCGGCGGCGATTTAGCTAAGTGGCGCTAGAACTGAGGGCGATTGAGCCGAAAGGGCGATGTAGCCAAATGGGTTACGACGAGCCGAGCGGGCGATTGAGCCGAGTGGCGATTGAGCCGAAAAGCGAAGTGTAGCCAGTGGCGACGAGCCGAAAGGCCAATGTAGCCGAAAGGGCGATTGAGCCGAAAGTGGCGACAGCATAGTGGCGGTGTAGCCGAGGGGCTATTGAGCCGAAAGTGGCGAAATGGAGCCGAGTGGCGCGCAGCCGAGTGGCGATTGAAATGAGTATGGCAAACCAGTGGCGACGAGCCGAGTGGCGCCAGGAAGCCGAAAGTGGCGATCGAGCCGAGTGGCGATGGCGCCAAGTGGCGACGGTTGTGCGGACGATTGAGCCGAAAGGGCGATGTAGCCCGCATGTATTGAGCCGAGCGGTACTCGAGCCGAGCGGCGCGTAGCCGATGCGGGCGATTGAGCCGGTGCGGCGATTGAGCCGAGTGGCGTAGCCGATCGCGACGAGCCGAAAGGGCGCGCAGCCAGTGGCGAATATCGGTGGCCGAGTGGCGATTGAGAGCCGAGTGGCGTTGTAGCCGAAAGTGGCGGCGTAGCCGAAAGTGGAGGATTGAGCCGAAAGGGCGTGGTTATATACTGGCTGAAAGCGGCGCCAGAGCTCGAAAGGGCGATTGAAAGCCGAGTGGCGCGGCGAAGGGCGACAGCCGAAAGCGCGTAGCCGAAAGTGGCGATTGAGACGGTGTGGCGCTGTAGCCGAAAGTGGGCGACAGCCGGTGCGGCGATTAAGCCGGTGCGGCGATTGCCGGTGCGGTGATCGAGCCGAAAGCGGCGCTGTAGCCAGTGCGGCGATCGGTGCCGATGCGGCGTTGTAGCCTGGGCTGGCAAATGAGCCGAGTGGCGCATCGAGCCGAAAGTGGCGCTTGTAGCCGAGCATGATCGGTTCGGGCGGTGTCAGAGCCGGCGGCGATTGAGCCGCCATGGCGTAGCCAAATGGCGATCGAGCCGAAAGTGGCGATTGACGGTGGCGATGTGTGCCCTGGCGATCGGTCGAAGTGGCTACGAGCTGAGTCGGCGGCGATGTAGCCGAGTGGCGCAGGTACCGAAAGTGCGGCGCATCGTGGTCGAAAGTGGCGATGTAGCCGAAAGTGGCGATTGAGCCGAGTGGCGTTGTAGCCGAGTGGCGATTGAGCCGAGTGGCGATGTAGCCAAGTGGCGATTGAGCCGAGTGGCGATTGAGCCGAGTGGCGATGTAGCCCAGTGGCGATTGAGCCGAGTGGCGATTGAGCCGAGTGGCGATGTAGCCCAGCATGATTGAGCCGAGGGCGACGGAAATGAGTACATGTAGCCGAGGCACCGGAGCCGAGTGGCGACAGCTGAAGTGGCGACGAGCCGAAAGGGCGATGTAGCCTGAGCCGGGCGACCGAGCCGAAGTCATATGTAGCCGAGCGGGCGATTGAGCCGAGCGGGCGATGTAGCCGAGGGGCCATTGCCGAAAGTGGCGATCGAAATGGCGGGCGATGTAGCCGAGTGGCGATTGAGCCGGCCGACCGACCGTAGCGTGACTCGCCCCTCGGAGTAAACTACCGAACTCGGCCAAAGTGAACAAATGAGCCGAGCTCGCCCATGTGTATCAAATACGGGAAGAGCTCGCCGCGAATCTGGGAAGAGCTCAAGTATCGGGACCGTTGCGAAGGCTCATCCGAACGCGTAATAGAGCTCGCCCATGTCGATCGTACGGGAAGAGCTCGTTATCAAATCGCCGTAGCTCATCAGAATGCGTATAGAGCCTCTCGCCCATGTCGACCGACACGGGAAGAGCCTGGCCAATGGAAATAGTGCTGTGAGCCACCCATCCAAGGGCAAAGGAAGGGCCTGCCAAATGGAATGCTGGGAACTCGGCCCATATCGAGGGAAGAGCTCGTCAATAGGATTTGTAGGAGGGAGCCCATCCTGGTCCTCGAAGGTGCAAATAAGGGCCTGGCCAATAGGAGTTGCTCGAGGAGCTCACAGTAGAGCCATCGGGAAGAGCTCGCCAGTAGATCACAAAAGAGCTCGCCCATAAATAATAGGAGCTCGCCGATAGAGTCATGGGATGAGCTCACGTGATCAAGTTGTAAGAGCTCGCTCCATGCAAATAATAGGAGCTCTGCCAGATAGCCGCTGGGAGGAGCTCTGGCCAAGTAGATCATGTAAGAGCTCGCCCATGGGGCCAGGAGCCTGCCAAGTGAGCCGTTTCGGGTGGCTTCCTGGCCGTAGACTCCATTGCAAGAGCCTCCGTGTAACACAGGGAGCCTGGGCCGTATAGAGTCATTGGGAGGAGCCTGCCAGTACCATCAAGAGCTCGTCCATGTAAATAATAGAGCTCGTCAGTTAGAGCTGTTGGGAGGCGCTCGTCAGGTAGACTGTTGTAAGAGCTCGCCCATGTAAATAATAGGAGCTCGGCCAAGTAGAGCCGCTTGAAGGAGCTCATCAGTAGACTGCTGTGTGGTGCTCGGGCTCCATAAATGGCCAGGAGCTCAGCCGATGCAGCTATCGGGAGGAGCCTGGGCCAGACCGGGCCGTAAGCCTCGCCCATGTAAATAATGGGGAGCCTCGCAAGGAGCCGTTTGAGGAGCTCGTCAGTAGATCATGTAAGAGCTCGGCCCATGAAATAATAGAGCTCAAGTAGCCGCTGGGAAGAGCTCGCTGTAGATCCATTGTAAGAGCTCGGGCCCTGTAGATAATAGGAGTCATTAAGTAGAGCCGTTGGGAAGAGCTCACAGTAGACTGCTGTAAGAGCTCGCCCGTGTGGTAGACACAGGGAGCCTGGCAGAGCCGTTCGGCAGCTCGCCGTAGACTGCCGTAAGAGCTCGTCCATGTAAATGGCCAGGAGCCTCACAAGTAGCATTGGGAAGAGCTCACAGTAGACTGCCAAAGAGCCTGGCCCGTATAGAGCACAGAGCTCACAAGCAGAGCCTGGGAGGAGCTCACGTAGAATCGCTGTAAGAGCTCGGCCCTGTGGGGCCAATAGAGCTCGCCAAGTGTAGCCGTTTGGAGGAGCTCGCCGTAGACTGTTGTAAGAGCTCGCCCACAAATCAGGAGCTCGGGCCAAGGAGAGCTGCTGAGAGCCTCTGGCCAGTGGGGATCATTGTAAGAGCTCGGGCCCATGTACATAATAGGAGCTCGCCATGCTGTAGAGCCGCTGAGTATCGGCCAGTAGATCAAGCAGTAAGAGTCAGTCTATGTATACAGGAGCCCGCGATAGAGTCAGTTGGAAGAGCTCGTCGTAGATCATGTAAGAGCTCGTCCGTAGATAACAGTGAACTCGCCAAGTAGAATTGCCGTGAGCTCTCGCTGCATCAATGTAAGAGCTCGTCTGTAAATAGCCAGAGCTCGTCAGATAGAGCCGTCTGAGGAGCTCGTCAGGTAGACTGTTGTAAGAGCTCGTCCATGCAAATAATAGGAGCTCGCGGGAGGAGCCGCTGTGGGAGGAGCTCGTCAAGTAGATCGTCAGAAGAGCTCGCCCATGTAAATACTAGGAGCTCTGCCGGCGAGCTGCTGGAGGAGCTCGCCGGTGCATCAAGCCAAGAGCTCAGCCCATGGGGCCATAGGAGCTCGCCGATAGAGCCGCCGGGAGTGGAGCCTGGCTGTGTAGACTGCTGTTTGAGCTCGCCCATAAATAAGAGCTCGCTGCGGAGTTGCTGAGGAGCTCACAGTAGAGATCAAGCAGGCTGGCCACCTGCATGGCCAATAGGAGTCGCTGGGTAGCCGCTGGGAAGAGCTCAGCCGTAGATCAAGCAAGAGCTCGGGTCTGGTAGATACAGGGGAGCTCTCGCCAGCAGAGCCGCCGGGAAGAGCTCGCCGCAGACTGTAAGAGCCTGTCCGTGTATACAGGAGCTCGCTGGCAGCCGGCCGGGAGGGAGCCTCGTCAGTAGACTGGCCGTGAGTCACCCATAATAATAGATTCAAGGGCAGTTTCGTGCCATCAGTGACCGCCGGTAAGATTCGCCCTGCAGATACAGAGCTCGCCGCAGTCGCCAGGAGTACCCCGCCGTGTACACCGCCAGAATAGTTCGCCTCATGTAAGACAGAGCAGAGCTCCACCTGGTTTGATCCAATGAAGGGCTTGTCAATGTAAATAGTAGGCTCATCCATCTGAAGCCGAGGGACGAGCTCACAATATGAATTGTACGATGGAGCCCAGCTCACCCTGAGGCCAAGGGCCTGGCCACTGCGGAATAAAGAGGGGCCTGGCCCATCTGAGCGGAGGGATGAGCCTCTGCCAATAGCGAATCAGACGTAAGGAGCCTGGCTCCGTCTGAGCGCAGGAAGGGCTCACTCAGGAATAGGTAGGGGCTCGGCTCCATCTCGAGCCGAGGGAGGAGCCTTGTTAATATGAATTGTACGAAGGAGCCTCGTCTGCCCGAGTGCGCCAAGGGCCTGCCACTGGGTGGGAAATGTTAGGCTCGCCCACTCTGAGCGAGGATGAGCCCCTGGCCACATGAATTGCACGGGCGGAGTCCGCCCCGGCCTGAGCGTAGGGAAGGGCTCGCCATCGGCGGAATAGTAGGCTCGGGCCCATCCAAGTGAGGGAGGAGCCTTTGGTCAATATGAATTGTAAGAAGGGAGCCTGCTCAGATGGAGGCAAATGGCGGCTTCTGGCCACTGAATGGTGGCCTGGAAGCCAGGGACGAGCCTCACTAATATGAATCGTAAGGAGGAGTCTGTCTGTCTGAGCAATGGGCGGCTTCATCATCGTGAATAGTAGGGGCTCGTCATTCAGAGTTGAGGGACGAGCCTCGCTAATATGAATGGTGGCAAGGAGCCCGCTCTTTTGAGGCCAAGGCTCAAGCACGTGAATAGTAGGGGCTCGCATTCTGAGTCGAGGACGAGCCTGGCCAATATGAATTCACTTGGCTCCCGGCGCCGTGGCCTTGCGGCGTCGAGCCGAAAGGGCGATGTAGCCGAGTGGCAATGTAGCCGAGTGCGGTTGAGCCGAGGGCGATTGAGCCGAGTGGCGACATTTAGTGGCGCCAGAGCCGAAAGTGGCGATTGAGCCGAGTGGCGTTGTAGCCGAGTGGCGATGTAGCGAGTGGCGATTGAGCCGAGTGGCATTGTAGCCGGGTGCGGCGTAGCCGAAAGTGGCGATGTAGCCATGGCGTTAGCCGAGTGGCATCAGAGCCCGAGCCGGTCTAATCCCCGAGGCGCCGTGGCCTCGTGGGAGCAGGCGAGCTCGCCAAGTGAGCAACTCGTCTCGGGCGCCGGGCCTTGGCGGCTTTCTGCCGAACGGCGATACTCGAGCCGGTCTCGACTCTTGAGGCGCGCCGTGGCCAGTGCAGTAGAGAACTCACAAAGTGAGCAATCGGGCTCGGCGCCGGGCTCATGTTTCGCCGAATGGCGATAGCTCGAGCCGGTCTCGACTCGAGGCATCGCGGGCCTCGTGGCAGAGTAGAGGAACTCGTCGAAGTGAGCAACCGGGGCTCCCGCGCCTCGGGGCCTGGCGGCAAGCTCAAGCCGAATGGCGATGTAGCCCGAGCTGTCCGACTCTTGGAGGCAACAGGCCTCGTGCAAAGCAGAGGAACTCCTTCAAAGTGAGCAACTGGCTCCCGGGCGCCTGGGCTCAAGGCTGCTCAAGTCGACGGCGACAGAGCCCGAAATGGGTTCGACTCCTTGAGGCAAATAGTGGGCTCCGCGTAGACGGGCCTGCCGAATTGAGCAACAGGCTCCGGCGCCGTGGGCCTTGGTGGCAATGTAGCCCGAGCGATCCTCGCATCCTTGGCGATTGGCGTGCTCCCGCCAGGTTCCGAAGCCGATACCATCGCGAATCGAGAAATCGTGATGCTTATGGAGGAACTGGCCGCTCCTGGGCTGTATTCGCCAATCGATGATGCTTTTTTTTCAACCGAACTGGGTCAGAAGGTGGGGTCGCTGGTCGGACCCGATTGTTTGGCGGGTCGATGTGCTCTCGATTGTCCTGGCCGGTAGATCGCACACCGTTGGATCCAGCCCCGGCCGGCATTTCGCAAAAATCGAGGAAAAAGTGGGGTCGGTGAGGCGTCTGTAGCCGCTCCGATGCCAAAGTCAGATTCTTCCTTGAGAGAAAAGAGAGACTACTAGAGGGCGACGCCGCATATGAGTATGCCTAAGAGTGCGCATTCTTCATCAGCCGTGGCCCTATTTATAGTGTATATTATTCCCAATTTGAGGGTAGTAAGGCATTCTTTCCCATCGGATGGGATATTTATTGCCTTTTTATCGGATTTTTTTAGAAAGAGATATTGAAGGAATAGTTTATTGAGAATTATCCTCCTTCCTTTTTAGTGAGATTTGATTGGATTTGCAGGATAATATATTATTGAGAATTATCCTGTTTCCTTATTGGTGAGATTTGATTGGATTTGCAGAATAATATATTATTGAGAATTATCTTGTTTCCCTTATTGGTGAGGTTTAGTATGATTTGCAGGATGTGAGCCTCCTACTCATCTCCAGACATCGGCCTTTGGGGTGAGTGGACTGGGCTTTCGTTTTGGGCCGACGCTGTGGGCTCGGGGTGTTTTATGTGGCTTCGTTTCTCCTCAGCCTAGCGGTAGCTCGCGCGCCTATTTTTCAAACCCCATCAATACCCAATAACTAACTAAAGAAAATACTTTTGTTTTTTTTGTCTAAAGAAAATAATCTAAAAAATATATTGCACAATTAAAGGTTTTTGCTTGTTTTTGAAAATAAAAATATAATATTCTTAATACTTCCTAAGCGTCACTCTCTTATTGATTATACAAGAAGAGTCTGAAAGAAAGACTCCCGATACCCTATAACTAATTAAAGAAATCCATACAACATCTGTGACAATTATTTCTCAGATTAACTTCTTTGGAATATCTGTGCATGAAAATGTGAAAAGAGATAAATCCATATTAATAAATGAAACATGGATCATAAACATAGGAAGTAATTAATAAATCTAACAAATAAAACCTACAAGACTCCAAATTTTCAACAATTGAACAAAATCAAGAACCCATATATGAAAAATAAAGATTTAAAAATCTACCGAATTTCTAAGAAAAATATGAGCAAAATCTGACAAATTGGAAAATAAATAATTGGATAATAAAAAATCTGAAAGCAATAACCCTTCCTCAAAAAACACCAATATACCGTAGCATACCTTTCTCCTAAAATTATATCATTAAATTATAAATATTAAATTCTTGGGTAAAAGGAAAATTAACTAGTAAAATTTATTGTAAAATTGTAGAAGGTTATATATATATATATATTTAAACAAATGCTTCATTAACTAAAGAGAGCTAAATGACTGATTTGGATCTGTGGAGCTTTTGTTCCTTTCTTTCGCTTGGGAGTTCTCCCATGGTTGATATTTTACTATGGGGTCCATCTAGGAAGGTGACCTTGTCCACCTGACCACCCATTAGTGATAATTAAAGAATCCGGTTAATATTGATGGGCAAAACACTCAAGTCACATCGAAGAGAAGCTGCCACATGCCAAGGCGTCCGCTTTCTCATTGTAGTCCCTGGGGATGTGTTCGAGCTTCTAGGCTGAAAAGCTACCCAAGCGTTGCTTAACTAGGGATACATACTTTACCATTCGGAGGTCTCACGACTCATATTCTGCATTTACTTGCCCTACCACCAACTGAGAATCACTTGAATCGGTTGTTTCGCCGACATCAGAGCCGCGGCTCAATTCCGACTAGAATGGCCTCATACTCTTATTCGTTGTTCGAGGTGCTAAAGCCCAAACGGATTGCCTACTCAATCTTTTCCTCGATCGGAGATTTAAGTTGCAAACCGATGCTAGCTTTGGTTTGCCGAGATGCCCCATCTACATTAATCGGCTCCTACTTCGCTCGAGCCGCCCGTGCTCATTCCCATTAGGGATCTTTGCTAGGAAAATCGGCGGCTGAACTGTATCCTTTTTAGCCAATCTTTGGCTTTATACTCAACATCGACCTCATTCTCAATTTACTGCTCCATTGAGCCATCCTCCCTGACCCTGCCGTTTGTGAACGGTGCTCAAGAGGGAGGTTAGTTACACAACAACGGTGTGCTTCGAGAAGTACATGAGTTTCTTAGTTGCTACCCTAGAGGGCTAATGCAAATTGCTCATGGTGGCTGCATCTGCCTTCGCTTCGCTAATGACTTGCCAAAATATCATTCCGTCTATTCTCATCTTCCTTGAATAGGGCAAAGACTTATTAAGACATCCAAACTCCGCCAAGTATGCTGTTAGTGTTTACCCTGGCCAAAGCAGTCAGATCGGAGGTTCTCGTAAGATACCGCTTGATCGTTGTGAGGGCTTCATCACACTCCTCATTCCACCCAGCCTGGTTGGCCCCCTTGAGGGTGACAAAGAACGACTTTAGGCGGTCTCAGAAACGAGATGAAACTCGCCTAAGCAAGTGTACCTAACCTGGCCAGTTAGCTATTGTACCCCTTTTCTAGAAATGGGAGCCGAGGACTCAAAAATAGCTTTAAGTTGAGCGGGGTTAGCTTCTATACCCCTCTGAGTCACCGTGAAACCCAAGAATCGGCCCGCACTGACTTCGAAGGCGCACTTTGAGGGATCGGAAATTTCACACCGCACTAGAGTTCAAAACCTCTCGCAGTGCTCAAAGATGGTCCCAGGCTTCTCGAACTTTGCCAACATATCATCAATGTAAACCTCTATGGTTTTTCCTAATAGCGGCCTAAACATCTTGGTCACTAACCTCTAGATACGTTGCCCCGACATTCTTTAAGCCAAACAGCATCACATTGTAGCAGAACAGCCCGTACGAGGTGATGAATGTTGTTTTTTCCGTGTCTGGCGGATGCATGGGTATTTGATGATATCCTAAGAAGGCATCCAGGAATGACAACATCCCGCGTCAAGCCGACGCACGAAAAAAATCCGGGTCTATCCGAGGTAGATGGGTGCGTTTTTTCGCATGCCTCATCGAGATATGTGTAGTCCACGATACTCTCCATTTACAAATTTTCGGGACTACTCACCACATTGGTCACCTACCCGGTACTTTATCTCCCTAATTAATCCTGCTTTTAAAAGATTATCCACTTCTACCTGAATAACCCGATGAAGGCTCAAACGCCTCACTTTCTCGTTTAACCGCCCGGCCGGCGGATGACATTCCGCCAGGGAGAGGCATGTACGGTGTTAATGCTAGCCATGTCTGAGTGAGTTCAGGCGAAACTTGCTGTATTTGTTCCTTCTCCCCATTGGATATGAGGGAACTAACATATGTGGATTTATCCGACCTATCTAGGAATATTGATTCCAAGGGGTCTACAACTAATCGCTCCTGCCTCACGCCCGTCGGGCGCACGAGTCAGAATTTGCTATTCTCGAGGACCGGGTCTCGAGGGCCTGATTATAGGAGCTTTTGTTTTTCTTATGCCTCAGACCGATAGTTGGTAGCACCGCGAGCCGCTAGTCGGGTCGCTAAGAGGTCAATTTTCCAAGACTGGGTCGTAGTCGATCATTTGATGGTAATGAGGGCACGACTTTCATCGTGATGTACGTTTCGCCAACAATGGCATTATACTAGCCTAGGTCCTCAACAACCGAAAATAAGACATGCTGAACTACCGGCCCTACCTTAACAGGGAGAGCAATGTCGCCCATCATTACTGTGGTTACCCCATTAAACCAGATTGCGGATTCTCACAACCTAACACAAATCCGTTAAAGAGATGTTCCATCTCGCCCAAGGCGCACAGACAACGGCCGCACGCTGTGTGGCGTCAAACCAATACTCTATGCACATCAGTTATTAACACATAGCAAGTATGAGCGCATTGTGGTGCGGAGTAATGACCCCGATCTGCCAATGTGGTGCTGACATAGGGTCACAACGGCCGGTTGCTCGCTTATCCGATGTGGATGGTGTTCACCCGGCTCGAAATGGCTGCTCGCAATGCCTCCTCTTTGGCACTTAGACTGACACCGATCTTCACCGTGGTCGCTGGTAGCGGCTTTATGGTGGGTCGGTGTTCAGCAGAGCTCCGACGGTCGCTATTCTTTCAACCGCGTGGGCGCCACCACAAACCATCTCCGAACATATCTCTCCTAAGGTGGCTGGCCCCGACAATCTTTCCACCAAGAATTTCAGCTTCAACATCAATTGGTCTCATGCCCATGGTCCCTATGGTAATCACATCTCTGAGACTGGTTATATCAGGCGGATCTCGCTAAATGGCAGGCCATTTGAAGTCGAGGTGATCCCGATGAAGGAAGGAGTCCGGCTTGTAAGAGATGTTTAGAGGGGTAACCCGCGTGGTTCCCCTCTTTCACACCCCAACCCCCCGCCTAGGTGGGATGAAGTGGGCGCAAACTATACTGACTCTTTACCTCGCTTTGGGCACATTAGCAATTTCCAAGTCTTATAACTCGAATCAAAATATCATATACAAAGATACAAAATAAAACTACCACCGTAGCGGTGCCGGCAAAGTGTCAATACATACGCCTGAGTCCCATTTGCATATACATATACAAAATTGTACATTTACGCTACATAATCGTGAGCTTGTGATGAACTCCTATTAGTCTGTCGGGTCTACCAAGATGAAGATCACGAATGTCCTCCTCTGTACCTACACGGATTAAAACCCGTGCTCAGCTTAACGCTTAGTGGGAAACATATGACTTATACGTATATACATGCACTAGTACTCATTTACAGTAAGCATATAACAGTAATAGATATATAGTATCGAGCATCGATTTTTCTTTCTCATGAATCTATAACAAACTTATACACATACTTGTACTTATAACAGACTTATACTTGTTCAGATCTCCCGTAGGAGTTATAGAGCTTATACTTCTATAAAGGTACCTATAGGTACTACAGAGCTTATACTTGTACAGAGGTACCCGTAGGTACATTCAGAGCATAACAATGTATATTACTTTACTCTTATTCGTTATTTAGACTCTTATCATATAATTGTTTGACTACCTAGACCAGTAAAAAGAAATGAGTAGGACACAAAGACAATGGGTACCAAAGGTACGGTGATAAGATCGAGGTGCCATAGCACAGTGCAGGAGGCTGGCTAATCGATAGAGAGCGGTCACCCCACTAATCGTGAGTACCAAAGTACTAAATGTGCCAGCACGGTCGAGAGTGTCGCCGCACTAACTCGAGAGCACCGGCTACGCCAGAGTGTCGTCACACTAATCGTAGAGTACCAGCATTATACTGTCCGCCCATGTACTGCAGGTGCCGCTATTATCTCAATATCCTATTTTAGCATCCTACAATTATATGTGTTTAGGAACTTACTATCTCATCATAGGGCAATAAGTTTGCCAACAACAAACCCGCTTCGCTACAAGCAAGCACGGCCCAATTTTTTCTTTCCTTTACCTTAAAACATGAAATGATCCTTTCATACACTTATAGGGTCCCCATTAGTCCAATAGACAGTCCCTGGTCAACAGAATAGCAAATATGACAAAAACACATGTCTCAGGAATCGCTGCTACGCTACAACGTAGGCTCATTACGTGAGTAGCATCGCTACGCCGATGTGGACCTCCAGACTTGTCCAAGCCTCCTCTCTCGCCTCTCGCTATGTGGATCCCCACGTCACAAAGGTAGACTCGAAATTGTTTTAGATTTGCTGATTTCATCCATTTTCCTAGAAATCCAACCAAAAACCCCAAAATAATCCAAAAGCATCACCAAAAACAACTTCCAAAAGGTTCAGTAGCAACCTAAACATAAAACACAAGAGGGGCAATTAAGAGGATTCCTAACACCCAACAAGTATTCATACTCTTAAACACCTCAAACCCCGCTCAAAGAGGAATTTCATACACCCAAGCAACAACCTACATGAACTCCTTTCACAACCATAGCAATCCTCATTTCCAAGCTTATCTACACAGCATTCCTACAAGTTCCAACCCAACAACTTCCACAAACACATGTAATGGTGGGTTGTGAACTTCTCAGAAGAAACCCTGACAAAGAACTAGACTAAGAATCCAAGAATCCCTACAAAGTTCCTCACAATCCATACAAAACCCATAGTAATCCATACAAACCGCTACATAATTAGTATTACACAAATAGTTTTCATATCTTTCCTCTTCTTCTTTCTAATTCTTCTTCTTCCTCTACTTCTTTCTTATCCTCTCTTCTTCACGCTGAAGCCTCCCAAAAGTGAGAAACCAACTTAGTCTTATCCCATTTTGTTCAAATTCTTCCGTTGGCTACTCTTCGTCTTCATCTCTCATTTTCTCTCAATCAACTTATGCTATTTCTAAACAAGTGATCTCATCTTCTTATATTTATGACTTTTGTGTCCCGTTTGACAAATTACAATTCTACTCCTTTGTAGACCTTATACAAATTCGAAGCTTCAAAATTTCACTTAGCAAAATAATAATAATTACGAAAAATTTCAAAATGTACTATAATATACCCAAATATGTTGAAACGACTAGGTGTATTTCGTGGTGTTACACTTTCTCTTATTGGTCCCATTTTCTTTGGTTCTACCCTAACTCCCTTTTGTTGGGGACTGGCCCCTTAAGTACGACTCTGGCCGCTTGAGTCGTGTTCATCATGGTTTGAGAGGCTACCTGATATTATCCTCCAAGATTGAATATTGGTCCGTTCTGCATAATTCCTTCCATTGTCGCAGCTGATCCAAAGACAAAGCTAGCTGAAGAATGGGGTGGTCGGCCCAAAGCCTTCGAAATTTCAAGGATCCAGATCCATACTATACGATCAATCTGTTGAACAGCCCCTCCAAATCTTAGTGAATCGCAGTATGGACTCGCTCTCCCGCTTGAAAGATGGTTTACGCAGAACCGATATTTCCCCTTCCGTCGAACCGAGTACGTACTCGGGAAACAATACAAAACTCACAACCTCGCTGAACGAGTTGATAGATCTTCATGGGTGTTTGTGGAACCAAGCTAGGCGAACCCCTTCAAGCTAGCCGGGAACACTTTGCATAGCAAGCGGTCGTCCCCCGCATTAAGTATCATTGCCTAATTGAAATGCGCACGCGGCTCATACTGATCGAGGAGACATCATACATGGCAAAAGATCTGCATGACAAAGCCACTGCGCTCATAGCTCAAGATGTGTTGGTCCGCCAGGAGGATAGCATGCTCCTCGTGTCCCCTGACAATGGTAGATGAAGCATGTGCGGGTGCACTCGGGGGCTGCAGGATACATGAACGAAGTGATGGTAGTACGCCCTATGCCACATGGGCATTTTTCGGCCCGCTTCGCTGTCGTCAGCTTCTACTAATTTCTCTTCATGCTCGGCGATGCATGCCACTGATGAAACGGCTGGAACGACACGGGGACCTCTTTCTTGATTCAGCCTCCACGTTGTTCTTCGGGGTGAAAGACGTAGCTGGAGAGCTACGTGAGGATAACTCATCGTCCGCTCGTCAGACAATTGTCGCTCGGCGCGATAGGCTCCTTACATCTATTATGTTTGACCGGGGGTGCAGGATGGCTGCTCCCTTGTGCATTTTCACCCCAATCCTCTTCCAAACGAGCCCGCAGGCGATCATTCTCTTACTACAGATGGTCAGCATGATTCCGCAATTCAAACATCTGGTTCGTCTACTCTTCTTACTGCTTCCATCCCGACGCCTAAAAACCGGGTCCTCATGGATCGGATGGCTGGTTACTAGCCATAGTGATAGGATCCGACTTAATCTGGATGAGCGAAGAGAACTACCAAATCTTCGATGCTTAAGTCGATGTAGAAATAGGAGCTAGCCAACACATCCGCTTTTTCAGAGTATATCCACCTATCTTTCTATTGTACCCTTCCTTATTTATAAAGGAAGAGGATGGTCAACTTTTTATGGAAAGTGGGTGATTGGTTTCCGAAATGGAAGGGGGGAGACGCTTCATTTGCGCGTCAGCCGTTTTTCCTTTTGGATAGCCAAGTCATCCGACTCGTTTCAAGAATCGCTTGATCATTCCCAAGGGACTCGCTACTTACGTGATTCGTGGGAGGATGTGATTTCGAGTTGCGAGGAGGATTAGTTGGGGAATCATTGGCTGGCCATCTTCTTAGAGACTCAGAGTTTAATTAGGAGAAGATGTGCTCCAGTAATAACCCCTAAGCTTTCTAGATTAGATTGTCCACAAGCCGAGATTCGTGCCGTGGTTAGGATCTGTGTTCGTGTGAGGATATTTGGGCCTGAGTTATGGGCTTGATATGCTCGGCTTAATAAAGTAGGGCTGTGCCATGGTACTCATTAACACTATTAATGATTAGTTTCCTAATTCAACTTTGTTTCTTCTTCTTTTGATTAATTTAGGAATCTTAGTAGATTAAAAAAATTATGGAAATTACAATATAAGTAGAACAAGAATTCATCAAACATAGAAAATTTTCTTAGATTCTAATAATTTAGAATTTAAATAACACAACGTAGCATATAATACTTTATCAAGTAAGAAACTTATACAATTTTTTTTAAGTATCATTAACAAACAAAACAACAAACCTACAAGCAAGACTCCAAATTTTCAACAATTAAAACAAAATCAAGAACCCATATATGAAAAAATAAAGATTTAAAAAAATTACCCCAAATGTCTTGAGCGTATATGAGAAAATCTAGACAAATTGAAAAACAAATAATTGATAATAAAAATCTTGAGCGATAACTCTCTTCCTCAAAACAATTTTGAATATTCCTCAAACAAAACACCTCATATGAATTATTTATAAATGAGTTAATTTGCTTGCCCTTCCTTTTTTATTCTTCAAACTTTTTTTTTAAATAGAATCAAAGATAATTTCCTAAAATTATATCATTAAATTATAAATATTAAATTTTTAAAAAGAAAATTAACTAGTAAATTTATGAGTTTTAGACACAAATAATTTGTTAAAAAAAATTATTAAATTAGTTTTGAAGTAAAATAATAACCAAAATAGCAGCAGTAATGTCATTGCCGGGACGACAATTGAAATGATCAAATGCCGTTGTCTGTGAAAACGTCAATTAGGTAGTTCAAATGCCGCTGTCCCCGACAACGGTAATTAAGCTTTTTCTCAGTCCACTCACATTGAGTCATTTGCGTTGCGGAGTCCGCTTACACATCCTGTCCCACCAAAAACCCATCAACTCCATTGTCAACTCGTTCAAAACTTCAAACTATATTCCTATGTTTTTTTGTAGCCAACTATACTCATTTTTCACCTTTTTTTTTAACATGGACGTGGAGCTACTTAGATTACAACTTATTAATTAACAAATAAATGAATACTTTGGTAACTAAGGGACCAGGAACTCAACCAGTAATTATTAAAAATAAACTCAAGACTTGATCAGTTTTCATTTCAAGTTCTTGATTGGTCAACTTTAATAGCCTTGTTTGATACCGAATAAATTTTTAATTAGTTCATAAATATATTTAGCTTAAATTTCAAATTTGGTTCCATTAGTTTATATTTGATACCATTCTTCATACTTTGGTTTAATAACCTATATAAATTTTATTACATATTTTGAGTACTAAAGATAATAAGTTGGGTATAATTTTCTCAACTAGACTACTAGAAGTATTTAATGTAATATTAACTTATTGAACAAGTATAGAACGACCTGAAGATGATGAGGTCATAGGAAAGCCACATTATGCATTATTTAATATTTCTTTCTAATTTTGTAGTTATGATTGATAAATATCCACAATAATATTTAAAATATTTAGGGAAATTTGATAATTCAAATTTTGAATTTATAATATTAATACCTTTTCAACTATATAATTCGTAGTTGTATTTGTTTCTAATACTCACAGTGAGTTGAATTTATTTGATAATAGATCAAATAAAAATTTATTTCTAATAAGTATTTGTTTAAAAAATTAGGACTATTTTGTAATCATTCTCCAAATTTAAGTTTTTTTTTTAAATTTAAAATAAAATAAAATGAATTAGAATATGCTGAGGTTTCAGAGCCCCAAGGAAGGAAGAAGGAAGATCTCCATAGTTTTCTTGAAGCTCAGCTTTGAATCGTGAAACCACAAGAAAAGTCAAGGCTAAGAATCGGAGTTTGCATCAAAATACTTGTAGGAAATCATTCCTTGCATATGCCGAAACTAAAACATCACCGGCTAAAAATCTAATCGCCTGATTCTCATTTTTGATTTGATTAGTCAAATTATCCTTGTATTGGTTTCATTAACATTTTTAGTAATACTAGCCCCTAAAAGAAAGCCTCATTTTTCTTTCTAAAATTGACTACCATTACGCATTAAGCAAACAAGTTAAGACACATATGTGTCTAGAAATGGTGCTAAGCAGCCTATCATTTGATTTTGTTTTTTTTTTTTTTTTTTTGATAAGCAAAGGGAGCTCACTGAAACAAGTACGCAAAGCAACCCCAAAAAGAAAGATACAAGATGTATACAACAGGTGCCCTAAGACCTATACAAAAGAAACAAAAAACACCAGCCCCATAAACTAAGATGTAGGCAAAGACACCAACTTTCTGATTATCAAATAATCATAACAGACAACCTCACTAGCTGAGGAACACTAGCCGATTATGACCTCCATGCATAAACCAAATCATATAAATATATAAAAAATTTGTATACAAATATCAATATATAAAAATATCAACATATATCAATGAGTCCCACAAGATGGCGTCTTTATATTTCTCTTAGGACGGCGCCTGTAATATCAAATTAGTTGATCTATAAGGTCCATCTCTAAACGAGCCGATGAGCCGATGGAGCGAGAGCCGAGAGCTAACGAGCGAGGGAGTCGATGGATGAAGTACTGACGTATATGTGGAGCATGAGGTCGCGAATGGGAAGTGCACCCAACTCGATACAAGGTCAAGGATGAGTCACCATGGGAGGCAAATGTAGGGATGATAAAGGGTGGATGAAGGTGATATCTAAAGCTATGGAGGCTGGCTCTGGTGACACCGAATATGGTAAAGATGTGATAAGTGTCTAGGGCTATGGAAGGTGACAAGTCTACGGGGTATAAAAACTCCGCTGATGGGTAAGGGGCATGGGGGTATCGGGTTAGGCAATGTCAACTCAGTGTACCACGACCGCCCTCACCTCATCTCGACTCATGACCTCGCCACCATCTCGACTAATGGCACCTCGTTGATCAACTCCTCCCTCCCTCTCTCCCCACTCCTCAAATGGGTCAGACATAATCGGAGGATGACACCGGGGGTCTAATGGATGGTCCATGTGATGTAGATGCCTCCTTATCGTAACCGGCGATGCGATGCTCTTCTTCGATCTGGTGTAACACTGATCTAGCAATATGGTGTAACACTCATCACGGGACGACAATGTTCAAACCCTTCAATAGATGGCTTCAATGACCAGAACACGAGTTGGAATATCTCAGTGTTTGGCATATTAATGTCACATGTTTTCCAAATTACAATACATCCAAGATTTTCTTGCTCTATGGCTAAGAACAAACGTGGTAGCTGTGTATATGATTGAGAAAAGTCACCAAATAACTGTCTAAGTTCTTTATGCTTTCCATCTAACGCCCAGATGATATTTCATATCCCCATTTCCGACATATTTGCTTGAATAGCAGCCATAGTCAATGTGAATTGTGCCTTAATTATTACCTTTATATGAGCATCAAACACATTTGAATCCAATTGATGATGGTCCTAGTTCAAGCAAGGATTGACACAAGTATGCAGCCCTTCATATTTGTTGATAACAAATAAACAAGTATCTTTTACAACCATGGCACGAAGCTTCCATAAACATTGACATTCTTCAGCCTCCTTATATCTTAAAAAGAGCAATTTTTTTGAGAATTCAACAACAACAAACTCTTGGTGTGCTTTAATTGAGTAAATATTTACAAAATTCGCAAATCGGGATTAGAATTAAAACTTCACAACTACAAATTCTCCACTGAATGACCTGCACTATGTTGAATCTATGGAGTCCACGCACTTGAAATAGCATTACCTAAAAGTTTTCAACATGTTCAAATGGAGGTGTTGGTGGTAAGTGATAATGAAACAGGATAACCCACTCCAATGTCTCAACATCTAGGTTATTTGATACATCACACGATGGTGCATGCGCAGAGACATATATCCCTTGCTCATTCTCCAAAAACTTGGTTAAAAGTATGGAATGATGATACATGTCCATAAGCTTGAACATCCAAGTCTCCATTAGATTCATCATCAACATCTTCATCGATCTATCATTAGCTTCTTCATAAGCCGCAGTTTCATCATCTCCATATACTCCTAATATCTCAGACGGACCGCTTCTAAGCACCATAATAAATTCTCAAGAACATTATAATTGTCGTGAACTAATAAATCTAGATGGCCACTCATAGATTGATTCCACTTGTAGCTTGACTCTCAACAACTTCAATATACAATTCACTTCCTCAATGCTAGTTGTGTGTTAACCATGTTCAACATTCTGGCATTAATACCATCAGTTATCCATATTGGAAAAGGTTGGAACCTATTTCCACTTTTAGGGGATACTTACAATCGAGACTAACTTGAACCTTGTCATTAATGGTTGTCGCTGAAAATATTCATATATCAATCAATTGTTCAAATGTGCATTCAACCGGTACATCCAAAGGCACAATAACAGCTTTGCTCCCCCCATATTTGATATCTATTTCAGTCCTCAATATTTTTCCATTGTAATAACATATCACGAATGCTGAAATTACACCGAATTCGTATAAAATTAATTCAAATGCATCTAAATAATATGAGAGGTCATTATCCTTATCACATCAAATACTTTATCATAAAGAAAACAATCACTCTTCTAAAAATAAAAATATGACATTTCAAATTGTCCTCAATTTCAAATTTAGGTTTAAGGTTTAGGATTTAGGTTTTCAGTTTTAGGGTTAAAGTTTTTCAGGTTTAGGGCTTGTTTGTGGTTTTAGAGTTTTAGGTTTTAGGTTTTAAGGTTAGTGACGGGGTTTTGCAGTGGGTTTTAGGTTGGAGGCCTGGGGTTTGGGGGTTTAGTCAGTTTATTGTTTTAAGTGCTCTTAGGTTTAGGTTTTAGGTATATGGCGTAGGGTTTTAGGTTAGGAGTTTAGGCTTATGTTTTAGGTTAGGTTCCCCAATCATTTCGTGGACCAAAGAGCACAATCCATCATTGTGAATTCTCTAAGACAATTAAAATCATCAACACATATCATCTCACTAACACTGAAAGGATAAATAAATAAATAAAAGACCTACTCCTACTGCAGCAGAAAACATGTTTCCGCAGCCATTTCTAAGCTTCCAAACACACTCGAAATTGCCTCAAAACACCCACCACCTACAAAACCAACTTCCCTAAATCATTTCGTAGCAACCCAACCGGCCATAGCCCCATACTCCCAATCCATCAAAGCCACAAAAGGTGATGAAATTATATTCCAATCATGGGAATTGAAATATATTACCCATACAGGATAACAAAAATAAAGAAATTTAAAAAATTCAAAATAAACATAAAATACAATACATAAAGCCGACTCAATCCTCGAAGAACTTAAGAAATAGCTTATTCGATCAAATCTGAGTTTATTTTTTAATAATTACTAGTTTGAGTTCTAGTCCTCCGGGACTCACCAAAGTATTCATTTATTTGTTAATTAATACTCCATAGGTGTAATCTAAGTAGCTCCACGCCCATGTTAAAAAAAAGGGTGAAAAAGGAGTATAGTTGGCTACAAAAAAAATAGGAATATAGTTTGAAGTTTTGAACTTGAGTTGACAATGGAGTTGATAGGTTTTTGGTGGGACAAGATGTGTTTGAGAATTATTTAGTCCTGTCCGTGATATCCCAATTATAATAAAATAATTATTTTATTTTTATAGTTTAATATAATTAAAATCAAAGAGGAATGGTTTAAGTACATGAGGGGTGGAAATGAGAAATTGTTTAAGTAGTAAAAGTCTATATTTTTTTGAAGTGAATTTGATGGGGCCGCCTTGTAGCTGTACTGGACCAGTTGTCAATTGTCATTCATACTTGAACTTTGGGAAGGAAATTGATAAGAGGATAAGGAGGTTAGAATGGGAAACCCAATGAACAAATTTACTTGATTGAGGGGTGGGTTTTGCATTATTCATTGTTTTTTAATAGTACGCGGACTCCACGCAACACAAATGACTCACTGAGAAAGTTTCAATCGCCATCGCCCACATAACCGTATTAACTCGTCTAATTACCGCTTTCTTCATGCATAACTACATTTTATCATTTAAATTGCCGATGAAATTTCAAAGCGACACACTATTTTTTGTTATTATTTCTTTGATAGACTAATTTTAATTTTTTTTTTTTTCAAACAAATTATTTCCATGTAAAACTCAAAATTTATTGTAAAAACTTTAAAAGGTTTTATATAAATATATACACAGAAGACAAAATTGAAAAGGCTGTTAGGGGCCAAGAAAGTCGGGGGTAGTTGGGATCTGGGATTCTCGTTCTCAGATATCCGCGGTTACACCAACTAAACCAAACACGTGGCCACATAATAGTAATACCCCAAAATGACTATAACACCCTTGGTCATGCCTAAGGTCTTCAGGCATAGGTCTCCCCCCCCTCTGCCAACTTCGAAACAGAACGCCATCAAAATCCAAAACCCAAAATCCAAGGTGGTTTGGTTATAAATTTTAGTTGAGGGTTTTAACTTTTAATCATGAGAAATGTGAGTTTGTTTTTGTTTCAAAACAAGAAAAGAGGAAAAGCACAGTTCTTGTTGTTCGCCGAAGAGAGAATGTTGTTGTTATATCCATGGCAATTGGCAAGACTACACTAGTATTAATAAATAGCAAACATTACCAACAAAGCTGTGGAAAATGGAGAGCGGAGAAGGAGAAGGAGACTACCCGCCTTTGAGGAGCTGGAAGGAAGTGAATTCAATGGTATGGACGGAGACTCTCAAACTTTGGAGAGTTGCTGGGCCTTTGGCTTTGCAGATTATGTGTCACTTCGGAATTGAGTCAATCACCACTGTCTTCGTTGGCCATATCGGAAACCTTGAGCTCTCTGCTGTCTCCGTCTCCCTCTTTCTCATTGGCGCCTTCACTTTTGGTTTCCTGGTACCCTTCCTTTTCCCTCTCTCTCTCTCTGCCGCTTCCATTTTTCCTTTCAGTTTTTTATCCTCTCTAGATTTGGCTCTCCGATCGGTTCTTCCATTTTTTCCTTTTTCCTCGTTTTCTTGACAAGCAAACAGAGGAAGTTTTTTAATATGATCAGCTACTACTTACTCTTAACCAAGTACACATATCTTAAAATTGTGATGGGTTAGACGGACAATATCTATGTGATCAGATCTAGACATCTAGTGCGGCTTGTTACACAGGCTAGCATCAGAGCTGATCCCCAAATGTGGAAGTTAAAAGGGAAGGATTCTAGAAACCCTATTTTATATCATGTTTGCATTATCAGAGTAAATTTGAGCTTTGTTGATGAACAATTTAAGTTAGGGGAACAGTGTTAATTAAGAAGATAAATGGGAACTTGGGAATGGAAAAATCTTGCATTGTTTTTGTATCAATACTGCTGTTTTGGTTGATTTCGTTTTCTAATGAAACAAACAGATTCTGATTCTGATTCTGATTCTAGTTATAATTAAATTTGTAGCTTGGTATGGGGAGTGCACTGGAGACCTTGTGTGGACAAGCATATGGTGCTGGACAAGTCCGCTTTGTTTGTGTGAGGTTTGCAAAGATCATGGATAATTCTATCCATGACTTGTGTCATCCTCTTGCCTTTATACATCTTTGCTACCCCAATCCTAAAGGTGTGTGGGGTAGAAGACGACATAGCTGATCTTGCTGGACAATTCACTATACAAACCATTCCTCAATTGTTCTCGCTGGCCATCATCTTCCCCACCCAGAAGTTCCTTCAGGCCCAAAGCAAGGTGAATGTGCAAGCAACTATTGCTGTTGTGGCTCTAATCCTCCACGCAGGAATGCTTGGGCTATTCATTTATGCCTTCGGTTGGGGTACCACTGGTGCGGCCATAGCTTATGTCATCTCGAATTGGGTGATGGCCATGGCTCAAGTAGTCTATGCTATCCGTTGGTGCAAAGAGGCATGGACGGGATTGACATGGTTGGCTTTCAGGGAGGCCTGGGCTTTTAGGCTTATCTGCCTCAGCAGTGATGCTTTGCCTAGAGATTTGGTATTTTATGATCATAATCCTTCTCGCCGGGCACCTTCAAAATGCAGTGATTGCAGTTGGCTCCCTTTCTATTTGGTGAGATCACTAATATTAATTCCTCCATGGCTCCATTCCTTTTCTTTTTTGAAACAATCAATGATGAGAATATTTGGGTTTGTTTGGTGCTTGTAATCATATTTTCAGATTTTGATTTATTAATTATTTATCCTTCTTTTCTGATATGTTTTAGCATGACATTTGATGGATGGAGGCCAATGTTGTTTACTGGGATGAATGTTGCTCTTGAGGTAAAAAAATTGCTGCTCTGTTCAATAATTTTTGTGCTTCATAAAGGGATGCGTTTGTTCGTATATTCATCTGGTGGACATTTCTGATCTCTTTCATTGCTTATAATTTTCAGCATTCGAGTATCGAATGAGCTGGGATATGGACATCCAAGAGCAGCCAAATACTCTGTCTATATCGCAGTCTCTGAGTCTGTCCTTATTGGGATTTTGTTCATGGTGGTGGTCTTGTTAGCTAAACTATATTGCCTTCGCTTTCACCAGCGACAAGGAAATGCAAGAGGCTGTTTCTAATCTAGCATACCTTCTTGGTGCCACCATGCTTCTGAACAGTGTCCAGCAAGTCTTATCAGGTATGAGATTTTTTCTTCTCCATATTACTTCTATCCATAGCCGTCATGGGTGCAGCATCTTCTTCACATCCTCGCTTTCATAATTCCTTCCTTGTCATAGGTGTTGTAAGATATTATAAAATGAGTTTACTAGCTGGTATGTTCTCATACTTAACTTATATAATGCCAAAACTCTTCTCCCTATCCGATCGGATATGGGGTATGACAGGTGTTGCCGTTGGAAGCGGATGGCAAGCCTTGGTGGCTTACATCAACTTGCTGTTATTACATTTTTTGGAGTTCCTCTTGGCTGTCTTCTGTTTCAAAGCAAATTGGGAGTGAAGGGGCTTTGGGGAGGCATGATTTGTGGAATGGCTTTGCAGACTTTGATTCTGTTGGTCATAGTCTACAGAACCAATTGGAACAAGGAGGTAATTAGCAGCTCAGCTTGGCCTTAATTTTGTCACTCGTCTTGATTTCCTTTGTTCTACTTAGAGCCAAATACTATGAGTCAATAAGTTCATATTGGGTTAAAAAATTTCAGGTGAAGCAAGCAACAGAGAGGGTTGCAAAAATGGGGAGGACAACACAACACATTGAAACCCAGAATCCAAGTATGACATGTTATACTTCTCTACTAAACTAATCACGACGCTTTCTCTCGAAACGAAAACTAAGTACGTAGAGAGAGAAAAGGAAAAGGAAGCTGACCGAAACCAAAAGTGAAGCGTGCCAATGACAGAGAGGGAGAGAGACAGCGTAGAGCCTGGGCGCTTCCAATACAACACGAACACAGTACGGCGACTCTATTCCGGAAGTCGACACATAATTCCGCAAAGCCCAAAGGCTCCAGCAATCCTCCTAAGTTTCAGCTGCCTACAATACTACTGACTTTACTTCCTCCAGCCTCAAAGGCGGGTAAATTTCTTCGTATCTCCGTCATTTTCCAAGGCTCTGGAATCTCTGATGACTGATCCGACTGCTGGTTAAGGATGTGCCGTTTGCTATTATTAGTAGTCTAGTCTTGTCTCACATAGATATAAGATTCTCTGTCCCTCAAGGCAAGCCATTATGAACAAGAACTGTGATCAAGGGTGTCTTTGCCATTACAGTACTTATTTTTATAATCTCATTTCCAAAGATAAAATTCAGGCATATCATATAATAATAAATACTTACAAACAAAAATTCAATCTAACATAGTGAATAGCCAGAGTCATTTAGAATCCAATTTTAAATCACATGCCTAATAAACATCAAACATCGTTGTTTTGGCAGTGCTTAATTGCAAAGATAAATAGATAAGATATGGATGGACCAAAATTAGTTATCAGTTCTTTCATTCTAATAAAGTACTACTGTATTTTGCTTTCTCATAAATTCTTTTTATGACCGGCATCCAAAAGTCAACACAAATGTCAATTAGCATCTCATTAGACAATCCAAAACAATGAAATTGATTCTAAATTAGGAGTGATCTAAAAAGACAAGCTCCTGAAGGCAATAACAACAATATTGATAAAAGATGTTTCCTTACCATTGGAATGAGGTATCCTTCCTTGACAGGAAAAACATCCGCTCTCTACATAGGGAATACAAACCTCATTTGCTAAAATTTAAAGAACACTTTTAAAATTCTAAAACATCACTTGTAGGTTTTTTCCAGAGGAGCATTTTATAGGTGGTTATCCAAAAATTACTCCAGAAAACATTTCCAGTAAAATCACTTACAAATGGACTCTTCCTTGGGGCCAACAAACATTACAAGTTCCACACAAATTCAGGCATCACAAGTTCTATTTTGGAAGATAGCTAGCTCACACTAGTATTAAATGAGGGATCACTGGCATAGGGATGGCTGGAAGTACCAAGACTTGACTCTTCATAGCTTGCTGAAGCAGAGGATGACTCAGGATTAAAATAAGACCAGCCAACTGCATGATGTTTCACCTCACCACCTCATAACCCATTGTAGGCCTATCAGCCCCTGATTCTTCAAACACATCTCAGTGCTACATCCACAAACTTGTTGAAACCTCCTAGCGTTGTTCCCAGGCTGGGCTGGCAGCTTTTCTGGAAGGTTGTACAGATCTTGGTCTTATCCATTGCTACCTTCACCTCTTTACAATGTATTTCCTTTCTCTATTGGCTTTCTTTGCTGTTATTATCTCCAACATCAGCACTAGTGTTGTAAAACATCGCTCTTTTCAACAACTGTTGGGACATGTAATATCTAGGATCCAAATAATTCTGCAACAATTAAGAAAGTTCAGTTTGATACAGTTGAATCTGATGAACAACCTCAAAACTTGAGGTACATGGGTGGTTATTACCATTGTCCCTTTGACTTGAGTGGTAACATGATCCTTCTCACTGTCAACCAAAGGTTTGCAGAGACCAAAATCAGCAACTTTTGCATTCAAGTGTTCATCCAATAGAATGTTGTTCGGGATTTGATGTCCCCGGCTGGATGATGGGAGGATCCAAAGTGCTCATGTAGATATGCGAGGCTCTGGATGAACCAAGTGCTACCTTTGAGTCTTCTCCTCCAGTCCAACCTGATTCCTGACCTCCTCAGATATGGAATAATGGAAGACTCATCAATTTGTCTCAGAATTAATATTAATATTGGGTGGCAAAGTGAAGAAATATTTGAAAGTACCTGAAAGAGATTCTTTGAGACTAAATACCATTGGGGACAAACTCATACCAGCATCTGCTCACCCCTCTCAGCAGAAACCTACAGGCTGGACAACATTTTATGATGAACTCTGATAGAAGCTCAATTTCTGTTTTGAACTCCAGACCGCCCTGCATTGATCCATATGTTTAGTTTGTTTGATGGCAACCATTTGCCCAGTGGAAAGAGTTCCCCATGCACCTGTGAACATAGTAATGCCAAAATCTTATTCAAGAAAAAAATAATCTGTAGTGAAAAGAGAATCAGACTATACCTCTCCATAGCCTCCAGATCCAACTTTATTGGCTTCAGAAAAATTGTTGGTGCATTTCTTGATCTCTTCAAATGTGAACCTTCTTGCTCCTTTTAACTGAGGAGGAATACTACCACTGCTTTTACTCTGGTCCCAGTTTGCTGCATTTGATGAGAAATAATGATTTACAAAGACCATACCATCCAGGAAGAGGCTTGATCCAGATAATGTCCTCAGTCTTACCAAAAGGATTGCTCTTTCAGTAACTCTTCTGCCCTCCTCTTTGACAAAAAGCATAGACCCCTGCAAAGAGTAATAGCACTAGCAAGGAACCACCAGCTGCTGCTCCAACCATAATGCCTGTATTAGATGACTTTTTCTGTTCTGGAGATAGGGATACCTCTGGATGATGAGAGGGAGAGAGATACGCATCACAATGAGATAAACAATCTCTGCAGAAAATCTCTCTTTAGTTTCAAATGAATATGGAATTACCTCCAAAGAATCGATACGGCTCAGCATCGAAGTAGAATGGCCCAAACTCGTGTGGGGGCTTGAAAGTCTGGTTGCTGAGTGCAAACCCAATCATAGAAATCCCTGTCCTGTTGAAACGATCTTGCCCATGTGGAAAGACTTCCAAGCTTACTAGAAGGTAGTCATCTGAGTTCTTCATTGGATTCGAAAGGGAAACTGAGTCTACAGGAAGTTGCTTGGACTGAAAACCTGAATCAGTTTCTGCTCAAGAGACTCAGGTAGTAGGTTGAGTTTCCCAAGTTTGAAAAGGAAGGAGTCTCTGAAGAAAAGGTTCCTACGTATGGATAAGCACATGCACATTTGGGGCTGGAATTGACCTGAGCAGAGAGATGTGTCACAAATGTTTATTGCGTTGAATATAAAAGTTGGATTGGGGTTTATGCAGTATTTCTTATTAGTTTCTTCTTCCTTGCAAATTGTCATCCAGAGCCTGCAAAATAACGAAAAGTTTACTGGATCAGATGACAAACATCTTCAACATAGTAATAACACATAGGGATGTATATGTCTTACATTATCTCAACATCATGTCCTGCTGCTCTGCATAAAGGCAGCGATATAATTTTTCTTATAAATCGACGATTTGTAGTTACTGCCATACCCAGCACTAAAATCTAAGGTGCCATTGATTATGTTGTTTCTTAGTGTCCTGTCAATTGTCATCACATGTAAAAGCAATGAGCTTATTATCATCATTTTTGTAATACGGAGATATCTGAGAAGGCTCTGCTATGCTACAACATACAGAAACTAAATGTTTGTTTGGATTCTTCAACACCCACTTGATTGAATAGAGTGACAATGAAATTCAAGCTGATACTCACACAGTCTGTAACTGGGGAAGGCTGAAGAAGGAGGCGGGAATATCTCCTCTGAGGTTTACGCTCTCCATTGTTCTGCCAGTACAAAATTATAAGACTTGTGTTGGCTTCACATAAAAGATTTGTGTGCTCTTCAGGCAAATGAAGTTAGATGGAAACGACTACACGTTGTCAAAGACTGCAAAGTTGGCAACCATGAAGGAAAGTCCCACACATCAAAACTGTTGTTGCTCATGTCCCTGCAGAAAATGTTTCATTCAAATAGACTTTCCCTCGCCATTTTCAGCATTTCCTCTTTCCTTGCTCTTGACTAGATTCAAATGGGGGTCTAAACTAGCACTGTTTAATAAAACCACAGAGGACAGAATTGATAAAGCTGATAAAATGTCGGGCAACTACAAGTTGTCGGTCTGCTCATGCCCTGGTAAGATCGTGCACCACTGCTACCAAATTGTTGTTAGACAAAAACCCTGAAAATGGCGACCAAAACCCCATTTAGACAAAGGATATTTCAAGTTGCAGGATAAGATTGACTCCGCCTCTTGAAACTAGCATAGAAACAAATGGCAAGCAACAAAGTGTTTCACTGTTTTGGGTGGATAGCCAAAATTGGCGGTTCGGTGAAATACTGCTTGATTGCTATAAGGGCCTGGCTCCTCAGCACTATCATTCCAAAGGGTTTGCTTCGCCCCTTTGGGGAGTGGTAAAGAACGGCCGTAATCGCCAAAGCATGAGATGAATCGCCCCGTGAGCCACCCGCTGACCAATAGTTGCCACCCCTTTTGCGGTAGGAGTCTAAGATTCCATAATGGCTCCTGGTGCTGAATATGATTACTCTAATTCTCTCTACTCATGAAGCCTGTGAACTTACTAGTAACTTACTCCGACACACTTCGGGGCCGTAGTTTCATAATCGCTCGTGCGCAAAGAGAATCAAAGTTTCTTACAGTGCTTCAGATCGAGGCATTCTTCGATTTGACAAGCATGTCACAATGTAGATTTCCCATTGTCCCGCCAATCGCTGGTCAACATCTTGGTCACTGCCTTTGATAGTCGCCTAACGCCTTCAAACCAAAGGACATCACGTTATAGCAGTATAACCCGTGTGGCGTAATGAAGAATGTTTTTTCTACATCAAAGTGTGCATCGGAACTGGGTGATGAAATGTAGTGCTACGCCCGTAAATGATACAGCATCCCATGCTTGATAGAGGCATCAACAATCTGATCTATCCGCTCGCATGGGAAGTTATTCGGCATGTTTCATCGAGGCCTATGGTAGTCCACGCATACCCGCTATTTACCGCGCCCCTTCTTGGGACGACCACCATGTTTGCAAGCTATCTTGCGATACTTCAATTTCCGATAAAGCCACACTCGCAGGTTGTTTACCGCTTTGTATAATTTGATGGCGATCCGGTGGAAGCGCTTTATCTTTTTACTTAACTGCTTTACCTTGGCGAGCACAGTTCGCTTTATGAGAGGCCGTTGCTCCAAGTTGATCCCTACTTAAGGTTTGAATTATTCTAGTATAATACATCCGAGTTCCCCAACAAGATGTGGTGTAGCTATTCTTTTTCTTCACCATAATGTTTGACATACGTGAATTTCTTCTACCATCCACAATACTATTCCTGAGGATCCACAACTAATAGATCCTTTTCTTCCGCCCTTGCCTGGGCGGCGAGCTATAGTTGCTACGCGAGAATGTGATCTCTAAGGGGAAGACCATCAGAACCCTTCTCCTTTCTCTCGTTCTGCATTCCGATAATTGCAGCACTATTGCGGCAAATTAACCTGGTCGTCAGAGATCAACCTACCTGGCATTAGTTAAATAACTAACCATCTGATGATATGTTAAGGGGATGGCCTTCATCGAGTGCAGCCAGGCCCTGCCTACTATGCAATTATATGGTCCCAGGTCTTCTACAATTGAGAATAAAACTTGTCAGTGACTGTCTCGTTTTGCAGAAGTGTGATATCTCTTAGTGTCATAGCTTATTGTGAATTGGCTGAACAGAGAGGATTCGTTCGACCGAATTCAACATTTGTGGGTAAATCTTCATTTGGTTGAAAGCGGGCAGTTGTAGCAAATCTGCGACGCTGCCTGGATGTACTAACACCTTGTGCACATCAAAACAAATAATACAAAGGGTGAGTACAAGTGCATCATAATACATACGACTTATTCGTTTACTAGGGAAAGGATACGGATCGTCTATCGCCTTAGTTTCCTCTTTTCCCGGCTATCAGCAGTGGACAAAGATTTACCCGCACTTGGACCGTGGCCGCCTCGTAAGATCTTTGTTGGCGTTTTATTGACACTAATCATCGTTTACCCTGTATGTAATTTATGGCCGACCTAGATCAAATTTCCACTTCAACCACGCCCTGCTAGATTCTACTCTGCTATAGCAATGGTTCTTCCTCGCGATCAACTCGACATACCTCCGAGGTGTCCTCTTTTAATTAGTCTCTACTAGGAATAGGCTTCAACAATCGTTGGTTTCATGTCCATGATCCTGATAATCGTATAGTATGGATGGGTCCTCCGAGAGGTCCGGCTCACCGCTTCGTGCCATTTGAAATCTGGCATATCGCAAATAAAAGGCAGCAGCCTCTCATAGGTGATATTCAGAGGAGTGAATTGCAGGAGCTCCCTTTTCTTCTGCGGTTGGTCTCGAGGACGCTTCCGGTTTTTACCTTACCCTTCCAATGGGCTCAGGTGGCTTCTTCCCCTCCGACTTACTATTTCTAGCCAGCTTGCTCATGATCATGACAGTTTGAGATGCTGCACGGATGTTGTCTTCCAAGGTTGAATATTTATCTGCCCGTTTGCACAATTCTTCCATTGTAGTTGGTGGGTCAAGAGACAAAGCTCCTCCTGAAGTTCTGAAGGACTGCATCCATGATGTAAATCTCTACCTGCTGGACGGCTTGCCCGAATCTCTTGGTGAAATCCCATATGGTCTCTTCTTCTTGTTTTATTATAGTCTGCAAAGAACTAATATTCATCTTCTGCCGTACTGAACAAAGGTACTGAGAGATGAATACTGGCCCAGTTCGGCCGAACGAATTTATCAACATGCGGAGCCCGTGGAATCCAAGTTAGCGCCTACTGAGACTACCGAAAAGACTTTGCATAGCAGATCGTTCGACGCTTAGAGTCATTTCCCGGGTTGTAATGGAGCATGTGATCATATGCTGATCGCTGTAGCCGCCGCATACAGCAAAGGTCGCATGACGAACCTCGCGTGGCTCAATCATGACGTGGTCAGCCTAGGAGAAGAGAGCATGTCGCCGACTTCGAATCGCTATAAATGGTGTATGTAGATCTTTGGCCCTGATCGCTACGGTGAACTGCATTGGCAGATTGCACTGTGAGGTGAGTAAAATGCCTCGGGCGCCCATTCGCTGGATTCTGACCAATGCTGCCCAGCTGAACGTATCACCGTTGAATTATCAATGCAAAGTTTTCAGGTGTCTTTGACGCGATCTATCCCCGCTGATTTTTACTCTGAGAGATTTAGCGAGCCGCTTCGAGGATAACTCGTCATCCTGTCGGATATCTACATCGTCATGACAATGGGCTTCTTTCCTTTATCGCGAACCCGCTGATGCTTTTCGACCACTATCTTCGCTGCGGTCTCTTTCGTCAAGATCGCGCTTTTTCTCCTCAAATGCTAGATGATCATTTTCTACGTCGTAGTGTTCAATGCTCCCACCTTCCATCCGTTTCTTCCGCTTCCTTTGTTTCTTCTCCATGTCCTGACGCTAATGGAGAAATTGTTATTCAGGCGATTGGATCACTGGATTGCTAGTCATTGCACCTATATCAGACGAATCAAATGTGGGAATGGAAACCGTCGAAGCTTCTGGTGGTGAAGGGCTATCGGATAGTTGTTGAAGTCAAACCTTTGCACGTTGTTGATGAGACTTTTTGCTCAGTTCCCACAAACGACCCCAATTGTTGTCACCTAGATCTTCTAACCTTCCGCACAAGATAATGGTGTAAACCTCGCAACAAAAGGAGAACCGACAATCCAGAATCGACCGCTCCGATGATTAAGTCAACAAACTGGGAGGGAGTAAGATGGAGAAGAAAGTCTCGTCAGCTTAGACCGCTTTACCTTCCTCGTGGAGGAGCCCTGGCTTTGCACTCAAAACCCTCCCTTGATTTTTGAAAGATGATTTTATAATTTTGGCTATAAATCTCTTCTCACAAAGACTAATTCTCCTTGATTTTAAGAGATAATATCTATAGCGCCCCTTTATGCTCCGATTCGACGGCGGGTCCGAATCGGACCGGATGCCTTGTTATCACTCAATCACTCAAAATCAAATTCGAGGAAGCGATTTCACTCGTGGCAAGCCCATAACCATTTACATTTATATTACCACGTTTACAAAATGGCATATCAAGCCTTTTCAAAATGATTTACAAAATAGATGTTCAGAGATCAAATTGTTTTTACAAAATATCAATGTAAAAAAAAACATGGAGTGTTATCTATGAGCAGGTACCGAGTGATTGATCAGGAACGAAAGGCAGGAACTAAGGTAAATTTCGAGGACGAAATTTTCTTAAGTGGGGGAGAGCAAATTCTAAAAATACCTTAGAATTTTTATAATACTTTATTATATATATTCGGGGTATGAATTGAGCCAAACTGGTTTCCCGAAAACCGATAAATTGTTAAATGTTAAATGTGAAAGAACAGAGCATAAGGATTAGATACTATATACTAAATGAAAAATTGATTTAACCCAAAATTAACCAAAGTGAAAAAGGCCAAATTTGGAAATGGGTAAATGAGGACCCTAAAGCGTAGCACCCTTTTTCAGGATGCTCGTTTAATTCTTTTTATTTACATTTTATTAAATTTTCTTATAAAGTGTCGCGAATTCAACTCTACTTCCAACTCGATCGATTATCCGAACCGGTTCTAAGCATTCGTCGCTTTCATTTATCTTCAAAACATTTTATTTATGTTATTTATTTTGAATTTAAATACGGAATCCTTTCAGTTGCAGCTCCATAAACATTTACTTTGTACAATATGTTAAGCAAATGGCGTATCATGCCTTTACAAATTGATATACAAAAACAGTAGTTCAGAGATTAACTCTTTGGTTCAAAAAATATCTCCTGTTCAAAAAGAATGATATGCATGTAACGGAGTATATACTTATACGCCGCACAATTTCTATATGACTCTGCGCTTCTTGTTCTTGGCCTTTTCTCTTGCTGACTCGACCTTGGGTTCGCTTTCAATCACTATCTATCACTCGGTACCTGCACATAGTTAAAGAAAAACTACACGCTAAGCATTTTCATGCTTAGTGGTTCTATACAGTTCTCTATTCCATTTCAGTTAAATATGAATCATGCATTTATCAAAATAATGTCTTTATACAATGTCTATGTATAATGTAAAAGATACTTATACAATACACTTTTTACATTTTTTTTGTCAAACATTTCAAATATCACATTTTCAAATCCATGTGCACTTTCTATCACTTTTCACTTTTCGGCTCATGCATTCACATACGACTATAGAGTCAACATTCAAGACTCGATTCCGTCATTTAATCCCGCCCGTTTTGTCATTCAAGAGGTAATGTGATTTCACATTCAATATCGCAGCTCACATCGGGATCATAGAAATTAACATTCACGACGATTCCGCCGTGAATCCTGGCCCCGTTTTTGTCATTCAATAGTAATGTGATTTACATCAACAAATACTTGCTATCTTCATGAAGAATTCAATTGGTGAATCCTGTCATATTGGTCATTCAATAATACATATCAAATCAATTTACTCACATGCAGTTGATTAGTGCCTAAAAAGTGCTATTTTGAGCCCTATTTATTGTAGGTTTTGAGCGCTTTTTGTGTACTAATCAACCGAATTAACCCGATTTGCACATTAAGGTCCCTGAATTTTAATCGATGCATTTGTGGCTAATTTTCAGAGTTTTTGCATAAGCTATTTATGCCAAATTTGTTGAATCGACTCAAGCACGAAGAATTCGAGTCGAACTCAGCATTTCATATAAGAAATCAGAAGGAAAGGAGGAGCAAAGAGAGCGTAAGAAGAGTAGCAGGAGCAATTTCGCACCCACAAATTTTCCCGCATGTTTTGACCACATTTTAATCCCTTTTTCCCATTTTTGCCCTTCATGTGTATAAGTGTGAATTAAGGGTATTTTTGTATTTTTCTTATGAGAGCTTTATATAAGCTCAAACCTTTGTAGAGAGTTGCACCGATTTTTTTGCTTGGTTGGAAATACAGAGCACTGGACAGTAAGCTTTCATGCTGCTTTCCTCTTCTTTCATTTTCTTTGTTTTCCTTTTACTTTCTACACAAACACCTGGAGGCGAGACAACTCAAGGGATGATCACAAACCCTCCATCCTTGAAGTGAGGGCTACTGGCTAGGGTTTTGAGGTAAAATGACTAGCTTCATTTAATGCAAGCATTTGCTGTATTTATGTCTCTATTTCTCATAATAAGTTTAAATCTCTCATGTACTGTTAACCTGCACTTGGCAAGCTTTCTTGTTCAAGAATGCTTATTGCTAGATCCACTGAGATTCATTAGTTGTCATTTATTAGTTAATGTAGGGTAGATTTTTAGATTTTCACTGCTCGAGAACATTTATGTCTAATAAATGCTATATTTAAAAAGGAAATTGCTGTGTCTGGGCTCGGGAGAAGCCAATGAAGATCCTGCTCTCGAAATGACTGTAGGTCATCCTCACAACGCGAGGAAAAGGACCTGAGAACCTCTCATTTGCCTTAGGACCTCAACCCCAGTAGCCCAATGCTTCAAGGAGTTCTTTTTCTTATTTTTCTTCATTTTATTTTCAGCCTGAAAACCACCATACATCACTATTTTTACAAAACCCCAAAATCCAAATTGAATTCACCATTTTGAGCCAACTGCAAAATCATTTACACGAAGAAAACCCATCCCTGAGTTCAATCTTAGAGCCATCATACTGGCAAGAGTTATGCTACTAAGAAGAGGGAGGAATTTTAGGATATAAATTTTGTTGATTCTGGTACATCTACTGCGGCACGAATCAAATGGTGTCATTGTCGGGAATGGTGCCTAAGTGACGAGTTGTTGAACTTGTGATCCACATCACAAGCGTTGGTGAATTTTCAACATTTTTGTCTTTATTGTTAATTACCCCTAACAGTTCACTGTTAGATGGATTCAAATTTATACTGTCAATATACAATTTCTATTTTTATTTTTAGCTGGCACATTAACCTTTGTAGCTTGTTTTGTTTTTGTTTCTATGTCTCAGGCTCTTTATAGAGTTTATGCACCATTGGGATAGGAACACACAGTATATTAGAAAGGAGCAAAGGCTCCACAAGAAGAGGGTCGTGGAAGTGAGAATACACAAAGGGTCGATGGAGCTCCACTTGAGGAATAGCAAAGCCACCAGGCCTACAGAGATCCCAATGGCATCAACGGATCATATACATCCTCCAAGGGTGAGTGCACCATCATGCATTGTGCCTCCTGCATAAGACATGGTTGTCAGACCCTACCTAGTGCCTCTGCTCCCAACCTTCCATGGAATGGAAAATGAAAATCCATATAAGCACATCCGGGAGTTTGAGGAGGTCTCAGCGCACATTCAAGCAAGGGTGTCACCGATACGACCTACCGAGGTTAAAAGTCTTTCCACTAGACTTTGAAGGACAAGGCAAAAATATGGCTCAACTCATTGAGGCCAAGGTCCATTAGAAACTGGGCAGAATTGCAAGCTGAGTTTTTGAAGAAATTCTTCAGCACACACAAAACCAACAGCTTGAAGAGGCAAATTTACACCTTTGCAGCCTATGACAATGAGAAATTCTATCAGTGCTGGGAAAGGCACTTGGAGACCATCACTGCCTGTCCTCACCATGGCTTTGATACATGGATGCTGGTTAATCACTTCTATGATGGAATGTCCCCTGTTATGAAGCAGTTGTTAGAGACTATGTGTGGAGAAGACTTCATGAGCAAACAACTAGAGGAAGACATGGACTTCTTGAATTATGTGGCTGAGACATCCAAAGCATGGGATGAACCCAACCCTAGAGAGGCCGAGAGGATGAGACTTGCAACCAATTCAAGGGGAGGCATGTACTCAATCACAGAGGACATGGAGATGAAGGCAAAGTCAAGCCACCTTGGCTAGAAGGTCGGAAGAGCTTGAAATGAGAAATCAATACGGTGTACCTGGCAAAGAGTCGAGGCCTTTTGTATAAATCCAACTCCTGCTTCATTTTCCAAATTCCACCGATCACCAAGGAGAGCATTGCCCAATCGGCTCCTTCCACGAGGGATTTGACGGTCGTAGAATCTAATGTTGTGGGCCAATACAAGCCGACAACCAATGCTCAATACAACAACACATATAACCCTAACTGGAGAAACCATCCTAACCTCTCCTGAAAGACAAATCCTCCGAAGATATCGCTCCACCCGCCGCAGACAAAGAACAACAAATGCACGGGTCCTCATCCCAACTACACCAGCCATCCCCATCTCCGCTGAGCAAGCCATTCTAAATCCGAGCAAGGTAGGAAATTTTTGTAGAGGAAAGTAGAAGGCCATCAATAAAAATGACAAGAGAATTGACAATGTGGAAAGCTCCTTGAACAAAAAAATAGATGGACTCCAAAATGATCTTAATCAGAAAATAGATAACCTGCAATACTCCACAAGGCTCACCAACCAGCAGCAAGTGTAGGAACAAGGGAAATTCCCTTCCCAGACACAGCCCCAATCCTAGGGGAGTGCATGAATCAGCTTTCTACTGAACTCGCTTCCTAGGATGGATGAAGTAAAGGCCACATCACACCGAGAAGTGGTAAGGTGCTGATCGTACCGCCTAATTGCGAGGAGACCAAGGAAGAAAAGGAAGTGGAGCCAGAACACATAATTATAAAAGAATATTCAATGAAGAAGAGCATGCCTCCTCCATTTCCTCAAGCATTAAAATGTAAGAAAAAGGCCTCAAATCAGACTGAAATTTTAGAGGTGCTAAGGCAAGTGAAGGTCAATATCCCACTGCTAGGACATTATTAAATTGTGTCCCACCCTATGCCAATTTAAAGGACCTCGCGTACGTTGAAGAGAGGATTAAATGTTGATAAGAAGGCCTTCTTGATGAGCAAGTCGCCATCATTCGTAAAGAAGCACTCCCTAGAAATACAAGATCCGTAGATCCCCCACCATTTCAAGTAACATCTGGGGAACTTGTATAGATAGCACTCACGGGATTTAGGAGCCGTTGTCAACTACCGCCTTACTTTATACAGCTAGGGTTCGGGGGAGCTGAAGCCTACCAACATCACTCTATCTTTAGATGATCGATCGGTAAAAATTCCTAAGGGCATAGTTGAGGATGTTTTGGTGAAGGTGGACAAATTTTATTATCCGATGGACTTCGTAGTTCTTGATACGGAGTCGGTGGCAAGGGGCACTAACCAAGTGCCCATCAAACTTGGGAGGCCATTTTTGGCCACATCTAATGACATAATCAATTGTCGGAATAGAGTCATGCAGCTTACCTTTGGCAATATGACTTTGGAGCTTAATATCTTCCACTTAGGCAGCAAGCACAAATCGCCAGAGGCAGAGCTGAATTGATGAAGATCGTTGAAGCAGCATGAAGAATTAACCCGCACGCCTCACCCTCCAACACCACTGATTCCCCCAACACCACCAGAAGGCAGAGTGCTTAAAACCGAGGGGAAAAAACTCAACTCTGCTGCAACTCACCTCACAGCAGACATGGAGGGACTTCTCCTCCTTGATCCACCAAGAACCTAAAGGGCTACTTGAGTCAAGCAGACTCTCCTCCAAATTTTCATTAGCAAATTCTTTCTTAGTTTCCACTTTGCTTTGATTTTCCTATTTTATTTTTATTTTATTTCTCGATTTATTTAGTTTTTCTTAGATTTTTCTCTAATTTTAAGTTAATCTTTGTTTCTAGTTTATTTTTCATTTTTTTTGTGTTTTTTTTTAATTTTTCCTGTGTTATTTTTGCAGTTTTTGTCAAATTTTTGAAAGAGATGATGGAGGATACATGATCAGTAAAGGTGCCGGGAAAATCGTCACAGAGAGCAATTACACTGCTGAATTTTTTCGTGACTAGTGTAAATTTTCGCATTGTGCGAAATTTGGCACCAGGTGCGAATTTTCGCACTAAACAGCAGCCCCATTTTGTTTTGCCCATAACTTTATCATTATCCGCACTGCTTTGGGTACTTTGGTATCATCGAAAGCTTTAGAGAGCAGAATCAATATATATCCAAAAGAACACTTTTCAAATTATTATAAAGGTGTAATTTTCAAAATACTCCAACTCGGTCACTTTTTTTCCTCTCTCTTTCTTCTCCTAACTTGTTCATTTGAAGCCCAAACGAGTAATAAGGTGCCTGCGGGAAAGCTTAAGGTCTCCTATCTAATAACGGTACATCTCATCAGAGGGTATCACTCCTTCTCGAACTTTCAACCGCAGCCCTATCGAGACAATGTGACATTTGGTTGGGGAGAGTTAGCGAAGGAAGTGGCTTTTGCATTTATACTTTTGTTACTATTTTGAGTGCCCATTTTGTACTGCTTAGTGGCTTGTTGTTTGTCCTGGCTTCAGGAAACTGTTAGTTGTTTTTGAAAAGTCAACAGGCCATTTATTTTTATATACATACTATACAGCCCACACTTTCAGTTTTCAAAATTGCCCCATTTTTTTTGTATTTTGCCTAGCCTGTAGTTTGAAAAATTGAAACACTCATTCAATTCTATTGATGCAGATTAGTTCTACACATCAAGTGGATGATTAGTTGGAATCTCATTGTTTTCAACCCTTTCCTTCCACCTTTAGCTAACTACACATACACATTAGGTTTCCACCTGCCGAAAAACCCGCTCTAACCTCCTAAGCCTTTACAAAGCTCAGACTGGGCTTCATTTGCTACCTTCATTAAAGTTAAGGACCCCCATGAAAAGAAGGCCAATGAGTTCTAAAAAATAAAAATAAATAAAAATAAAAGAGAAAAAGAAAAGAAAGAAAAAAGAAAAAGAAGAAAAATCGCAACGCGGCCTTGAAACCCGAGCACGGCCCCAGGGTATATGGCGTAAAGTCTTTAGCCTGTGCCCTAAGACAATCGGTTAGGAGCCACCACCAAAGTGCTCACATGTGGGTGGATGGGTGAGGTTGAGCGAGTTGTGGGCGCTGAAGTCTCGAAATCGTTCAAAGTCCGAGGTGAAACCTGAAGAGTTTGTGGTTGAAAGATCTCATGGTCACGCCCTAAGCTCCACTGTTAGAGTCACCCACGGATCCCCAAGCATGGACTTTGGTGAGGTCGATTCCTCGAAGATTGCACCGCAACACAAATGCACTGTGGAATAAGAGGATCCCCGATCTATTTAGGTCGCTTATTCCAGGTCAGGGGCAATAACTCGCTGGGGGAGCTTAGCTCGCGCCTATCAGTTGAAAACTACTCATAAACACTTAGATTTTGGTGGAAATTCTAGGTTGGTTCTCTAGAGAAGGAAACTCTTTGATACTGAATTTTGTATGGCATCTATTCTCTCGTGATGGTTATTAAGTGGTTTCAAAGGATTTCATTGAGGGTTAGGTATTACTCATCCACATACTTTATGAAATACCATTTTTGATAACATAATTTTGTTTGCTCTTTCTTTCTTTCTTTCATTGCTAAGGGACTAGCAATGTGTCGGTTGGGGAGAGTGATTAGTGCCCAAAAAGTGCTATTTTGAGCCCTATTTATTGTAGGTTTTGAGCACTTTTTGTACTAATCAACTGAATTAACCCGATTTGCACATTAAGGTTCCTGCTATTCTACTGATCGCATTTTGTGGCTAATTTTGTTGTTTTTATGCTTGATTGGCGCTAAATTTGTTGAATCGATTCAAGCACGAAGAATTCGAGTCAACTCGCATTTCATATAAGAAATCGTATGAAATGAGGAGCAAAAAAGAGGAGCAAAGAGAGAAGTTATTCCTCGTGCGAAATTTTCACACCACTGTGCGAAATTTTCTCCTGCATGTTTTGACTTTTTGTCATTTTTAATCCCTTTTTCCCATTTTTGCCCTTCATGTAGTTAAGTAAGTGTGAATTTGAGGTGGACAGATTTTTCTTATGAGAGCTTTATATAAGCTCAAACCTTTGTAGAGAGGGGCATCGATTTTTGCTTGGTTGGAAATACAGAGACCGGACGGTAAGCTTTCGTCGCTTTTCCTCTTTCATTTTCTTTGTTTTCCTTTATTTTCTCAACAGCAAACACCCTCGAGGATGACAACTCAAGGGATGATCGCTAAACCCTCCATCCTTGAAGAGGAGGGCTACTGTATAAGGTTTTGAGGTAAAATGACTAAGCCATGTATTTAATGCAAGCATTTATGGGTATTTATGTCTCTATTTCTCATAATAGGTTTAAATCTCTTTGATGTACCTTAGTTAACCTATACTTGGCAAGCTTTTAGGTTTCAAGAATGCTATTGCTGTGATCCACCGAGATTCATTAGTTGTCATTTATTAGCTAATGGTGGGTAGATTTCAGAGATATTTTCATCATTCTAGAACATTTATGTCCAATAAATGCTATATTTCAAAAGGAAAATTATTAGGGTCTCGCTTACATCCAAATGAAGATCCGCTCGAAATGACTATAGGTCATCCTCCAACGCGAGGAAAAGGACTTGAGAACCTCTCTACTTGCCTTAGACTCAACCAACCCCAAGAGTCTCGGAGCAGCCAAGGAGTTCTTTTTCTTATTTTTCTTCATTTTATTTTCAGCCTGACCACCATACATCACTGTTTTTACAAAATCCTAAAATCTAAATTGAATTCACCATTTTGAGCCAACTGCAAAATCATTTACACAAAGAAAACCCATCCCTGAGTTCGACCCTAGAGTCACTATACTGCAGTAGGAGGAATTTTAGGATATAAATTTTGTTGATTCTGGTACATCTACTGTGGCACGAATAAAATGGCGTCGTTGCCGGGGATGGTGCCTAAGTGCAAGTGACGAGTCATAATGTCATAATGTCATAATGTCAATACTATTAATCCTAATAATATTTTAAACATCCTAACTATTAATCATTTATTTAATAAATTTCAAAACTTCTATAAAAGTTGAATTCCTTCTAATATGATTTCAAATATATATTTATATATTTTATATTCTTAATTAATTCACCTACTCTATAACGTCACCCTAACAGTTTTATAACATG
The DNA here is from genome assembly GCA_016808115.1 of Tetrastigma voinierianum. NCBI lineage: Eukaryota > Viridiplantae > Streptophyta > Magnoliopsida > Vitales > Vitaceae > Tetrastigma > Tetrastigma voinierianum. Next base: position 3,770 of record JAEQBH010006294.1, on the reverse strand, counting down.
TTCATGATGTAAAATAAATTAAATTATATTTTTTTCGGCATTTAAATGGCTAAAAACGAAAAATGATAAAAACTCTGAAATTTTACAGGAGCCAAATGAATTTCGTAAAAATGTCAAATGAGGACTTAAGTGTCATAAATGAGTAATGTAAGTGCCAAAGTATATGTAAAACCCGAGGAAATTCTAATTTTCTGAAAAAGGGTAAAATGGTAATTTCGGTCAAAAATCCGGAATTTTTCTAGATCTCAGATGATGAAACGGACTTCACCGTTGGAATCGTCTCGCAAAAATCCAAATTATCACGTTGAATTTCGTTTCAAATTCTGTGACGCTAGAATTTCACATTTTTCGAAAGTAATCGAGAATGGTGCTGACACTCGATACATTGTGAGTGGCTCAAGAGGTGTCACGCGGTCATGTGCGTAACGAGTCAAACATGAGCTCGCGGACCCATGGAGAGACACACATGGCATCATACTACGGGAAGCGGAAACTGGCGGTAGATGGATAATGGGCGGATGAGGTAATCCAAGGTGGCCAATGAGATTTGACACTCGCAAGTGAGAGGACACTAATCTTGACTCATCTTCTCCAAACCGCCTTGGGAGGAAAGAGAGAAAAAGGGAACCGAAAGAGAGAGGGAGAAAAGGAGTTTTTAGAGTGAGAAGCTCACTTATCTCCCAGTTTTCGACGATCGACCTAAGTATCGCAAAGTCGGATCAAGAGGGAAGAGTTGATCCTCACGCCAGCTACCGCCAAGATCGGGTATTATGAAGTTTGGACAAACTCCGGGAGGTAGGGGTTTTCTCTTACTTGATTTATTCTTTGGCTAAGAATCATTTTAATGGTTAGGGATGTTCGAGGGCCGGAATGGCTGTTCATTCGGTTCAAAAAACTTAGACTAAGTGGCGAAATCCCTATAGTGGCTTTGGTCAGTCCCGAAACTAACCGTGGACTGTGTGTGTTGCTATTTTTGGAATCAGCATGATGTTGTATGTTGTTTACGTGATGTTTTGGGCAGTTCCAAGATGGATTGCCGGATTGTATATTAGCTCATATGAGCTAATTTTATGTTATTGCTATTTATAAATGAATAACATAAGCCGATTGCGGTATAAATTCTAAGTTAGTATATGCATGCTTAATATAGTTAACATGAATTGTCATGGAAATGACATATTGCATTTCATATGCACCGGGATAACCTAAAATAATAAAGCGGTGGGCACATATGAAAAACGTGGTTGCTAAATGAATCGCAAAGGAAGATTTTCCAAAGAATTACTCTTGAGAGTTGTCCAAATGGGGCTCATCTCGAGGAAGACCCTTGACTATTTCGAGAGTTACCCAAAGAATTCACCTCTTGGAGGGTTATCCAATAGATTTTATTTAAAATTAATATGTTTTCAAGAACAAAATCTTTGTTTTTAAAATCCAAAGCTTTCTCACACTCGCTTAGTACGCGTGGGAGGAGTCAAGGAGGACTCGAGATGTGGGAAGGGGTGAGTCATATTCTCATCCATAACATATAGAGATGTGAGTAGGGACATACATGTTTTACTTGAATGTGTGGTGTGCCATTGCATGAGCACTTAGGTGGGGAGTAACCCTCGTAGGAGATTATCACTACTGGGCTTTACTCACCCCGTCGTGGGATCCCCCTTTCAGGTACAGGGAGTGTTCAAGGAGATAGCGCTCACTAGAGGCCGCTTTTGAGAAAAAAGCCGACATGTGGCTTTGATATATATTTTGTAAAACATGTATTAGAATTCTTAATTTTGATATATGTTTTGAATAAGAGTGAAATTAACTCTTGAAACTATTGTAATATAGTTGTTTATATTTTGGTGAGTATGGATGTATGGGCCCGATTGGGTCATTTTACTCATGTATGGGTCTCATGATATGAGACACACAGGTTTCCGCAGGTTGAAGGTGGTCAACGAGACACTTGGGTTTTGGGGCTTTAAAATGAGAAAAAGCCAATTAATGTACTAGTCAAACATGGCATTACACATGACATGAGAATAAAGACCAAAGTGGTCTATGGAATGCCTATTTAGGCATTCACGTTTTTTAGAGGAGCAAGGGGAGAAGGAGCTAGGGTCAGAGAAGAAATAAGATTTTTGCCAGAAGTTTCTCTCATTCTCGTCTATCTTTGTTCAAGCAAGAAAGGAAGAGAAGATTTGAAGAGAGCTATGCAAGAAAACTAACCCTAACTCCCTCGATGATTTCCTTTGATTTGTGGGGAAACCCTAACCTTATGTAAAAAGTGATTTGATTGGTTGCGGTGATCACTTTAGAGTTGTCTGGGTTAAGTTTCAAAGTGCTTTTGGGTTAGGATTGGTTTTGAGGAATTTTTGTATAAAGGAAATGATGAAGTTTCAAGGGAGTTGTTGTCAAAAAAAATTTCAAAATCGTTGTTTTTGTTTTGGCTATAAGTTAAGTTATAATCATCCCAATTGAGTGATTCCAATTGGTAAAGAACCATAAGATCTAGAGCTACAAATGTATAGAAGGGACCAGGAGCAAATTGTAGCTCTAAGGCTCCCAAATATGGGCTTAAAGGTGAATTTCGAGTAGTTGAAGGGTATGCTATAGTTGTGGTGTTTTGGCCGTAAGTTGAGTTTCACTCATCCAAATTGAGTGATTCAAAATTATGGGTAAACTAAAATTCCAAGGGAATAATTTACTTGAAGGAAGTGTATGCAATTTGTAACCCCAAAGTGCCCAGAAATCCATCAAAGTGGAGTTATGTGCAAGAACAATCTGATTATGTTTTGCAAATTAGAGTAGTCTAGATGTAAAATACAATAACTTGAGTTTTGGTGATCCAAATTGATACATTTCCCAATTGGAGAATAAACCTTATAACCATAGATTCAAATTAGTAGAAAGAACCATTACCAATTTAGGGATTTAAGACCCATGAAATCGAGAATAACAGTAGGTAACCGAGTGAGTTGGGCATACCGACCAGTTTGGCATTAAAATGTCGTAACTTGAGTTTGGGTGATCCAAATGAGATGATTCCAATTCCTACTGAAAATTGACTCATATAGATATCATTTTCTTGGAGGAAGTTTGAGCAAAATATGTCTCATGTGTCCCCATAAAATTTTTCAAGTGAAGGTGTATTGGGTAGACATCAACCCTAACCAAAAATCCTAGAATGCACAAATTTTTTTTCTCGGGTCAAGTATTTGATTGTGACATACGTATGGATTTTATCAGTGTCGCTTAATTTAGGAAGCTTGACTCCAAGAACGGGATTCCGATGATAAATTAAAGAACGATAACCTTTTGAATTTGCTTCTTCACACTTATTTCCTTGTTTCGGCTTTGTGTTTTGGCTTTGGTTGCAAACTAAATTCCAAAAGGTTGTATATGAATATGCATGTGTGCTCCATTTGAGCCATAAATGAATTGGTTTGTTCTCCACTTCTCTCTCTCTCTCTCTATTTCTAAAATATTTGAAGGATTATAAAATAAGTGGATTTATTGAAATGAATTGGAATAAATTGCATATTGATTTGTTTTAAATTGATTTGATACAAATGAATGTGAAATGAATTGCACATGAAAAATTGCATGAGTATTGGAAACCAAGTATTTGGATATAAATGTATATATACACTATTGTAAATTGTTATGAAATATTTGAGTGCCTTTTAATAGAATGTTAACCGTTAAAATCTCGGAAAGCTAAGAATATATTGGTATAACAATAAGGGTCAAATGACCAAGATAACGCTAAACGTAATGATGTG
>JAEQBH010006293.1:0-179212 GCA_016808115.1 Tetrastigma voinierianum | reverse complement strand
TATTCCCATAAATATCATAATAGAATATTTGCCTCCCCCATATAAACTCACTAAACGCGGATCCAATCTCAGATTTGATTTACTCAATATTATCTTTTAGTCTTCCGCTTTGTCCGATTTGAATATTGCTTATGATTTATGCATTTACTTCAAAATCTGATTTGATTGAATATGAAAAGTTTTACACACAATTTGATGCACTAATCCTTTGTAAGACAACAATTTTGTAGCATCCGCTGTTACACCTCTTATAGCCCCCGTTAAACGAGTGAAACAAGTAGCACAATTTTACCTAAGATCATACCTCAACATATTTTCCTAACACATAGCAATTTTTTTTCTTTCTTTATATTTTCTCGAGAAGCAAACATAAGATCAAATCGTTGGACTCTTGTCGCTAGGCAATAATCTTTAAAAGGGAGTCACATAGGTAGTTATTTTGGTTGGTTTTGTACTCAGAAGGTTGTCGAGTTGATAATAAATTTAAATTTAATATTTACAGCAATTGTACAGATTTGGCTCATGCACTAAACATGTCTTATGCCCAAGAATGACATGACTTTTATCTTTTCTTCCAAATTTCTTGAGATCAGTATATAAATATAAATATATATATATATATACAACATATGTACAAGTAGTGTTTGTTAAATGGACTTCTCAGAGATCAACATTTGAGCCCTCACTTAAAAGAATTGTAACTCTAATTTTAAACATGTTCTATATGAAAGAGCATGAGCAAGAGTTGAAAAGGAATTTTTTTAATATTTACTATGTAATTTCAATAGTCATTTTAATTAAAAATAAAAGTAATATTTTTAAATTATTTTCTATGTAATTATATGTTTAATTTTATAAAAAAATAGGATTTATTTTGATAAAAGAAAATAAAAAGTATGAAGCTGACATTACATATTTTCAATTCCATTAATTGTAGTGGAATGAGGGAGTTAGATGTAAACACCAAACAATGGAATGCCGAATGTATCATAATTCTAAGTTTATAAATAAGTGTTTCATTTTCTCCTCATGTACACCTTAGAATAGCTTCATCTCTACCAAACAATAATGGCCCATCAATATCCTTCATCCTACTCCTTACTCTCTCCTCGACCTCACTCATTAATTCCTTGCTTTTTCATATTTCTTCTTTTCCCTTTGTCTTCAATATCATCCTTCCATGTCATTTCGACTCATCCCTTTATTTTTGATAAAAGAAAATAAAAAAAGTATGAAGTTGACATTACATATTTTCAATTCCATTAATTGTAGTGGAAATGAGGAGTGATAAACACCAACAGCTGGGAATGTCAATGTATCACACTTTAAGTTTATAATAAGGTTTCATTTTCTCATGTACACTCGTAATAGCTTCTCCATCTCTACCAGCTCAATAATGGCCCATCAATATCCTTCATCCCGCTCCTTACTTCCTCTCGACTCATCACCACTCCTTGCTTTTTCATATTTCTTCTTTTCCCCCTTTTGTCTTCAATATCATCCTTCATGTCATTTTCTAATTCCGCCTCGCACCTACCATTACTATTTCTACAAGTTGAACAAGATCAAGAAGCACTCGTCTTCTAACATGAAGGTAAGTCTAGCAATCAAACCCAAGTTTTACTCTCATCTTGGTTCGACACACCCGCCATCATTGGTTCAGGGAGTGGCTTGTCATAGGTCAGAAGGCCTCCGATTTAAACCTTCGAGTTGTGGTTTGCAGGTACACTCCAAAATCTCAAATTTTCATCTCTCCTAACCTCTTTACTCTTAATTTGTCTAACAACTTCCATGGAACCATTCCAACCAATATTGGTAATATTTCCAAACTAATCACAATTCTTGATCTTGGTTCTAATCTTCACCTGTGTAATAATTTCAACAACTTGGGTTTTAACATCACTTAGCTTTTATCTGCTTCTAATAATTTTGGGAGGGTCAATTCTTCCTTTTATAGGAAATTCTTGAAAAACTTAACTATTTTGCTACCTTATGAGAATGAGCTTTCTGGTTCATTCTCAAGAAATTCATTTGTTAAAATTCCTTAATGATCTTCAATTGGAAATTAACAATCTCAGAGGTCCAATCCCTCCTTCCATAGGTAACTTTGAGAGGAATTTAACCACATTGTATCTTCATACGAACAAACTATCCGGTTCCATTCCTCAAGAAATCGGGATTGTTAAGATCTCTTTAATGATCTTCAATTGTCAACTAACAATCTCACCGGGTCATATCCTCCTCTTCCATAGGTACATGAGGAATTTAACCACATTGTATCTTCATACGAACAACCATCTCGGTTCCATTCTCGCAAATTTGATTGTTAAGATCTCTTAACGATCTTGAATTGTCAATTAACAGTCTCACTGGTCCATTCCCTCCTTCCATAGGTAACTTGAGGAATTTAACCACATTGTACCTGCATAGGAACAAACTGTCTGGTTCCATTCCTCAAGAACTTGGATTGTTAAGATCTCTTAATGATCTTGACTTGTCATATAACAATCTCATTGGTCCAATCCCTCATTCCATAGGTAACTTGAGGAATTTAACCACATTGTATCTTTATACGAACCAACTATCTGGTTCCATTCCTCAAGAAATTGGATTGTTAAGATCTCTTAATTATCTTGCTTTGTCAACTAATAATCTCATTGGTCCAATCCCTCATTCCATAGGTAACTTGAGGAATTTAACCACATTGTATCTTAATACGAACAAATTATCTGGTTCCATTCCTCAAGAAATTGGATTGTTAAGATCTCTTAATTTTCTTGAATTGTCATTTAACAATCTCAATGGTTCAATACCAGCTTCCATAGGAAACTTGTCCAGCTTAACCGATTTGGCCCTTGGTCATAACAAACTCAGTGGTGCCCTTCCTCTGGAAATGAATAATATCACTCATTTGAAAGATTTGCAATTGTATGAAAATAACTTCATCACAACTACCGCATCGAGATTTGCCTTGGTAGAGTTAATTTGTAAATTTTAATGCGATGGGAACCATTTCACTGTCCTATACCAAAAGAGCTTGAAAAATTGCACTAGCTTATTCGTAGTTCGGCTTGAAAAGAAACCAACTCACCTAGAGACATAAACAAAGTTTTAAAAAGTACCCAAACCCAATTATATCGATCTAAGCAAAGAATAATTTTATGGCGAGCTTTCGAGAAATTTCCGGGATACACAACCCCAACACACTTTGAGCATCTCCAACACGATTGTGCCATCACCTCAACTTCTATATTACCTAATTGGCACCGACCGATCTTTCCTCAAACCATTCGAAGGGAAGATCCCAAAGAATTTGGTACTGGCCTTATCGTTCTTCGAATTGTTAGCCGACTAACAACGATCTTTCTCGTGAAGCATTCTTTGAAATTAAAAATGAACATCTTCAAACTCCTCGACTGATCGAACAACTTAAGCGTCAAATTCCCAAAGAACAGAACTTGCTGAATTATCGCCCTTGAACTCAGTGGAATCATTCTTATGGGATGGAGGGACTTACCAAAATTGGAAAGATTCATAGTCTCAGGAGTCTTGATCTAGTCAAAATATATGTTGACAGAGAGATTCCACCGCCGCTTGAGAGTTACTGGCATTCGGAGACGTTGAATCTCTCCCATAACCAGCTTTCTTGCACCATCCCACACACTTTGATGATCCTGACAATGACATCCGCTGATATATCCTACAACCAGTTGGAAGGTCCTCTCCCCAAACATCAAAGCCTTCGCTCCATTTGAGGCATTTAGAAATAATAAAGGTCTCTGTGGTAATAATGTCACTCATCTCAAGCCATGCAGTCCGAAGAAGGCCACGAAGTTTTCTGTCTTGATCATACTACTCCTCATTGTGAGCACTCTATTGTTCTTATCCGCTTTTATTATTGGCATTTATTTTCTTGTCCAAAATTTGAGAAGTGAAACAACCAAGTCTACACTTGAAGTCGATGTCAAAGATCTATCTGGCCAATATTGGGACATGATGGGAACTTGTTGTATGAGCACAGATCATACGTGGAACTGATACCCCAGTTCCAAACAGTTATCAGACCGGAGGATATGGTAATCAAGTATAAGGCCGAAGTCACAAATGCACAGGTTAAGGGCCAGAAAAAGCTTCACTACTCATCAGATCAAGATGGTGGAGATATGGCTTGATTTGAAGGCTTTCAAAGCTTAGATTCATGCTCTAAATACGTATAAGGCATCGCAATATTGTCAAGTTTTTACGGTTTCCAACATTTGTTAAGAACTCATTTTTGATTTATGAGTTTATGGAAGGGGAGCTCGAGAAACATTCTGTTAAACGATAAAGAAGAAGAGAAAAACTAGATTGGATTGTGAGGCTAAACAAACATTGTGAAAGGTGTGGCTAAAGTTTATCTTATATGCACCATGATTGCTCACCTCCGCACCATCGAGACATAACCAAGAATAATGTCTGCTAGATTCGTAATATGAAGCCCATGTCTCTCGACTTGGCATCGGCTAAAGAGAAGCCGACTCATCTAATTTGACTACATTTGCGTGAACTTGGTTATACCGCCCCGTGTACCATTTTCTTACCAGTGCGTTAGTTATAATTTCTGCTATACTTTTGCAGAGCAAGAGCAGTACATGTAATCTCTCTTAATTTGCGTAACTCATACACGTATTTAAGGTGGATAATAAAACGGATGTTTATAGCTTCGGGTTGTAAATAATGGAGGTAATTATGGGAAGGCATCCCGTGAACTCATCTCATCACAGACACAAGATCCTCCCTATCCTCATCCTCATTAATACCAGATCACAATTATCAAGGTTGAATGATGTTATGTGATTAAGCGCCCTCACCCTCCTTTCGATGAAGTAGCGAAATGAAAAGTAGTAGGTTGCAAAGGAAGATAGCATGAAGTACGCTATGTCAATCCCCAATCTCTACTAAACTGCAACAGACATGTAGCACTCTCAATGCACACACTATCAAACCGTTTTCCATGATTACATTGGGTGAACTGCTTGGTCATGGAGGCAAAACTAGCTGATGGTCCTTACTTCTCCATGTGTTTTTTTTTTATCATCCAGAATCATTGATTTTATTAAGATGAAAATCTTTTTCTCTCAGTTTCACTCTTTATAATTGATCTATAAATTGTCAGATGCAGCCTATGACTATGTCTCTACTTTTTAAGGCTCGATCATCTTCGATCCGCTCCGCTGAGGATCCGAGCACCGTGAGCTGCGAAATGAATAGCCTCGTTCCTCGTGTCTACATGTCCTATAAAGGGAAACCATAATCGTATACCATAATGCATTGTGCTTTTATTTTGGTTGCTAGTTTTTTACTTCCATTTTTCAACATCGGGCTTTTAATTTGTTTGTTTCTATTACTAAGTGTTCATGGTTATAGTTTGACTGTGAATTCATCCAAAGATCCTCAGCATGTGGCTGCTTTGCCATACTTGATAAGATTGATCCTTCAACCATTGATGTCCTTTTTGGTGACACAAGATAGTTCTTTTTCCTTATTGAATATTGTAATGTTATTTGTTTATATAACTTAGTAATCGCTGAATTGAGAATGGTTAGACAATATCATTATTGTTTTGATATTGTAATCCTAGGTATCATTTTCTGCAATTTTTTTTTAAACAATGGAATGAATTGTCTTGGAATGGTCTACTGAGAAAAATGACCAAAAACAACTATTGCTAAAGCATATAAAGATTTGACTAAATCACCGCAGAACTTCATCCTCAGATCTTCTTATCAATATCTGGTTCTTTCCTTATTGGTCATGGAGTGAAACTAATGACTGGCCCTCACTTCTCCATATTTTTGTTTATCATCCAGAATGATTGATTTTATTAAGACGAAAATCTCTTTTCTTTGTCTCTCGCCTTGTAATTGACCCATAAATTGGCTAGATGCAGCCTACGACTATGTTCTACTCTCTCGAGGTTTGATCATCTTCGCTAATCGCTTCCGTTTTTGAAGAGATCTAAACCATTTGGTGACACAATATGTTCTTAACGATTACCTCATCTCGTGATCTGCATGTCTATCTTGTCAATGAACTTTTGTCAATCTTGAAACATTTTGGAACTTTCATCTCGCTCTTTTGGTTATCAACTCTACTTTCTCATATAAAATTGCCTCTTTTCTTTTAGATGTGCTCTAATTTTATCAAAGATCAGAATAAAAGTTGGGCATTTCTCGGCAAATTTCACTTGATCATGCCGCATCCCTTCCATATTTTCGAGAAGGTCTACCATTTAATACTCAAACTTATGCGATTACTTGCTCATAAATTAAGCTAAAATATTTAATTTGTTCATTAGACCACATTCAAAGGGCGCTTTTTTTTCGACACTTGCAACAAAGGCTATCTACAAGTTGCTTTTGTCCTGATTATGTGAAAGTGAGCAAAGTTTCGCTTTTAAGATATGTCAGATGATGAACAAGACATTCTTCGCTCCATGGATAAATCTCGAGGTGAGTTGCTTTTTGTTCTAGATGTATGTTTCATTCTCCCTTTTAGAGACTAGTACAGTTTCTTTAATTCCTCTCATTGTCCGAACCCGATTTTGAAGCTAATCTAAATGCATTCGTTTCCCCGATTGCTGTGTGGACTTAGATTTGGGTCTTTTTAATCTTTTTTATTTTCTGGGTTCTAAATTCTTGTCAATGTTATCTTTAAAGTTTCAATGAGTACTCATTCCATGGAAATTGATTTGGGAACACAACGCACACCGTATCGAGTCAAGCTTGATTTCTCATCCTTCTTGTACTTCCTTTTCAAGGCCTCAAATGGTCCATGTATCACGTATTAGCTTAGATCCGTTTAGCTAAATTTGCGCTTATGCTCTAATGTTCTGGCCCCTCGTGTCTCTATTCGAAATTAATAATCGCGTAAACATCCACTACCTCATTCTTAAATCCTAAATCTTTCTACCATAGACATTCTTACCTGAATCATAGATTCTACCCGAAAGTGCAAGAATTACCGCTTTAGATCTTCATCCTGTGGAATTTGTTCTTCACCTCTATAGATTAATTTGCCTTGTCTCAACATAGGACGTTTTGGCAACAATACTAATATAGCAAAGAATTAGTCTATTAAGATTTAATTGACTATACTCTAATATTGATCTTTTGGTGCTCCACTACAAAGATTATGTTATTGTTCACTATAGTTTCAAACATGTTATATAACACCAATCTAATAAAATATAAAACTTGCTCTGGAAAAAAAGGAAGCACATGGTGTGTGTATTTCATATGCTAAAAATATCTATCATTATAATCCTAATCATATGCATCGTTTTCGATGATTTACAAATAATTGACTTGGGGATGTGTTACTTAATTTTATTATCTTTACTTCATGTTCAGAATCTATAATTAAATCCATCTTCTGCAGGTTATTGATTTCCATCAGACATTAGAAGTAAATGGAATACGATTTTGCGTTAAACAGCTTGGGCACGTCCTGAGTCGCTTATGTTTATGGTCGATATTGTGTGTGTTCAGTACTTTACACTGAGACTATTCTCAAGAAGATTTCATTGTATCTTTGTGCTGTGCTGAGATCCCGCGCTTCTCCCTGTATTTTTAACTCGAGAAAATGACAAACCATTAGAGGTCGGGGCTGGAAAATCCCTTGAAGTCGGTGAACTCGCTACCGTTTTCTTGGTAAAGAAAGCGCTCACTTGTCGATAATGGCACTCTTGATGATTCTATGTTCTCACAAGAGCTATCCACGTAAAATATCTCCCGCAGGATTACTATTACTACAATGGTGCCTTTGGTGTATTGAAGCATAGGCCGGCGTATATTCTGAGAGGTGGACTCATTGCCGATGAAGAATCCGAGGGTCCAAATTTTCGTGTCCATGAACGGTCGACAAAGAAGCAGAGTCGAGAAGCATATTTCATTGGTAATCGAGATCAGATCCCCTATTAGCGTACATGGTTTCGACTGCGGTTTCATCAGCATCCTCCCTATCCTCATCCTCATTACCGCCATCGCTGACCATTGGTTGTTAAATGATCGTTATGGACGTTTACCTCACCTCCTGTGGATGAAGTGGGTGAGCTGAACGTAGTGGTTGCAGTGAAGATAGCATTAGCATGCTTATGTGTCAATCCCAAATCTCGGCCAACTATGCAACAGATTGACAGAGCACTCTCACTGCAAGGGCCACCACTATCGAAACCATTTTCCATGATTACATCAGAACCGCTTGGTCATGGAGGCAAAACTAGCTGATGGTCCTCACTTCTCCATGTGTATTTTTGTTTTATCATCCAGAATGATTGATTTTATTTAGACGAAAATCTTTTTTCTTTGTCTCTCAATTTATAATTGACTGTGTTTGGTTGCCGAGGAAGTGGGAAAAGGAGAGAACCGAATATTGGGATGACCTGGACCGACTCTGCTTTATGCATGTAGTGTTATAGCAATAGAAGTACTCTAATTGGTTACCACAACAGAAAATGTATATTTGAAGTTTACTTTCAGTGTGAAATTTTGTTTAAATTGTGTTTGATTGCTGAGGAAGAGGGACAAATGGAGAGTAAATCGATAGTCAAGATGTAAGGTCATTTTGCAGATTTATGTGCTTATATTCGGCATCGCTTGTGAATAGGACTGTTTGTTTAGCATTTTGAGGGACTTATCTTTTCTCAGCAGCAATATATATGTGTGTGTATATATATATATATATATATTAGCAAATTTCGAAATTTTCTTTATGTTTATGTTTGGTCGCTAAGGAAGTCTGGGGAAAAGGAGGAAACTTGACATTTTGAATCTCAAGGACATTGGGTACATGCAGAAGACTGTCTGCATAGTATTTCAAAAGTACCTTTCTTCCTCTTGACTGCAAAAATATTTGTAGTATCTGGAAAAGTAACTCTAAAATGAAAGATGAAATGTGATGTGCTTCCGTTTTTCAAAGCAAGCATTGTTAGTAGAGACAGAAATTTTGGTTGGAGAATTCACTTTAAATTTGTTTTGGGTGGTTAAAGAAGTGAGGGAAAGGGACAGGAATTGGAAATTTGAATTCTAGGGCATGTCTACCTAGTTATATACTAGTAGGCCCTTTAAGAGCATGGGATTGTTTGTATAGTATTTTGGAAAGACTCTTCTTAGTCTTGAGTTAACAGCATAATTGAGCAATTTGTCTGAAATAATTTGCAGGTTGACAAGGAGAATGAGTTGAATGATGATGATGATGATTGGGAATATGAAGAAGGGCCTGCAGAAATTATCTGGCAAGGGAATGAGATAATTGTCAAGAAGAAAAGGGTCAGGATTTCAAAGAAAGATGCAGATCAGCATAGCACACAAGAGGTAGTTCTACATCTGTTCTATATGTATGGTTGTTGCCTAGATTACTTTATGGGGTGTGTGCTCCTCATAGTTGTGGAAGAATTTGAATTCTAAACTCCAATGTTTTCTTCATAGGATATCAATAGACCCACATCAAATCCCCTTCCTCCTCAATCAGAAGCATTTTCTGATCGCAATGCATCAGTAATTTCATCCCAAGGGGCACTTGCAGAGGTGTCAGAACAAACCCCAAACTTTGGAACAGAACAGGTTGACTTCTATTCATTCTATTTTTCTATTATTGGTTATTTTTTTGTGGCTGATGGGTCCTTGTACTTCAAGGCTTGCATAGGTATTTATATTTTTTCACGAAGAAGATTGTTAGGTCTAATTAAACAGTTATGTGTGGCAGGATAAAACTCACTGTCCTTTGTACTTCAAAACTGGAGTTTGTTGGTATGGGCAAGAATGCAAAAGACTTCATTATTTACCTGATAAATCGCACACTCTTTTAATGAAGAACATGTACAGTGGACCTGGCCTTGCTTGGGAGCAAGATGAAGGACTTGAGGTCTGTAAACAATGCCTTCATGTACCTTTGTATCCTGTAATTTTACCTGCAGCATTCTTTTTTCACTGTCTTCGAATTCCAGAAACATTTTATTAGAACTGTTGTTGTTGCCTGATTAAAGGAAGCAACTCATAGCACAGCTATGATGCAGTTTGGACCTTAGTGGCTGAAACCTCCTATATGGAGTGTTGTGCTCCATAAATTGACCTTTCTCGTTACTAGCTTAATTTCTCGTTTCCATACTTGTGTTATGACTATATGGCAATGTTTTTGAATTAATGATATACTCAATACCACAGTTCAGATCATATGCTCTTGTAGTCCAAATGTGCTTCAGACGTGGTCCTTGCTCTCAAGTGTGTCCCCAGTCTACTGCTTGACCCCCATTCCTAAGTATACCCCACCCTGCAAAGTTCCACTGCTAGCTCCTCAGTTTTCCTTTAAAAAAAAATATATCTTTATACACGATTGTTTATCGCCTGGCTGTGGTCTTGAACCTGAACCTCCCAAAACTCAACCTAATCCTTTCCAGCTCAAGTCGCTCTCAAGGAAAAGCCAATGCTATTTCCAGTTTCTATTTCCATCCATGATTTGAACACTTAGTTTTGGGAGTATTTTCTACAAACCAGTTATCATGAAAGGTCCATATTGTTGGTAAAATAAGCTTATTATTACTTCTAGTGGTTTTGATTCCTGGTTTTACATGTTTATAGGAGCTGCTAACCTTTGTAATTAATAATGTCAAATTTTATTTTGACATGTCTTCATGGCTTATTGGGAACTTGTACGTTCTTCTAAACCTTAGTGGCTTTGATTTCATATCATGTTTTTTTTAAATAGTTGATTTCAAATTATGTCTACTTGTCAGAAGTGTTTTTTTTGTACAAGTGGTTGCTGTAAAACAGTTATTGTTGTGCTCTTTGACTCAATTTAAATCAGAAATTCATCTCAAGATTCATTTGGTGGAGTACTTGGTCTTGGCCTTGGTTGGGTTGGAGTGAAAGATTTTAGCATTTCTGTATCCTACTTGGTGCTACTGGAGAGTAGCTATCCTATCACTTTTTTTGTAATTGTTTAGTTAATGCAAAATACCCGATGAGTTATTTCTTTTCTATATGCCTTCTAGTCTTAATGTTCTGACATACCTATATTTTGTGAAGGTTTGTTATTGTGAAGGTGCACGAGGAGGTAATTGATATCTTTGTATGATATAAATAAAATAAAAGATATTTTGATTCTTCATGTAATTTTTGTGTTTTCAGAATTATAAATAGTGGAATATCTTTCTGGTTTAGGTTGCATTTGTTGAGATTTATTTTCATTGAATTCCATTTTGATAGTTTCTATCCTCGTATGTGTTCTCTGTATCCTGAGCTTTTGCTCCTTAACAACTAGTAAGATTTGGGCAACATCTTTTTTTCTCGAGTATTGGAGCTGTTCCTCTGATGGCAGTTGGTACTTACCAAGGTTTGAGCTTGCAGGCAGCAAAATCTACTTGTAGGTGGTGTGTTTGGTGGTTCTTCACTTAAAAGGATAATTGCTGATTCTATTATCAACATAGGTGAGTTATTTCTACCATATATATTATATGTAAAATAACATATGTTGAAGAAAAAAAAAGAGAAATGTGAAGAAAATTACTTAAATTTATAAAACCATTAATTATGTTCACTTAGGGTGGTTGCATTTGGTGAGTATTCACAAAAAAGGTAACCTGTTAATTCAATTACTGAACGCAGGCATGTAATATTATTTCCTATTTATATATCTTATACTATATAAGATGTGTTGTGCTGATTATTTAGAGATATAAGACCTAACCATTCACCGGTTCATTTGCCTTATACTCACGGTGAACTTAATTTACTAGCCGCACGTCCCTCACAAGAATTTTCTCGTGAAGTTCTCGAGTCTTTTCTTTCACATAGCCTATAGGGTGCGGTGTGTCAGCCAAATATGATGTTATCGAACTAGAAAAATCATCCCACCTGCCATTGTGTGGTTTGGTACTAAGGACCCGTTTGTCGCTAAATCACAAGAAAATGAAATGACTTACTGAGACTAGGGAAGACCTCATGAAAACAGCATGCAATCGGCGTATGCATCTTTGATTAGAAAATCAGTTTGACCATTCTTTCTTGCTGCCTCGGTTATCTATAAAAAAGAAAAAATTCTTCTTTGTCCCGCTGTATTTCATTGTGGTCGCGATCGCTTTTCTGGTCAGAGCCAGGTGGAACCCACCCCGGACATGCAAATTATCATCATTTGTGGTTCAACAGGTTCCTAGGGTAGGGTGGGTCCTTTAGCATTTCATTTGTTTGCAACCATGTGCCAATTAGGATTGGAGAGGAAGAACTAGATCTTTGATGGCGTAGAGAGTTCCGCCAAAAGAATTGTGGAGCAGGGTCCATTAATTGTCTTCGATCCAGCCTCGATGACTAAAGTCTTTTTTTTATCATCTTTGCATTTTCCTTTATTCAAAGTATCTCTTATCTTTTCTGCTTTGTTTCTTCTCTTTTGTTTTTGTTGTGAGGGGAACACTAATCTCCCACACTTTTATATAATGTTTCTCTTTTTTGTGTATAAAATTTCTCAGTTTTCATCATGGAAAAGAAAGCATAAAGATTTTTCCCATTCTCATCACCTAGGTTATTTGCTTGCAATCCCTCGTCATTTGTCCATCCATTTTGCAAAGGAACAATTTTTAGTTGAGACCTTCCACATGCCTCCCAGGCCTCCATCGCACTCAATCCCTTCTTTACTAGCTTCTTTTTCTTCTTTTTTTTTTTTCCTTTCTTTTAAAGGAAGCAGACATTTTCATTGTCCACTGAGGGTAGGAGCTGGGGAATTTCCTCATTGTCTGAAACAAAAAGAGATATAGATAGAGAGATAGATAGATAGATGGAGAGAGAGAGAGAGAGAGAGAGAATCCAAGGATAAGGCTATAAGCTTCAAGGGACTGCTGAAGGATGATCAATTAATATCGAAGAGGCTTCTTCTTGATCTTTTTATGTGCTAGTAGTATTATTGGGGTGTCCTCTACCTTCTTTTGATTAATATATATGCCTGCTTATTCATCGTAAAAAAATTATGTACTAGTCAGATATGATCCATTAGTATTGCAAGGTGTTTACGTAATGGCAAAGAACCAACTGCTATATAGTGAAAGTAAGCGCGAAGACAACAATAATGTTATAAAACATCCACAAAAGGAAACGAGGGCAGCTTGTTCTTTCAATAAAATTTGTCCCCGCTCAAATGGTATATGAAGTCTGCTTAAAACCCGGCTAATGATTCTCTAATCTCATTGGATTTCTTGCCACAATCAAGAATTGGCCCAAATTGCAGAGATTTGTATTGCAAGTAAATGTTTGAAGCCAACATCAAACCTTCAAAAGAATAGATTGTATTAACTATCGGTTAATTATCTTATCTAACAGCTTCTTACACCATCACCATCATAGATTGCTAATGTAAAACCAAACATTTTTTAACAATTCTCAACAAGAATATCAAAATTCATAATATTTAAATATGAACAAAAAAATTCATATTCTAAAAACCATGCTCCCCCACCTAAGATCACAACATTACTCATTCAACTCCAATAGGTACTTCTGCTCTCAACTGTTGCTCTGCAACAACTTTTCTCTTGCTCATCCTTCCACTTTCACTGTCACTTCTGGATAGCTAGTATCGATAATAATTTTCTACGTAACGGCATTTTCAATAATCTGTTTAACAAGCTCAAAAATCACAGATATAATTACGATATCTGTAATTTCACCACTTGAGGCTGTGACATGATTGTACTTGACTGCCTCCCTAGTTCTTTTCTGCAATTTCTCCCTCTCTTTATCATCCTAACATGATAGTTGGGGTCTTATCTGAAAGATACAATACCTTACCATTCAGTCAAACACCAGTTCAAGTAATGACAATATCCATTATTATTACTATCAAGCTTTGTCCCAAAATCATTTTTCAAAAAAAAATCACAAATTAAGATATGTTTCAAAATAATGGTCAAACTAGTGCGTCTCTAGTTAAACCGTAATTACTAACTACTTGTTATAAGCACTAATTGGCATTTTTCTCAAATCTGTTCTATATTGGTATCTTTTATTTCAAAAGCACTATTTTGGGACAAAACCTATTATCACTATCTATAAAGAGAGATGGCTGTTTCTTTTGAAACAAAATGCAAGAATATTTATTAAATTCATGATATCCATCATCAATAAAATCTTTAATTACCACATCGGGCCATCATCATCAACAATATATGTATAATAGAACCTCGAGGGGTAACTCAATTGGTTCGACCTTGGGGTTGCTCCCCAATAGTCACCGGTTTGAGTCCCTTTAACAGTTAACTTCAAGACTCCATAAGATTAGTCCAAATGTATGCAAACTGGCTTAAACACCCACACACCCACGGTTATTAAAAAAAGAAAAAAAATCCAAACATTCACCTGCAACACAAATCTATGCAATTTGGGCCAATTCTTGATCGTGGCAAGAAGTGACACCCACACACCTACATTTATTAAAAAGGAGAAAAAACTCCAAACATTCACTTCCAACACAAATTTATGTAAATTACACTTGATCGCGGGCGGTGAAGTGACACCCACACACTCACTAAGTTATTAAAAAGAGAAGGAAAAAAAACTCCAAACATTTACATGCAACACAAATCTCTGGCTAATTTGGGCTAATTTTTATCATGGCAAGAAGTGACACCCACACACCCACGATTATTAAAAGAGAAAAAAACTCCTAAACATTTACTTGCAATACAAATCTCCTCGTAATTTGGGCCAATTCTGATCGTTGCAAGACGTGACACCCACATTCCACATTTATTAAAAAGAGAAAAAAAAAAAAAACTCTAAACATTCGCTTCAAAGACAAATTTATGCAAATTGGGTTACCCTTGATCGTGGCAAGAAGTGACACCCACACACTCAATGATTATTAAAAAGAGAAGGAAAAACTCCAAACATTCACATGCAACACAAATCTCTACAATTTGGGTTACCCTGATCATGGCAAGAAGTGACACCTACACACCCATGATTATTAAAAAAAGAGAAAAAAGAAAAAACTCCAAACATTTACTTGCAATACAAATCTCCTCTAATTTGGGCCACTCCTGATCGCTGCAAGATGTGATACCCACACACCTACATTTATTAAAAAGAGAAAAAACTCTTAAACATTCACTTCCAGCGACAAATTTATGCAATTGGGCTAATTCTTGATCGTGGCAAGAAGTGACACCCACACACTCACCTGCTATTAAAAAGATGGAAAAAATAAACTCAAACATTCACACATGCAACACAAATTCACAATTAAGCCAATTCTTGATCATGGCAAGAAGTGACACCCACACACCCACGATTATTAAAAAGAGAAAAAGAAAAAACTCCAAACATTTACTTGCACACAAATCTCTGCAATTTGGGGCTTGATTCTGATTGTTGTAAAGATGTGACACCCACACCTACATTTATTAAAAGAGAAAAAACTCTTAAACATTCACTTCCAAAGACAAATTTATGCAATCTGGGGCTACACTTCTGATCGTGGCAAGAAGTGACACCCACTCACTCACTCGCTATTAAAAAGAGAAGGAAAACTCCAAACATTCACATGCAACACAAATCTCTACAATTTGGGCCAATTTCTGATCATGGCAAGAAGTGACACCCACACACCCACGACATAAAAAAAGAGAAAAGAAAGAAAAACTCCAAACATTTACTGCAATACAAATCTCTCGCAATTTGGCCAATTCTGATCGTTGCAAGATGTGATACCCACACACCTACATTTATTAAAAAAAGAGAAAATAAAACTCTAAACATTCACTTCCAAAGATAAATTTATGCAAATTGGGCTAATTCTGATCGCGGCAAGAAGTGACACCCACACACTCACGGCATAAAAAGATGGAAAAATAACCCAAACATTCACATGCAACACAAATTCTACAATTTCACAATTCGATCATGGCAAGAAGTGACACCCACACACCCACGAATATTAAAAGAGAAAAAGAAAAAACTCCAAACATTTACTTGCAATACAAATCTCTGCAATTTGGGTCAATTCTTGATCATTGCAAGATGTGACACCCACACACCTACATTTATTAAAAAGAGAAAAAACTCTAAACATCTGTTTCCAAAGACAAATTTATGCAAATTTGGGCCAATTCTTGATCGTGGCAAGAAGTGACACCCACTCACTCACGGTTATTAAAAAAGAGAAGGAAAAAAAAAACCTCCAAACATTCACATGCAACACAAATCTCTACAATTTGGGCCAATTCTTGATCATGGCAAGAAGTGACACCCACACACCCACGATTATTAAAAAAGAGAAAAAAAGAAAAAAAAACTCCAAACATTTACTTGCAATACAAATCTCTGCAATTTGGGCCAATTTCGATCAAGGTAAAATGTGATACCCACACACCTACATTTATTAAAAGAGAAAAAACTCTAAACATTCACTTCCCTGAAGACAAATTTATGCAATTGGCTAATTCTTGATCGTGGCAAGAAGTTACACCCACACACTCACGGTTATTAAAAAGATTAAAAATAAACTCCAAACATTCACATGCAACACAACTTAAGAATTTGGGCCACTTGATCATGGCAAGAAGTGACACCCACACACCTTTACCCGATTATTAAAAAGAGAAAAGAAAAACTTCAACCATTTACTTGCAATACAAACCGCACTTGGGCCAATTCTGATCGTTGCAAGATGTGACACCCACACACCTACATTTATTAAAAAGAGAAAAAAAACTCTTAAACATTCACTCAAAGACAACTTATGCAAATTGGGCTACCCTTAGATCAGTGGCAAGAAGTGACACCCACTCACCACTCATATTAAAAAGAGAAGGAAAAAACTCCAAACATCTCACATGCCATGCAACACAAATCTCTACAATTTGGGCTAATTTCGATCATGGCAAGAAGTGACACCCACACACCCACGATTATTAAAAAAGAAAAAAAAAAACTCCAAACATTTACTTACAATACAAATCTATGCAATTTGGGCCAATTCTTGATCGTTGCAAGATGTGACACCCACAATTATTTAAAAAAAAAGATAAAAGAAAACTCCAAACATTCACCTGTAACGTAAATCTCTACAATGTGTGCCAATACTTGATCGAGGCAAGAAATCCAACGAGAGAATCATTAGCCCATCTATTCACAACCAACACAAATTGCTCGAGGTTTTTAAGTCCCGGTAATAAGTAACCACTCCAACACACTCGAAAAACAAAATCATAGTTAAGCCAAAAACATGTATATACAAAAACAAATAATTGTGAGAAACATGGAAACTAACCTATGCTCCATGATCATTTCATGAAGAATTTAACCGAGGAAGATACCATGAAACCATAGAAATAATAGACTTCACACACCATACAGGCTAGTAGTAACGACTACCAAAAGATACGTCGAAAAGCCGAGGTACATTCTTAAAAAGCATCTTTGGCTCACTTCCAACATAAGTGAAACAAGATTTGCATCACATATCTCCATGGTTTTAAGCAGGGATGAAAATATCTGATATATCCGTCGATATATCTCCAATATATCCGATATCGGTGATGTCCGACACAATATCGACGATGACTGATATATCGGTTTTGGACCGATATATCGTGGAAATATCAGGTTTGTGGGCACACTTGAGCGCGCAGCGACTTTTCGTAAAATATCCGAGATATATCAAGATATACCTGGGATATACTCCAGATATATTTAAATACCTGTGATTTGAAATCCGAATTTTATTCCAACTGTTATGGATTGATCACAAATGCTTAATTTCCAATATATCAATATTCATGTAAAATATCCATCGAGCATATCTCCGAGATCCAGAACGGCACGATATATCCGTCGAACCGATATTTCATCCTTGGTTTTAAGATGACTTCCCACCACTTCTAAGTACCTCAACATGGGAGACGGGCTATGAACTTTTAAATGCCTCAAACCACAGTTTTGATGCAAAAATAATCGTTCAAGAAGTCGACAATTGGATAAAAGAAGTTCAATTCCTTCATAACCCACATCCACAGCCTTCAGTGATAAAGATTTGAGGGATTTAAACCCAACAAACATACTAGGTTCCTTTACAAGGCCTTTGAACTTAACCCCCAATAATTGACATGGAAACGTATAGCCTGACCGATTATTATCATTACTCCAATGTTGAGCTCAAATGTATGAACTCTATTTGACAGTGCAAACTCAACCCATCTATCAATATCAGATCTATGTTTGTTCCTCAAATCAAAATTAACTCTGAATTCATCTATGTTTGGGCCTTTATATTGTTCCAACACACAATAAACCCAATTAACAAAATTGGTCTTCCCTATGTTTCCTGCATAAAGAAGATCAAAATCGAGAACCGGGAATACAAGTCCAAATGATTCCATCTCTTTGAGTTAACATCGGTTCAGCATTTTACTCTTAGTGGTTAACCGAGATAGCATTAAAACAAGAATTTCATCCGGAAAATCGCTGATCCGATCTTCCCCGTAATTAGATATGCTATGGGCCATATTATCAAACGCTTAAATAAATTAATCTTAATGGATAGGTATGAGAAGCTCATACTAAGTTTAGACGATAGAAAATTCAAGTTCACTATAATTTTATTAGTTATTTATTTAATCGTATTCTTTTAGGATTTATCTTTAGGGTTTTATGATTTATCCGTTAGGTTTTATCTCGCTGACTTTTTGTAGGATTTATCATGGGGATTTTCGGGATTTATCTCGTTGGGGTTTTATATCGGGTGCCTATAAATAAAGTACATTATGTTTTTGTTTTGGGTGGGACTTGATAAAATATTGAAAAACTCGATAACTTCATTCTATTTATTTGTTCACTTTATTTTACTTTTTAGCTATTCTTCATAGCCGATCTACATCATCTAATCGATAGATTTGTATTATATTGCCGAATTATGAAATCACAAGTACCTCCTCATCTTTTGTTTGTGTAAGTCTCTGCCTTCCCTCCTCATGATCGATTCTAAGTTTCATTGTAAACTCCGTGAATCAAACAAGCGTAAATTATTTATGCAGCATTTTTAAGAATAAGAGGGTATCAGCTTTAAAAGGACAACAAAATTACAAATTTATCCCATTTTCTTAAAACCAAAAAAATGTTACTTTTACATCATTTTGATAAATTTATCCCTTTAACCATCATATAAACTTGGATTTAATCCGCTTCAAGTTGGTTTAAATATAACTTAACGATGGTTAAATCCAAATTAAAGAGATATGTTACAAAACTTAGACTTTAACCCTTTCCGCTTTGTTCAAATATAACTTAACGATGGTTAATTCCAACATGTGTATAGAAGTTGTATTAAAAAACTCAGACTTGACACCCTCAAGTTTGTTTAAATGCTAACTTAACGATGGTGAAGTCCAACATGTATAGAAATGGGTTATATTTGCAATATTTTTTGGGTTTTAACGCAATAAGGGATAAATTTGTCCAAAATGTGGATATTTTAAGGTTAATAAAAGTAAGGGTTAGTTTTATAAATAACTTTTATTTTTATCTCCTGTAAACCAATTCCTCAATAGAAGATGAACAACTTCAAACTTTGTAGGGTAATGGGCTTAAAAGAGGACAAAAGGTAAAAGATATTACAAATCTAACTCATTTTTCTTAAAACAAAAATAAAGAAACTGCTTGTACTGACAAAACAGTTATCTGCAAATCTAACCTCTTACTTTTATAACCTTAAAATATACCTATACAAAATTACCCCTAAATGTGTGTCTCTTCACATCACCCCCACCAACACTTCTTTCTTATTTTCATTCCTTCAAGCTCTCCCTTTTCTCAAACCTTCAAAATCCGAACTTGGTTTCCTATTTTCTTCATTTATCACTCAAAGAATCCCAACAATTTATCTTCACCTTTAATCACGGCCTGTTGTTCTCTTTGCCAATCCAAGCCCACAGCATATTTGCTGCCCTGATGTGCTATGAAGAATAAGTAATTCCAATCCCCAAATTCAAACCGCTCTTTCTTTCTAAGCTTTGTTCTCATAGCAACACTCGAACAAACTTGAAGGATGTCAATTCAAAGGTGGTGTTTGTTTTTTTACTTAATAATAATCGAATAGAACTTTTTTGAGCTTTTACTGTCAATAGTACTTAATAGCATTAAGTATTAAGTTGTTTGTTTTTAACATTAGGTAGCGAGAGTAGGGATGGCAATGGGACTGATTATTCAGTTCCCGTCCCGCTCGCTTCTTAATGGCACAGTTTAATTTAATTTTTAATCTAGTTTTTAACTGATTTAGGTTTATTTTCTCAAACCGAGATTCCGGTTCAAGTATTATTATCAGAAAACCCGAAAATTAGGAATTTTCAAAATGGCAAAATGTTAATAAAAATAATAAATTACTATAAGGGTTCAGAAGCCTAGAAAATTCTCTAGATCTCTGGATGATCAACTGACCACGTCATATAAATTGCCTACGAAATCTAGTGACTTAGAAAAGTTTCATTTAATTTCGAGACAAGGGAAAATTTTTCCACTTCTGGTGATAAGTCGTCAAGGATTCAAATGATGAGATTTTTACGAAAATCTCAAAAGTCGGGAAATGGCTTGGGCTAAGTTCATTTAAAATAAAATGAACTGAAAAGAAATAAATTGTTTCGAGGCAGAAACAAACCCGAATGAAGCAATATGAACCATGTATCTAAAATAATAATAATAAGCTCCACCCCGATTATATTTTAAAAATAATTTTTTATTATTTTATTTTTATACTTTAATATAAATAATTATTATTATTATAATTTTTAATAAATAATTTATAGGGTTCATAATATTTTTATTTTTATGAAAATATTAATTTTAATATAATAAAATAAAAAGCAAATTTAAAAAATTTAAAATTAAAAATAAAAATAAAATAAAATGTAAACGAGCTTAGTTTGGGAATTTTCCTATTCTCGCCTACCTTGTTTAATTTTAAATGAGACAAGTTTTGGGAATTGAAAAATAATGTTTAGCCTGGATGGGACCGCCCGTCCCAAAAATTCCTCCCATTGTCATCCTTGCAGAGCTGTATATTAAGGCTTCTTCTTGTCAAGTAATGATTGAATTTTCTTATTTTTAGGGAAATGATCTTTTTCTCAATAGAAAAAGCTAAATATTTTCACTTTTTTCTATTAATAACTTTTAAAAATTTCAAAGAATAAGTTCGGAAAATTTAAAAATAAATGCTCTTTAATGCCGAAAGTCTATTTAACAAAGATTAAGTCAAAAAACAAACACCACCAAAGTTTTTAACATTATTCTAATATTAGCATCTAAACAAACTTGAAGGGTGTCATGTCCAAGTTTCTAACACAGTTTCGATACATATTGAACTTAACCATCATGTTAGCATTTGAACAAACTTGAAAGGTGCCAAGTTTAGGTTCTCTACTACGCCTTTTATACATGTTGGACTTAACTATCGTTGTTATATTTGGAACAAACTTGTTATCAAATATTTGACTTAACCATTATAACAAAGTGGATATTTAGTATCAAATCTAAAAGAGAACAGGTAAAAGAGAAAAGCTACAAATGTTGGAGAAATAAATAAGGAAATGAAATAAAAATAGGGAAAAGAAAGTTTATGGTGTACTAGAGGTTGTCATATGGTGTTTAGAGATGTAATTTGTCAAAATGATGTGCTTTTATCTTTTATTGTTAGGGTAACCGTTGAAAAGGGACAAAAGGGAAATGATATTACAAATTTAACCCATTTTGTTAAAACCCAAAAAATAAAGATAAAAACACATAATTTTGACAAATTTACCCCTTTAACCACCATATGGCAATTTACTCTCATTTCAAACTTTCATTTTCCTATATTTTCTTCCTTTCCTTTCCTTATTCATTTATCATTATCTTACGTTTGTAGCTCTTTTGCTCTATCACCTGCTTCTCTTTAGATTTGATACAAAAATAACTACTTTGTTACAATGGTTAAAACCAATCTTTTGATACCAAGTTTGTTCAAATATATGGTTAAGTCTAATCTAAATAGTTATTGAGTTACAAACCTGAACTTAACTTCTTCAAGTTTATTTAAATATAAATTAATAGTTAAGTCCAATATGTATAGAAACTGTGTTAAAAACTTGGATTTGACACCCTTCAAGTTTGTTTAAATATTAGCTTAACGATGTTTAAGTCGAATATCAGTAAAAATGTGTTAAAAACTTGGACTTGACATTCTTAAAGTTTGTTCAAGTGCTGCCAACGACGATAATAAGTTTGGAAGAAATCGGGTTTGAATTTAAGGATTGAATCACTTATTCTTCATAGCACATCCGACATAAGCTATTCTTCTTGAATTCGATATACTCTTAAAAGAAGAAGAACAAAAATAAGGATTAAACGGGTGAAGTTAAATTATTGGGATTCTTTGAGTTATAAATAAAGAAAAATAGGAACTCAAGTTCGTATTTTTGAAAGTTTAGAAGGGAGAAACCGAGAAAGCTCCAAGGAATGAAAAACAAGAGAGAAGGGCTCAATTTGGGGGTGATGTGGCACATCGAGGGGTAATTTTGTCTAAAATAGGCATATTTTAAGGTTATAAATGTAAAAGTTAATTTTGCAAGTAACTTTTCTTTTTTTTCCTTTAAGCCACTCCCTCTAAGTTCGAATCCCTGAGGAGTTCGACTGATCACTACCATCTTCACGGAATCAATCTCAAGCTCTAAACCCTAATGGATTATGCAAGGCCGAACCCGGTGAATCTCATGAAAATGGAGAATCAAGATGTAATGAGATTCAGAATTATAGAGAATCGTGGGAGGAATGGAGAACTGCAGCATGAGTCTAAGGAGAAGAGAAAGGCGGTGAAGAAGCAAAAGAGGAAGCAAAGAGAGGATCTGGCGGCGTTGAGGCGGCGGGAAGAAGGAGAGCGCCTGTTGGAATGATCCCGAGGGAGCAGGAGAGACCGAGGCTGATGGAGGAGGAAGAGGCCGGTAGAGAACGAGAGGGAGAGATTAGGATGGAGGATGAGATAGGTATGGCTCGAGGAGGCGGCGAGAGGAAGAGAGGGAGGAGTGGAGGAGGCAGGGAGGCAGATAGGTTTCTTCATAGGATACCAATAGACCCACATCAAATTCCCTTCCTCCTCAATCGAAGCATTCGACGCACGGTACCGGCACTCCCATCCCAAGGCACCCTGCGCAGGTGTCGAACAAACCCCAAACTTTGAACCGAACAAAGCTGGACTTCTATTCATTCTATTTTTCTATTATTGATTATTTCCTTTTGTGGTCGAGATGGATCCTTGCATCAAGGTTTGCAATGTGCATTTATATTTTTCACGAAGAAGATTGTTAGGTCTACTTAAACAGCTTATGTGTGGCAGGATAAAACTCACTCCGCCCTTGTACTTCAAAACTGGAGTTTGTCAAGGCAAGAATGCAAAAGACTCATTATTTACTCCGATAAATCGCACACCTTTTTAATGAAGAACATGTACAAGTGGATCCGCCTTGCTTCGGGAGGCGAGTTGACTCGAGGTCTGTAAACAATGCCTTCATGTACCTCAGATTCGTGATTTTACCCGCAAAGTGATTCTTTGTTCACTCGTCTCGAATTCCGATACATTTTATTAGGAACTCGTTTGTTGTTGCTCGATTAGTGAAGTAACCTCATAGCACGCCTATGATGCAAAGCTTTGACCTTAGTGGTCGAAACCCTATATGAGGTTTCAGGCTCCATAAATCCCACCTCTCTCTGCTACTAGCTCAATTTTTGGGTTTGTATAATATGTGTTATGACTATATGGCTATGTTTTGAATTAATGATATACTAATACCATGTGGCTCACTATATGTTTCTATGTAGTCCAGTCGTGCTTAAGACCTGGTCCCGTCAAGTGTGTCCCCATTCCTGGTCAAGTTTGCCCCATTCCAAAGTATGCTCCCAATCTCGCAAAGTTCCAATGCTAGCTCCCAGCCTTTTCTTAAAAAATATCTTTTATACACGACAGCCACGCTTCACTGTGTCTTCTGAACCTGGAACCTCCCAAACTCAACCCAATCCTTTCTAGCTCAAGTCGCTTCCTCAAGGAAAAGCTAATGCTATCTCAGCTTTCTATTTGCATCCATGATTTGAACACTTAGTTTTATGGTATTTTCACAAACCAGCTTATCATGAAAGGTTCATATATCGTAGGTAAAATGTTTATTATTACTTATGGTTTTGATTCCCTCGGTTTTACATGTTTATGAGTCATAACTTTTGTAATTAATAATGTCAAATTTATTTCGACATGTCTTCATTAAGCTTATTGGGAACCTGTACATTCTTAAACCTTAGTGGCTTTGATTTCATATCATGTTTTTTTAAATAGTTGATTTCAAATTATGTCTACTTGTCGTGGCGTGTTTGCGCCGTTGGTTGCTATAAACAGCTATCGTTGTGCTTTGACCTACTTAAATCGTAAATTCATCTCAAGATTCCGAACATTGTCTTCATTGTTTTTTTTCGAATCCCCGCGGAACAAGTGTTCATGAACAAAGGATCCAAACAATGATCTTAAAATGGCTGCAATCGTCACAAAACTAGGTCAGGCACAGCGCGCACACCCGTAACCTGTGTCACACAAGACACCGCGCCAAGAAGGCCCATGTCGCGGCGCTGGGCGCTGTCGCACAAGAACCGCCTCTCGATGCGCCGCCTCATCGCGGACCCAAAGCCCAGGTCGTGACACCAGTCCAGCCAACAGCCTAGGCCAGGTCGCGACTTCAAATTCAGGTCGCGACCTCAAGCAGGCCAATCCAGGTCGCGACCTCAAACGGGTCGCGACTTGCTCACCCTAATCCGAATGTAAAACCAGCCCACACCAATGGCTGCTATCCCTTCATGACGCCAAAAGCGGTCGCTAGTTTGAACCAGGTCGCGACGCTAACTTCTGGTCGCGACCTCGTCAACCTAAACCAGGTCGCGACCTTGAATCGATGTCGCGACCTGGGAATCAGTCCTAACCTACAACGACTTTTCCTCGGTCGCAACCCACGATCTTACCAAGCCTACCCAAAGTCGCTGACGCAGTAATTCGTGCTGCAACCCAAGGCTGCTCCCCTGCTGCTTCCAACCCCGTCACGACCAATCCAGGTCACGAATTCGGGTCGCCCTGGCAGCCAAACCCAATGCACCTCCTCAAGATCAAAACCAACAAGAACCTCAAAGCTGTCACACCTCAACTGTCAAACTGCTGTCGCATGACTCAATCTACGTCATCATTAAGATCATTATCCAACTTAGCCAACGAATACGTTACTGTGTCAAACACACGCCGCGCCAAAAACTCCAACGATGGTACACACAAGACAATACCTCGTTTATGATTTGAAGGTTTTACTGTCACTGATCTCAATCGGTCATGACTTATGAGTTGAAGAGTCATTCCACTTCACTGATAGGATATGATATATTTTTTTTCAAACTCAAGATTTCCTACACTTTTACAGGCATTATTTCAAACAATCGGTAATTTTACAACTCAAAATTCTAATATTTAATTCTAATTTTTCCAAAAACTAGAATAATCTTCCGTGACCACAAAACACACTGTCATGTAATAAAACTGAACCATTGTCCGTAAAATATTATTACACATATTTTCACTGAATCGCTCGTCTACACCCCAACCCTTTATGGTTTGATTTTCTGTCCCAAGTAACTAATATTTCCAGAATACAATGTTATATAATTTCACAATCAAACATACATCATTTAATTTAACGATAATGTTGATAATATTCAACCAAGCTTTCACTGGATTCTGTATTCAGATAATTAAGTGTTTCGACATCAGTGTCGTGACGCCTCAAATCCGGTCTGCTGAATATGAATAACCATGAATCGTAAGTTTCACATCATGAGACTCCAGACATATAAAAAATGGCCTGCTGAAACATTATCCATTTCATCAAATGGATTTATAATAAAGAATAATCAATTGTTTCTTGGAATACATCATCCAAACTATCCTACCTAATCTTGTAACAAAGATAAAATACATTAAACATTTCTTCATTCATGCTCTGATGTCCATCCTAAAAGGCCTTCTGGCAATCAAATATTTTTCCTCTGAGTTAAGTGAGCAATGCTCAGAGAGATTTTCCCACTAAGTCACTCCACCCAAGTGTTCATATATGTTCTCAAGATTCATAAAGATATAACATTATGTTTAATATATCATATAATCATAATATATTAATTAAATTCACTGATTAAAAACCAATAATGTTATTATTATTCATAATAAATTATAAATTTGAATATTATTAATAATATAATCAATTCATCTGAACTCCACAATCATAATCAGTATGTTATTCTCACCATGGTAATAACAACATCATGACAGTTACACAAATATGTCCAGAATCGTCAAAAAACCACTTAGATTTCTTCACTGGTTCAAACTTTGAACCAAAACACAAGAATCGTTTTGAGCAAATCCTTAATCATTAAATGACCTTTTTAACAAGAATAAAACATAGAAATATCCCTACTCAAGTTGCCAAATTTCATTACAATCAACCACGCGCAATTTTTGCAGCCGAGACCAATCCTCTTTCCACTGAACCAACTTATCTAATCGCTGAAATCAGGAATGCAGACTTCAAAATCTTCTTTTCCTCCCTTTTCCCTCCAATCCGGCTCGAGAGTCAATGCGATGACTGTCCCTCCAGCGCCATGGTCAAAGTCATCAGTTGGCTGACTTCTTAATCCACTTAACCCAGACATGGGGATTTTCCTCCGGTTGGGCATCATGCGCCAGCGTGTCCCACCAGCGATCCAATAATTATTCATACAGTTTGATAACGATCTCGATGATGGACGCACACCTCTGGAGATTGTACCAAAATGTGCCGGCGGTCCACACTTCGCTAATTTCGGAAAGATAAAATTCTTGAACGCTTCTAATTTAACAAATTAACTTGTAGCGATTTCATGGTAATGTATTCAACCGCAGTCCGCTTTCGCCATCCGAGATTCGGTAGAAAAATCTGATATTCAATCTAAACAATGTTTGAATGTCCTATACAAACTGAAATCTTCGGTTTGATAATTAATATGGTTCATTAATCTTACTCTGATACGCACAGATCAGAATACATGATGTTAATGCATTTTCCTTCCATGTATATATGAAAGATGAAACATTTAGATTACTATATGATAATTATAATTAAGATCCCAAAGTAATCCATGTAATCCATGTTATACATCAATATATATACCACGATGATATTTTTCGCCATATATGTTATTCATGTTAATAATAACATAAATAACAAATAATCTTTGACCTTTCCATTAGTACCTACTTAGTCCTTCAATAACATGGAACCATTATTCAAAATAATCATCATTGATCATGGAATTATTAATAAAACTGAAACTTTATTCAGTTCAAAACTGAACCAACAGTCTTGGATCGTGGGAACTGGTTTGAAATCTCAATATCAACTCGTTGGAATCAAATGCTAATATGGCTCTCATGACTCCTTAGCAGACGGTTCTATTACCATTATAAGGTCTTTAGGTTTAAAATGAACTATAGAAAATTTCATCTATGAAGCTCTATTTAAACTCGTTTAGTTCCATTAAAATAGATTTAATGGTATAACTGAGTCTCAGACTTACTGTTTAATCCACCACTCAAAGGTTTAAACTTAACTCTTTTTCTTCCTTTCCTTCTTCCAATTTTAACTGTTGGCCCTGTCTTCCTTCTTCTTTCTTAGCTTTCTCCCCTGATTTGCATTGAATCGACAATGTGGTGGAGGTAAACCCTCCTCCCCTTCCTCATTTATATCCAGCATCTTCCTTACTTCTTAGCTTTTATTTCCTATCGTGACATCACTATAGCAAGCATTATCGGAAATACATATTCTGGCAAATTTATGATCTGCCATAATACTTTCTGGTGCCAGCGTGCATCCCCAATCATGCCATGTATTATTCTGGACTTAATGCTGAAAACGCAGCTCTGGCTTATTCCTAATCAATCAATTTAATATAGAAGGGTATTTCATAGACTGATTTAACCTTATAACTGCTTCAGCCATCCAGACAAAAATCTGTCAATCAAATTTACTATTTTAATCTTCTCTGGAAAATTTTGACTTCTATATTTGCTGCTCTTTAGCATTATTTTCTCATGGAATAATCATGTTAATCCACACATCTGAGAGTCTTATCGTGGCATGCACATGCCTGACTGATCATCTCATCCATCTGTATGTCTTGGTCTATTGTTAGAACTTATTAATCTTAAACTTTAACTTCATCCTCGCTTTTCCTTGGTCACTAATCACTTCAGCAATTGTCTGTTTTTTAGATGCTCCACCTTACCATTGTAAACAAAGGTGGATTTCCATGGGCCACTTGATCATGCCTGATCCTCCATTGGAGAAGGCCTGGCATTTACACCAAATTATGCTGGCTACTGGTCACAATCAATAAAATGATTGAATTTATCAATAGAATCACTCCCAAAGTACAGTTTTTGTTGAATACAATACAAAGGGCTACTCAGCGCTGCTTTTTGAACCTGGTGAAGAGAAACGTCAGTCAAAGAGACATGCCACACACATTGAACAAAGACATCTTATCCATGATAAAATGAGGTGGTTTAATTTTCAAAGAGGCCATGTCGATCTCCCTTGATATGACCAGTAATCAATTTCCCTCCACTCCTCCCAATGTTCCAGAACTGATCTTCTAGTTTAACTGAACGTGTTACCTGAATAATTGTAATGGATCCAGATCCTGGGTCTCTTAACTTTACCTCTCCATTCAACTTTGTTAATAATATTTCCAAAAGTCAATGAGTACTTTATCCACAAAAATTTGATCAAACAACCCAAATAAAGATCACATACCTGAATGCTTGATTTCTATCCTCTCAGATCTTTTCAATGTCTAATGTCCCATAGATCATAGATTATTGATCCAGTTGATTAACTGCGCTATTCTGTCACCATCTGGCCTCATTGAAAACTGACAATCAGAAACATCATCACCCTCACTGGTTTTATAGATCTCTAAGATATTTGATTCTACCTTAATCATAGACTTCCACAACAAAAAGTACAATCAAGCCAGACTCCTCATCCTGTAACAGATAGAGGTCAATGGTTATCTCCAAATGGTTTGACCAAACACCAAAATTGATTCTTTAAAGAACGTCACCAAGAGACGTTAATTAACTCAGAAATGAAAAACCATTGGGAGTAGAATATACACTTCAAGTTTATGAAACTGCCAAATACATCATAAAAGAAAGTTATCACTTTATCATAATAATGAAGATCTTAAGGTCTTCAGAAATATCCATAACAATAACTTTTTAGACATTATTATTGTTCAGTGTCTTTGTGTACGAAGTAATAAAGGATATTTTGAGATGAGAGGTTTACTGCTGAATGAAGAATATGAGGGCAGCTGAATCATGAATGTGTTGATGTTGAAGTATGAGTCGAGAATATTATTAACAGACTGAGATCGAATCAATAGCTATTACAATACCGCCAGGTTCAGTTTTAAACATCGGTCGAGATCCTCGGCATAGTAATGATCCAAAAGAGGTTATAAAAACCTAAGAAAACATAATTGAAAAGGAAAAAATGCATCTGACACTCTTGCTTCTCCCATTTGATGAGAATCTGAATCAAAAGACATGGATGGAAATGTGCATGATCTGATAAACAAAGGAAAAGAGTGACAAAACAGCCTTTAAGAAGAGAGCAGAATTCACGATCCAATGTCTGGAAGGCCTAAACTTCTTGATCCTGTCTGGCCCTTCCAGGTTTTCTCTCCCAGATTATGACTCTTCCAGATTAATCTAACATGAGGTTTGAAGCCCACTCAAATCAATATTTCCTGAGGTTAAAAATTTACTTGGCTAGGCTGAGGAAAACATCTCAACACTGATTTCTCTCAAATCTCAGGTGGTGAACACCTGGTGAGATTCTCCTCGATTTTCAAGGTTGTCGAGCTTCATAAATGAGCCAGTAGTTACAGAATGCAGTTACCTCCTGGAAAGCTCAAGGAGTCACAATGCAGCAAGTCAATGCTTTATTAGTAAAGTACGAACAATATTGCCAGTTTTCCGGTTATGCCTTATTGCGTTTGATAATGCTAGATAATCAAGCATTTAGTATTTCACTTTAAACAGATTCTGTTTCATTGAATTTTCCCAACTTTGAATTATTAAAACGAGTTTGTATACGAAACCTAATGATTAATGTGATCCCACAGATAATAAACCATTCTTGTTTGTTGTTGGTTCTGAATTGTATTTATGTTTGCTTTCTTCAAAGCATAAATTTAGCATCATATATTTATTCAAAATTGTAATAAAAAATAATTATAGTTTTTCATATAATACAATTTTTAAACCCATATATTGGCAAAAATTGTAATATTGATTAATTTTGCAAAGAAAACTATATTAATTTATTACTATTATCAAAGATATTACATACCTATCTAGATGAATTATGGGAAAAACGTTATATTGATGGGTTTCAGTTAATCTTCATCATTCATATCTTATTTATAAAATGCAAGTTAGAATGCAGATTAGATATAAGAAATGCTGTAGATATTGAAAGACCTTCGTGATCAATCTGATGATTTGAGTTGATTCGCCATCACAATTAATGTTTGGCATCAACATTAGACATACCAATGAACTATGCTTCCCAGGGGCTCAACTGTGAGCAATTTAAAAGAACAGGGTGTCAAGTAATCAAAGAACAGAGTGACTAGATGTCTGCTTCTGTCCAAAGAATAGAAGAGCAATAAACGTTGGTAACACAGAATATTAATGGAAAAACATGGGATAAAAATAAAATATGGAGTGGCATGGTTGAATATGTACATGTATTTAGATAATTTTCTTTGATTATTTTTAATTATTTCCTTGTTTCAACTATTTTTAAAGAATGATCATAGAGATTAGCTGATATAATTAAACCAAAATATTTAAGGATATAATAAAAATCTTATTTTAAATGATTTTTAAGAATATGATAGATAAGGCTGTAATAAAACGTCGAATGATTTCGTATTATTAACTTTTGGTTCCACACTCCTCTATTGTCACTTTGCAATCACACCCTTATCACATTGATTTATGATTGATGTCCTCAAAATATAAAAACATCCTATAGAAGATCTTTATCATCAATCAATCAATTCATCATTCGCTATAATTCCATTAGAATATCTGTCGCTTCCTGGAAAAAGAAAAAGAAAAAGAAAATAATCATACTTAGTGGTTTGGCAGTTTAAGAATCCAACCGTCTCTTATAAACCTTAACAGATGGTTAAGTCAATGACAACATTTATAAAAAGAGGCTGCAACTGAATGGTTTGAAATGTTTCTTTATATGTTCCTGATTCACCTGTCATTAATTTCCTTAACTCAGCCTGCCAGGTCAGAGATCCATGCACATCGGTTAGATCTGTTATTCTTATTATTTCATTAGATTAACATATGTTTTCTTGAAACAACATGTAATATTTCGTCGCTTCATGCTAAGAAAGATCTTGTATCTCACATCTTGATTCAAATTTTCTGATCAAGTATTCTTAATTTGAATTTCGAAAATCAACTAATAATTATATCATCTTACACAGACAAGGAACAACATTTTCGCGAATGGTAATAAAATGAGAAAGCGCGCCTGCTTTTAAAGCCATATTTCTCGTTGAATTTGTAAATGGCTTTAAACTAAGCTCCTAGGACTCATAAATGATTTTTTGAGTTATAACATTAATCTTTCTGTTAATTTCCTTGAATAAAATCCCATATACAATTTCCTCCTCTGAACTTCCATGAAAAAGAATTTTAAATGATCATAGAACAAGTTCCAATAAAACAGCTAGCAGAGATAAAATGATTGTAATTAATCATCTCAGGCCATTGATAAATTTGATAAGAACTAATCACTGTAATCTGGAGTTTTTCCTTTTGAAGTATTAGATCTTAATCTTAAGATCTTTCAATATATTATTATTTTGAGATGGGATCTTGAAACCACTATAATCCTGACTAATTTTCCCCACTAGGCAAATTATTCATCATCTTTCACTATGATACCTCATTTCACAAACATAATGTCATATTGAGGATTTCCAGAGTTTTGCAATACTGTGGCTGATTTTTTTTTATTATTAATATTCTTATGATAAAGCAATAAAATAATACTGTTTAGAGACAGCAGGCGTAAAGGGAGGGCTTGAAGTGCCTTCAATGACTGTTCTGGCTGGTAACAGAGTATCCGGCCTACTTTATTAAAGAATTGATTTATTAAAGACTTAAAGAAATATCTATCTTCTTTGAGGATGGAACACACAAACAGGAAGTATAATGATTATAAAAAGATGAAAATATATCTCATGAAAGAAGAAAAAGAGGTGATAAACTTTGAATTAATCAATATTTATTGAACTAAACAGATGTTAGCATGAGTTGGTACTTAAAAGTATAGATCACTGTGGTTTATTATATCATCAATATCACTATAACAGAACTTAGAATCATAAAAGATCATTAACTATAAACTTCTCTGATTTAGAGAAACTATAATAAAAGTTAATCACATAACCAAAAAACTGACTGATATTAATATAATAGTTTTTTTTAATATTAAAATACAAATCAATGATGAGACTGTAGAACAGAGTATTAGTACAAGCCTAAATCAAAATGAAAAATTTCATGTCCAACAGCTATGATTTGAAACCGTAATTATGATGTCCTCGGTACAAAGTTAACAATACACTTCAAAGTTAATGCTGTAATAATAAGATAGCTGATCACCCACTCAATTTTTTTTTTGGTAAAAACCGCTTTTACAAACTCTTCCATCCAATCCAAGTGTCTTTCATGTTAAAACAGTATTTAAGAGAAACTGGAAGGAAATAATTATGATTACATAGAGGGAAGATTAATCTGGCTTTCCAAATGAAGTCATCGCCCTATTCTCTTTCATCAAGTGAGAAGGCCTAGTAGACTATATTTATTCTTTGTCATTCTTCATTTCTTTTTCTTGAATCTTGAATTTTTCTGTTATAACTTTATCTCTGTTCTCTTTACATCACACAAACAGAATCTTGACTCACCTATTATATAAACCATCCTTAATGTCCTTCATCAGATTATCATTATCTCCTTCTTTTATTGATATACTTCATGAGTTTATAGAATTCCTAATAACTTCTATTCATTTAAGCAAATAACATCATTCGTGAGTTATAATTAATCTTGTATCACGATTAGAATATTATATAGAGTAAATTGACTGAATGGGTACAAGAATGTTTCACCTTTGAACCCCTCAATTTTCCTTAAAGAGTTATCCAAAACGGAAGGTTTCAAAAAAGACAACACCACTGATATATTTTTGATTTATAAGAAAATTACCCAAACCTTTTATGAGTTGATAATTAATCAAATAACATAATGATAAGAGCTTCTCTCAGATAATAATTTTTGATCTCTACTTTAGTACACAAACATACAACATAATCAAATATTTTTATATAGAATGATCCAGTATGGACTCATGGAAATTTCAAAGAAGTGATCAATCGAGTTTCTTACATTCAGAACTTTAAGCTACCAATCATCAAGAAGATATCATGATAATCAAATGGACTTTGATGGTTTGTGAACATTGGATTCTTCCTGTTTTAAAGATGTTGAATTCTTCTTTTGAACACCATTGTATGTCCCTATTTGTAACAAAGAATACAGTTATTGTTTTCAAGAATATGTTTTAATTGAACTTAATATTTTTCCTGATTATAACTCAAACTTGGTATTTTGTTTGAAACTGAGCTGTAAATCTATTTTTATAAAAATTTTTGATGGAGTGTAGTTTCACATTTTTGTTCAAGTATAATCACGTGGGCATACAGCAATCAATGAAAAACTTCACAAAACCATTTGAAACCACATAAGATATAGATTAAATTCTAACACCATCATAATGACGTTTTAGAATACTTTATCAGCATTAATTAAAACAGAAAACTCAAGAACCATAATGTAATCATTCGTTGTGAACAAGTTCAATACTTATGAGTTTAAGTAAAGATTGTAATTTAGATCAAGATCATCTCACGAATGAATCCTTCAGTGATCGAACCACAGTCAATATCTTAATGATAATCAATGAATCAAATACATGTGGGCATGATTTGGCGCCATCATTATTTCAACTAAGACCAATAAATAGTAATTTTGATGCTTTATTTATATAGGTCACGCTTCGTTGGTAGAACTGGATCGTGAATGTTCAATGTTAATTGATAGTATTTTGTTGTTACTGAATTTAGCTCCATCATGTATCCTCTCAACGTTATCGCTTTTCTATAACTTGGTTTTTTCTTCCTGAAGGAAAAAAAGTGTTCAGCTAATACGGCGCGAAATCATATTCGTAACATTGTTTGACAGCTTGTGTCTATATATAAATTAAGTCTTATCCAGGCAAAATCATACGATTTGCACTTTGTGCTGAGGTCCGTTTAGATATGAATACAATGATGAACTTTTAACAAAAGATATGAAAGGCAACAAGTTATTTCAAAGCCAAAAATGTTCATTATTGATAACTCACTCTTCTCAGTCCATCGTGATCATGTTTACACAACGAAGATTGATCTGAGAATTGATACGTGAAAAGTAAAACACAAAAAGTTATTTTGGAAGATCAATTATTTATCATATTACCTTCATTGAGATGGAAAACAAAAAGACTACAGATTCTATTATTTCACTTCTGGTACTAGTATTGCCTGAACGATCCTGATATGGAGGATCTCAAAGTTTGAATAGACGTTACAAACAAAGAGATCAGCGCTATGCGGAACTGTTGACCCGTGAGTTCAGATCCACAAATTAATTTCAATAGCTTATGTTAGCTGAATTTACGTACAAAATGTTTTCAACACCCTTTGCTGCGTAATCTGCCGGTAAGAACTAAAATGATAATATGGCATGACGCTTCGCCATGTAAAAGCCAAGATTCTACAACACTCATTTGACATGAGAACCATTTTCTGATCCAGATATTACCACACTCATATAAAACTGTGGCTTAAGATATCAATACTGTCACTGATCCTGTTAATTTTATCTGTTCATCACAGCTGGTTTGAGAACCTATATATCTGGCAACACCAATTTTTAAAACTTATAAAAAAGTAGATGCAAGGTGGTTTATTATCTTATTTATTTTCAAAACGTTATCTATTTTACCAGTTTAAGTCCCAAGAATTAATTCAATATCCTGTCACTATTAATATAACTCATGTTAGCTGACATGTACTGTGGCTTCACTTTAATAAACTGAAGATCTTTAATACACATAGAGCTGATAAGAATCAATTTTATCTCAACAAGTTTCTTGCTTGTTCATTCTCCTTCAATCACAGATTCTATTCGATCTACTCACTTGCTGTGGAAAATGTAGTCGCATTTGAGACAAGAGGTTTCTAGCGCATCATGGGGTCATTATTTATATCTATGGTCTGAGATTCACTTCACTGGGTATGATCCCAAATCTTAGAATATTAGTTTCAGAGCTGACAATGATCAACCACTGATGTTGATGAAATTCTCTCTACATCACTCTGAGAGAGATATACATAATCTTTATCCACAATGATAACTGAATGCAATGAACACGCTAAAAAGAATCTTACACTTGACCTCCTTTGTCAACTTTAACTTTGAACTCTCTGACCATACATGCATTAATGATTCATAAATTTTTACCTTATAATTGAATCTTACTTTTTTAAATTAGAATCGTTAATTTTTTTGAATCAACTCAGATCGAACCAGTATTTATAAAAACGATGTGCATCCGTTGTCACATCACTGCCTCAGCCACGCCTCAGCCTGCAATAGCTGGTCTCTGAGAGGCTTTGCAGGTCTGGAGTCATTCCCCAAGAACTTTAAAACTTATGCATCGTAGCTGATTTCATTGGAGCGGTTTTTTCCTTTTCCAAAAACGTAGACTTGGGCCGTTAGTTTTCATTTTACCACCTGCACCTGGATATTTATACAATAAACAATATTTCCCTTCTCTTTCGCTCGCTTCTTTTCTACTTGAATATGGCTCAGTATTCAGACCTGGGTCACAGACGTTATTCAAACTTCTTCCAAACTTTGTTTAACTAAGGTTTTGAAATATTCATTCTTCTATGTTTTTAATCTGAAGCATCTCATTTGTGATGTGAGACTTGAATTCTCATGAATCCACCAAAAATTTAGAAGAAACTAGCACATGAATATTTATATCCATAGAGTGAATACCTGACAATGCAAGGTCTACGAGTGGTCATCATAAAGAAATTTTTTTATAAAGTTAAACAAACATCCTTTTCTCATAACAGAGTTGATCTTCACTCCAGTACTGAGAGGATGTGGGCTGGACATTTTCGTCCCGGGTAAGACCTACTGGTTTTTCACGCTACTCAGATCCACCAGCACATTACTGATCACTATCCAAGTTGCCAGCAACCAAGGTGTGTGGTTCTGAGTCCAGGAAGCCCTCAACCCTGTCGTGAACGGCGGAAAACATCCTTACTTATACATGATAATAAATTTCGCTAATAATCTTTAAAGCCTGTCATCCCTCCAGAGCAAAATCTTCAACAAGAGGATCGATGATGAACTAATGGTGAATAGGTTGAAAAGCCATGTCAAAGTTAATCCCATCATTGAATCAAAAACCACAACATAACTTAAACTGGTGAAGATAGTACAAAGTTTCATGGGTTTGCACCACAGAATAAGCCCAAGAGTTGCAAAGTATGATATTTAGATAACCATTGTGAACAAGATTGTTAGAGAAACAAGCAAGGAAAGAATCGTGACATCACAAGATGGAAGCTAAGAAAACGACGATTTGAAGAAGGCCAAAAATGTAATAATCAGTAAAATTTGGTATTCTGATTGATTTGAAGAAGATAGGTTGATATACATTAATCACATGAGTCCAAACGCTGGTTACCTGCTGATTATTAGGTAAACTGGTTTAATTCTCCTCAGCCAATTGGGCCACAAGCAGCCTACCGCGGTTATAACGGCGGTATTAGAAAGTAATTAATTCTCGGGAATAACCCTGCCTCAAATCGGGAGGCTACCGCCCTGCAACCACAAGCTTCACTATGAGGCTGGGAGTGTTAGTTAATCTGTGGTCCTATGGCGTCAATGAACCACGTGAACGCTGGTTTGGAAAGAGAAGGATTGTTATGATCCAGCTATGAGTCCCACGATCGCGGCTACTGGCCAGCCAGGTTTGAGGAACCACCGTTCCTCCTGACAAACAGCTTAAAGGAGTGAGTCTTCCATTCATAACAATAGAAGATGAGGAAGGATGATGCAAATCATTCAATCAAAATGGCAGCGCAATATCAGGTAACTTTTAGCTAGGTCAGAGTTATTGAGTTACACAAGATGATAGGTGTTCAAAACCTTAAGAAGGAGAATATAAAGGCCAGGTGGAACAGGACAGAAGTGTTGTGATGGTGACTTAATTTATTTTGTCAATAACTCTGATCAATGGAATACAAAGATTAGTGCCAAATTTTTGAAGTTCATAATATGCGCAAAGAAGGTCAATATAAAGCCCACTAAACTTTCATCATATGCTTAAGCCATGTTATTATGGAACCTATTATGATTTGGCTAAACCTTATTACAGTAATATGCACTGCATTGTACTTATGTTTCCATGAAACACATCAACAGTTATTTTCTTGATAAATTATATAAAATGGAACTGATAAGAAAAGATTTCATATGGGAAAGCTATCGATACTGAGGATTTGTATGTTAGGATTTGGCATAACTATAATACTATTGCAGAATATAGAG
Source organism: Tetrastigma voinierianum (assembly GCA_016808115.1). Lineage (NCBI taxonomy): Eukaryota > Viridiplantae > Streptophyta > Magnoliopsida > Vitales > Vitaceae > Tetrastigma > Tetrastigma voinierianum. The sequence continues at coordinate 141,277 of JAEQBH010006293.1, read as the reverse complement.
AGGTTGAGCAATATGATCAAAGCCCATGATAATGTTCCGTAAGAAGTACGACAACGTTGATATCAAAACAAAGAATCCGGTCATTGACTTTACTTTTGTAATGATCAACCCAAGTTACTGTATATATCTTTATGATACGCATCACAGGCTCTGGGAAATGAATATACTGTCTTTAATTCGTTACACAGCGGTTTAACCCGCTATAACCACCACAGATTACCAGAGTCATGCGCTTCGCGTAGAATTGGAGACTCAAATTTTTAATGCTTAAAACACAGTTGATGGTTTCCGCACATTGTTCAATTCATCCACAATGATGAAGATCGCTGATGATTTTCTCCATCTATATACACAATGAATGAACCAGATAAATAAATCTGAAGCATTTAACATGCATACTCACAAGTGAAAAATGATCATATTTGAATCATGAAAATTTACAAATATATGATTTAAGAAACAATCTGTTTGAAAATGTAAGTTTATCTGGTCAGATAGAATATAGAATTACAAGGAAAAGATGGAACCTAAATGAGTTCATCATCTAAGAGAATTATAGATCAAGCTTTGGTTCCAATCCATAGTTAAGAATCCCATGAAAAATTAGTCCCAATAGATTTCAATCATATTCATGGTATCAACACCAAGGTGTGAGTCATGACCCGTAAAATTTGTATACCACATGAGTTAGCTGGTTCGTGTTTTAATCTATATTAATTATGAGTAGCGACTTTAATCCGTTTAAACACGTCGCAATGATTCAAATATTGTTTCACTAAGACGTTACATGATATTAAATCTCAACAGAATATACGGTATAAATTCTTTAAATGATTCAGGTAGAATTTCATTAGCTAAACTATATTAATTGTAATTTAATAGCGCCTGGTTCAAATTAGGCTTCAGTAGTTGAACTCAAATCAGATTTTAAGAAGAGAAAACCAAATTAATTATCAAGACAATATTAGAGAGTCCAATTATACTTCAATTTTTCTTAGAGAATGACTTATAAAGAAGGCCACAAAAAATTTAATCAAGAATATATTTTGTTCAAATATTGTAACTTGTTCAAAGACTCAAACAAGATTTTCTTGACTGATGTTTCCTTCATTATTAGACTCCTAAAATGCCAGACTTATATGGCTTTCATCACTTCACATATTTTCATATTTTTCAATATTATCTTAACATCACTCAATTTTAATGAGAAACACTATTTGGACCTTTAAAGCTAATTAATTAATGATTTATATTATCAATTAAATGCTGAGTATGACAAACAAATTATCGGCAAAGCGATGACAGGTTGAAAATAAGGTTGAGCATAGATCACCCACAGATTATTGAATCAATGCCTCTAAAGCGCGAGTTCCTATCTTACATGAAACCTTCAAACCATAATCTTTCCCAGAACTAATAGTATTGGTATTTTCCTCCATAAAGGACAAGTTTGATTATTATACTTCATCCAAAAAACATTTCATCGTTTGGTTGAATGATCTAATTAGTAATAATCAATTTGAACAGTATATGACGCTGAAGAGTAGAATGTTCACATTTACACTAATCATAAACAAGGAAAAAAAGTGATTGATTTAAATTAATAAACGGTTCAACTATAATTTTTAGCAATAGTAATTATATTCTCATAATATCGTCTTTCCCTGCAGCATTTAACAAGAAATAAGTTTTTAATAAGTTACAAAAGAAAAATATTATTCAACAATTATTTGTAAGTTACTCAAGTCACTAATTATTTAATTTTACTATTATAACATTAACATTATAGAAATATATAATTTATCATTGACTTTAATCAAGACTGATTTTCAAATACTTTTCGATAAAAAGCCAAAACATTATGAAAATTATCTTTTGACTACAGTGGTATACTGGTCCAAGATATATCTTATCTTGAATTTTAATCTGTTGTTCTTCTCACAGCCCACCTTATTATTTTTCCACTCCCATTATTAGATCATATTTATGTTTCTTATAACATCAACAAAAGAATCTGTTTCTAAATATATATTTAATATGTATATTATATATCAACTGAGAAACAATTAATCAATATAGTTAAAACCTGAGTTATAATAGACATAACCTTACCATTATTATCTCACCTTCTTGAGGTTCATTTTTTCTTTCTTCTTCATTGGTAAGATTGAGTCTTCGTATGTCACAGATTTATGATTAACTGTTATTAAAGTGGATGATGAGTTTAATATAACATATCTGTTTGATCCCGCCATGATTAACCAGAGATCCGGATGGTTCGTCCTCTTCATAAGATATCAGATTGCCATGCATGCTGACAATAATATATGGTACATCGTGAAGAAGATCTTTATCCTCTCTGTTGTGTCACACATATTAGCTGGCTTCTTTTTTCAGTTTTTATTGTTTTCAAAAAACATCGGTAATAATCAATATCTCAAGATTTAATCTCTAATTTGGATACTGGTGTATATTACAGATGTCATCTGGCCTGGTTAACTTGGCGTTCTATAATGGTTTTTTACACAACCAGAGACTTAGAACGTAATAGAAAAGGAACAACATTACGTTAAACCAACTATGAGAGAGGCAAACAAGACAAAGAGATGATTATATAATGATGCAAGACTAACTGGTGGAATGAAGATGGCAGTAAACCACACGTCTAAATGTTAATGTTTCAAGACTAGTAAAAGCTCCGGATCATCAACTCAGATGATTCCTCTATGTCTGAACCATAATCATTCATCAACTTCAAAACAGTATAGTTATCGAGTCCCGATTTATGAACAAAACATACAATATACTGAGTAAACGCAGAGCAAGATGATAATGGTATTTGTTCAACAACAATAGAACTGTAATCAGATTATAAGGAAGACACTGTTTAGTAATAATGCCATACGATGTTTGATGTTTGTTTAGTTGCAGCGGAAAATAAGTTCGCAGAACATTTTCCGAAGATATGACAATGTTAACATCAAGTCATGATACAAATAAATTCTCGGGGAAACAAGTCAGAAACTCTCAATTTCATTTTCCTGAATGTCGAGAGCACAATGTGATGTTGATATTGTCACAATTTAGATTGCCTTTAAAATTAATTTAATTTTTAAATCTTTAAAATCTTAAAATTTATACATTTTATTATCTAAATATGTGTAATTCCAATTTTTCAATCACTTTCTTTTAGAATCATCATATATTATGAATACAAGATCTTTGTAATTTAACCATCAATATCAATCATATTAAAACGTTTAACATTTAATATAGAGATTAATATAAGTAAGAGGTTCTGAGTTTGAAACTTTTGTCAGATGTGTTGACTTTAATATATTATATAATAATAATGAGTTTAAAAAAAAAATTAATACCATATTAGTCTTTTAGAATACTTTATAATACCATTTTCTACCTGAGACTTCATCGTTTTATATTATGTTTGGACTTCATCAATTTACATGTTAAAAAAAATATATGGCGGAAAGAAAAATGTCATCATCTTTATTTATGATATGTTCAATTTGACGTAGGCAACGTGACCAATTCCACCCATGCATCATTTTATCTTTATTCATTTTTAACCTGAAAAACACCTTTTCATGTCTGTAAATTTGTATTTTAGTCACTTCTCCTCCACAAGATCTATATCAATTAACATCCAACCCAGTTTCCTAACCTCTCGCTTTTCTAATGATTTCTTTTGTCCGCTTGCCTTTCTTCCCTTTGTCTCAACTGCAAAATGCCTTCCCCAGAAAACCAGCTACCACATCCTTTACAGTTTCAAAGGTTTTCTCTCCTTCTCCTCCTCCCATAAAGTTATTAATGATCAGTATAAAAGGTTAAATGAAGAAATTGAATCTTGCGCTTTTTATGTTGTTTTATGTTGAAGATTTTAAATTTTGTCTCTGATTTTTCTCAGAAACAAATTTCTCTCGTTGATTTTGAATTTTGAGATTCAACGGAGCTAGGTCATTTTTTAGTGAAGATTTTGTCACGAAATGTAAATTTCAACTCCGTACGTAGTCATTTTGGTGAAAGTCAAAATTTTATTTTTCCCAGTTTAGATAATCACCAAAATAACTGAGTCGCTATGACAAATGTCTCGCTGGAATGTATTTGTTTTCGGGCATATTTATGAATACGCATTATTTTTAAATCTTTTTTAGGGCGTTAACCTAAGGGTCTAAAGATTGTTCTATTGAAGAATGGCTTCAATGTGGGCCACCACCGCCTTGAAAAAGATCGATACCTCACAAGAGAAGCGTGGAGACCAACCTGACACACCCCCGGAGCCGGAAATGAAGTGGGTCGTTCCCGTGTCTACATGTCCTATAAAGGGAAACCATATTGGTATACCATAATGCATTGTGCTTTATTTTGTTGCTAGTTTTTTACTTCATTTCTAAACATTTGGTTTTTAATTTGTTTGTTTCTCGTTTTGTTCATGTTCTATGGTGATAGTTTGATCAGGGAATTATCCAAAGATACTGTGCATGGTCATGGCATATACTGATGCAGATTTGATCCTTCAATCATTGATTTGAGAAATGAAGTTTTTAGAGAATACTACTATTGTTTTCACACAATCCCAGGCTGGTCACTTTTCTTCCGCAAATTTTTTTTTTTGAAAAACAATGGAATGAATTGTTCCCGAATGGCTCCTAAGAAAAAAATGACCTACAACAACTATTGCTAAAGCATATAAATATTCATCCGTATCTTCTTACCAATATCTCGTGCTATTAGGAGCACCAAGCAGCATATATCTTATGGGAATGAGACTACATAATACCCAAATTTTATGCCATCTTTGAATGGCTCTTTGCTTCTCAATGGTTTTCTTCATTAAAATTTTAATATTTCTTTTTCTCCTCAAGGAATAAACTCTTGAAATTCTCTCTTCATGAAATAGTTTCCTATAGCTGAAATTCATCATCGGTTTCCCAAATTCGCCTTGAGAAGATTTTCTGAGCCAACTTTTTCTCCATTTGAATTTCCGATCGCATGGCTGATGAATGCTCTGAAACTGCTTGAAAGTAATATCACTAGTTAGTTATCTACCATCATAAGTATCAGAATAAGAGTATTCTCTCAGCCGGATTGAGGATCACTCTATAGAAAAGACCATTCATGACAGAGGTTCCTTTCTGCCTTCTAGGGGATGCGTTAATGGACCTACCCCTTTGCATCTCGTATAAAGTGTCCATACACACTTGAACATGTAATTGCACTCGAGAGCCCGAGAGGCTACAATAATCAACCTATCGCCTGAAATCCTCTGGGAGAAGCCCCTTTGCATCTCTCGTATAAAGTGTCCATACACACTCGAACATGTAATTTTGCACTTCAGGGAGCCCGAGAGGCTACATTAATCAAACTCCATTCGCAAAATTCCTTGGAGAAGCCCCAATCATTCACCTTCTTTGATTATATCAAGTTCCCATCGCTTTCCTCAAGATTACTTTCCTCGAAGGAATGGGTTTATGTTAACCATACTTATCTCCGAAAGCAAAGGTTTTAGCCGTGGTATGTGCAACATATGTCAATGATCATTTATTCAGTATCTTTCTATGTCTTGTCTTGTCACGAACTTTGTCAATCTTGAAACATTTTAGAACTTTCATCTTCAGTTTTCCTTTTTGGTTATCTACTCTACTTTCTCATGTAAAATTGCCCCTGCTCTTTTAGATTTGCTCTCCACTTTACTGCATTGTAATGTGTTGCATTTCTTGTGCAAATTTTCACTTGATCATCCCGATCCCTTCATACTTCTGGAGAAGGCTGCCATTTATTTAATCTTTAAAAATTTATGCTATTACTTTGCCTATAAATTGCTAAAATATTTGAATTTGTTCATTAGACCACATTCAAGCGGCGAAGCCTTTTAGACACATGCAACAAAGGCTATCTACAAGTTATTTTTAATGGATTATGTGAAAGTGAGCAGTTTCAATGAAGATATGTCAGATGATGAACAAGACATTCTTCGTCATGGATAAAATTTGAGGTGAGTTGATTTTTGTTTGTAGATGTATGTTTCTGATTCTCCCTTTTTTAGAGATTAGTAATAGTTTCCCTTAATCTCTCCTCTCATTGTCCGAACCGATTTTGAAGCACTAAATGCATCTATTTCCCCGATTGGTTGTAAGGACTTAGATTCGGGTCTTTTAATCTTTTATTTTCTCGGTTCTAAATTTTTGGTCAATGTTATCTTTAAAGTTTCAATGAGTACCTTATTCCATGGAAAATTGGATTTGGAACAGCGAATAGTATCACTATATCGAGCTGTTTTGATTCCTCATCCTTCTCTTGTATCACAGATTAGATTAGATCTGTTTATTTAAATTTGCAGTTTTCTCTAATGTTCTATCCCGGGTCTCTTATTCGAAATTAATACTGCAGAAACATCTACTACCTCATTCTTAAACTTAAATCTTTCTACCATAGACATTCTTACCTGAATCATAGATTCTACCCGAGTGCAAGTATTACTGTTTTAGATCTTCATCTGTGGAATTTGTTCTTCACCTTCTATGAGATTAATTGGGTTTTGTCTTCAACATAGGGGGGTTTTGGCAAATAATACTAATATAGCAAGAATTAGTCTATTAAGATTTAATTGACTATACTTCTAATATTGATTTTTTTATGCACCACCACAAAGATATGTTATTGTTAGAATATAGTTTGAAATATGTTACATAACACCAATCTAATAAAATATAAAACTTATTCTCGAAAAATACAATATGGTGTGTGTATTTCATATGCCAAAATATTGGTTGCATATAACTCGCTTCAAGCAGTGCATCAGTCGACATTTACAACAATTGACTTTAGATGTGTTGCTTAATTTGATTATCTCATTTAATGTTCAGAATATAATTAAATCGATCTTCTCGTGTGTTATTGATTTCCATCAGACTTAGAAGTAAATGGTATACGATTTTGGTGTTACACACCGGGCACGTCCCTGAGCCGCCATGTTTATGGTTGATATTGTCAGTGTTCGAGTACACATAATCGGAGACTATTCTCGCCAAGAAGACGATCTTCTGGTAATACCGGTGATCCTCGCAACTCTCCCCTGATATTTGTATAATTAATCCACTCTATGGTGTGCATCCTCCATCAACCTCGGAATGTGAGAGAAAGCGTCACGCATGTCATCCACTCAACCATTTCAAGGTCGCGGTTCTAACTCGATGAGTATTGGTCTAACCATCCCAGCTCCATAACATACCCATATATTATGCTTCCCCTTGCAAAAAGGTGTGCATGGCCGCCACGTATATACATCAACTCCATGAATGAGGATCCGCAATCAATTTGCACCAAATCCTTTTGACTTCAAGCTCATATCTACTTTGAAGAGCATTAGAATTTTAACGATGTAGTCCATCAAGGGTGATGGCGAGTCCAAATGGTCTTCGAGTGGATTGTCAAGACAACTATTTGAAACGTGGTGCTCTACTTAAGAAAAATGCATGCGTTATACCCGGGTATGTCGTGGAAGTAGAACATTGGCAAACCATCATCAATGAACCTGCTGAAGTTAATTTAATGAATGGTCTTACTCCATTCTCAACATGCAGTCCACTACATATCTTTCTCGCTCATGCGCATTTTGTACGTACCAGTGTGTTCCCTCGAAGGAGCCATGCCACCTAACATCATTCTTGTCCATGGAGAGGCCAATGAGACGGGGAAGCTCAAACAGAAGCTTATCACCATTTGTCGACCGCAACACCAAAAATTATTTCCCCAAGAACTGCTACCGGTTGAGATGCTCTACTCGAGAAATGGCAAAACCATTGGGAGGTTTACCAAAACACCCCTCGCGCCTGGGTGAAACCGGCTAAATAAGCCATCGTAAAGAAAGCGTCACTTATCCGAGCAATTTAAGACCGATGATCTCCACGCCTTTCTCGCAGCCTATCCACGCAAATATCTCCTGAGATTACTATTGCTTACAAGGGTGCCTCTTTGGTGTATTGAAGCATAAGTCAAGCAGATATCTGAGAGTGTGGAGTCATCGCCGTATCGGCACCGAGGGTCCGGGCCTTTTCGTGGTCCATGAACCCGGTGACGCTGAAGCATGAGTTAGAGAAGCATATTTCATTTCAATCGGAGATCTGATCCTATTAGCGACATGGTTCTTGACTTTGTTGTGGCTCTTTGTTGTGGCTCGGGTTTTAAACATCAGCCGTGAGATCCCCAAGGTAGTAGTCGAATCGTAAGAGGCCAATAAAACCGAAGAAGAAAACAAAAGAAAGGTAAAAGGTTATCCATGCACTTTGCTTTCTCCCCTGCTTGAGATGTGAAGTTTGAGAGAATGGGAACCCGGTGATAAGTGTAGATGGAAATGTGGCGCATCTTCATAAACAAGAGTGGGAATGTCGAGAGCGAAAAACGAAGGCCTTAGTGGAAAGCGGTGGAGAGGCCGTGCATCTACCGGATCCAAAATGCTGAAGCCAACTCTATCCGTGTCTTGCTCCTTCCCCTGTGTTTTCTTTCTCTCAGATTCGACTCTTCCGACAATTCTTGAATTTTGAGGTTAAAATTCATATCAACAATATTTCTTAGTCGTTGTAATCGATCACACACATACATACCTCAACATTGATCACATCCTCCCTTGTATGTAAAGTTGTTGTGTTTGATTGGTCCTGAATTTTCTTGTAAAACAAACCGTGCTTTCTCTGGTTGGATTTTGAATTTTAAGCTTCAATTCGGGAGCTAGGTCATTTCGAGTGAAGATTTTCTCACGGAAATGTAAATTTCAACCTGTACAGATTCATTTTGCTGAAAGTCAAAAATTTATTTTTCCCAAGCTTAGATAATCACCGAAATAACTGGAGTTGCTAAGACAAATGTCCGGCTGGAATGTATTTGTTTTTGGGTATTATTTTATGATTTGCCGTATTATTTTTTAAATCTTTTTTTTAGGTGTTAATTAGTTGGCCTGAGCATTGTTCGGCTGAAGAATGGCTTCAACAGGCTACCACAATCTTTGAAAAGATCGACACTGCTAACAAGAGAAGGAGACCAACCGATTATTACCTCTAGGAGTCTGAAACGGCGGCCGCTCCTCGTGTCTACATGTCCTATAAAGGGAAACCATATCGTATACCATAATGCATTGTGCTTTTATTTCGTTGCTAGTTTTTTATCACTTCCATTTTCAACATTTGGTTTTTAATTTGTTTGTTTCTCGCTTTTGTTCATGTTCTATGGTGATAGTTTGACTGTGAATTCATCCAATAGATCGCATGGTCATTGCCATACTTTTGTCAGATTGATCCTTCAAACTATCGATGTCCTTTGGTGACACAGTATGTTCTTTTTCTAATGTTATTTGTTTTTATAACTTAGTAATCTGCTGATTTGAGAAATGAAGTTTAGAGAATATCATTATTGTTTTTGATATTGTAATCCTAGGTATGGTCATTTTTCCGTAATTTTTCAAACAATGGAATTTAATTGTTCCCGAATGGTCTAATGAGAAAATGACTAAAAACAACTATTGCTAAAGCACAGTAAATATTCATCTCAGATCTTCTTCTTATCAATATCTTCAGGCTATTAGAGCACTCTGTATATATCTTTGCTGGGAATGAGACTACATATAACACCCCAAATTTTATGCCATCTTCCTCAATAAATTTTCGCTTTCAATGGTTTCTTCATTAAATTTCCAATATTTCTTTTTCCTCAAGGAATAAACTCTTGAAATTCCTCTCTTCATATGAAATACTCCTATAGTTGCACTCATCACCTGGTTTCCACCGCCTTGAGATCTTTGTGCTTTGAGCAGATTTTCTTGGAGCCAACTTTTTCTCCATTTGTATTCGACCGCATGCCCGATGAATGCTCTTGAAACGCTTGAGCACATCACCAGTTAGTTATCTACCATCATAAGCATTGTAATAAGAGTATTCTCGTAACCTGGATTGGAGCGTGATCACCTATAGAAAGCACATTCATTCATGATTAGAGGTTCCTTCGCCTTCTAGGGGATGCGTTAATGGACCTTACCCCTCTTGTATTTTGTATAAAGTGTCCATACACACATTCTGAACATGTACTGCACTTTGAGAGCCTAATAGGCTACAATAATCAAATCTATCAGCTGAAATTCCTTGGAGTAAGCCCCGCTTGCATCTCTCGTATAAAGGCCCATACACACACTCTCGAACATGTATTGCATTTCAGAGCCCAAGAGGCTAGCTACAATAATCAAATCTCTGTCACAGACTCCTTTGGAGAAGACCCAATCGCTTCACCTTCTTTGATTATATTGAAGTTCCCATTGCTTTCCTCAGCATTGTTTTCTTCTCCCGTGAATGTATATTATGTTAATCACATACTTATCTCCGAGCAAAGTGTTTTTAGTCGTGGGTACGTAGGCAACATATGCTCTTAACGATCATTTCATCTCGCATCATGCATGTCTGCCTTGTCAATGAACTTTTTTCAATCTTGAAACTTTTGAGAACTTTCATCTTCGAATTCCTTTTTGGTTATCTACTCACTTTCTCATATGTACTGCCTTCTATTCTTTTAGATGTGCTCTTCACTTTTACTCGGCACCGTAATGTGTTGCATTTCCCGTGTAGCCACTGATCACGCGCATCCCTTCCATATTTCCCGGAGAAGGCTCTGCCACTTATTTAATTAAAATTTTATGCATTACTTTGCCTATAAATTAAGCTAAAATATTTGAATTTGTTCATTAGACTACATTCAGTGGCTGCTACGACACTTGCAACAAAGGCTATCTACATTGCTTTTATCTGGATATGTGAAAGAGCAAAGTTTCAAATGGAAGATATGTCGTATGATGAACAAGACATTCTTCTTCGCCCATGGATAAAATTGAGGTGAGTTGGATTTTGTTTCTAGATGTATGTTTTATTCTCCCCTTTTAGAGACTAGTAATAGTTTCTCTAATTTCCTCCTCATTGTTCGAATCGATTTCGTTAATCTAAATGCATCCGCTTCTGATCGTTGTAAGGACCTAGATTTGGGTCTTTAATCTTTTATTTTTCTCGGGTTCAAATTTTTGGTCAAGTATATCTTTAAAGCTTCAATGAGTTCCTATTCCATGGAAAATTGATTTGGAACAAGGAACAAAAGAGCACTATATCGAAATGCTTTGATTTCATCCTTCTCTGTACTTCCTTTTCAAGGCCCGAAATGGTCCATGTATCACATTAGCTTAGATATGTTTATTTAAATTTGCGCTTGGTTATAATGTTCTACTCCTCGGTCTCTTATTCGAAATTAACAGCAGTAAAACATCTACTACCTCATTCTTAAACTTAAATCTTTCTACCATGTATTCTTACCGAATCATAGATTCTACCCGAGTGCAAAGTATTAATGCTTTAGATCTTCATCCGTGGAATTTGTTCTTCACCTTCTGTGGAGATTAATTGGTTTTGTCTTCAAACATAGGGAGGTTTTTAAGGCACTAATACTAATATAGCAAGAATTAGTCTATTAAGATTTAATTGACTATACTTAATATTGATCTTTTGGTGCTCCACCACAAAGATTACGTTATCGTTTCCGACTATAGTTTCAAACATGTTACATAACACCAATCTAATAAAATATAAAACTTGTTCAAAAAAGCAATATGGTGTGTGTATTTCCTGATATGCCAAAATATTGCTGCATATAATCCTCGATCTCGTTGCGTATCGTTCGAACATTTACAACAATTGACTTTGCTATGTTGTTTAATTTTATTATCTCATTTAATGTTCCTATAACTATAATTAAATCCATATTCATCAGGTTATTGATTTCCATCAGACTTTGGAAGTAAATGGTATACGATTTTGTGTTACATACTGGCACGCCCTCGAGTCGCCATGTTATGGTTGATATTACTGTGTTCGAGTAATTTACACTGAGACTATTCTCGTGAAGAATATCGCGTCTTCGCCCCGTCGATCCTACGCTTCTCCCCGATATTTGCATAATTGAATCCACTTATGGTGCAACCCATCAGCCTCGGAAATGTGAGAGAAAAGCGCTTCACGTATGTCATCCACTCAACCATTTCAAGGGGGCCGTGTTCTAATCCCCTCGTGATTTCGCTTGGGAGCGCCTTAATGAGTATTGGTCTTACCACTCCGAGCTCCATTACATCCCCATATTATGCTTCCCTGCTAAAAAGGTGTGCATGGTCATTTAATGCATACATCAACACATATCCAAGCCTCAAGCGCATTGAGAATTTTAACGATGTAGGTCCATCATGGCGGCGAACCGAAAGTGGTCTTCGTGAGTGATCACAAGACAACTATTTGAAATATGGTGCTCGACAGAAAATGCATGTGTTATACCCGGGAATGTCGTGGAAGGAACGCTGACAAAACCATCATCAATGAACCTGCTGAAGTTACTCTAATGAATGGTATTAATGGGCTTCCTCAACATGTGTCCACTACATATCTTTCTCCTCTTAAATGTAATCTTATCACCCAGCTTGCTGACAGCAACACCAAATTATTTCCCCAAAGAACTTTTAGCTATTGAGATGTATTTCAACTCGAGAAGAGGCTGGCTGAAAGACCCCGGGCGTCGGTGGAACCGCTGGTTTACCGTAAAGAAAACGCTCACTTATCGCATAATGGCACTGATTATCTCCATGTCTTCGCAGCTATCCACAAAGAAATATCTCCCGAGGATTTACTATTGCTTACAAGGGTGCCTTTGGTGTATTGCAGCTATAAATACAGATGTTTGAGAGTGTGGAGTCTTTGCCGTATGAAGAATCTGGTGGTTCCACTCTTTTCTCGTGTCCATGAACGGTTGACAAGGGAAGTATGAGTCGAGAAGATATTTCATTGCACCTGAGATCAGATCCTATTAGCGACATGGTTTCCTAATTCTGCTTGTGGCTTTGGTTTTAAACATCAGCCGTGAGATCCCCAAGCAGTAGTTGAACTCGAAGAGGCCACAAAATCGAAGAAGAAAATGAGAAGAAAAGGTAAAAGTTGTCCTTGCACTTCTTTGCTTTCTCCTGCCGGGAGATGAGATAAGTGTAGATGGAAATGTGGCGCATCTTGATAAACGTATTGGGAATGTTGGAGAGCTTAAAACGAAGGCCTCAAGCAGTGGTGAGAGTAGCATTCCAAATTGATCCAAAATGTCGTGAAGCCAATCCCCATTCGTGTCTTAGCCTCTTCCCCCAGTGCTCTTCTCAATTTTCTACTTCTTCCTAATAAATTTGAATTTTGACGTTAAAGTTCTATATCAATCAATATTTCTTAGTCAACATAATTAGTTTGTTTCTTTAATGAAGCTTCACCATTATCTTGCTTGTTGTCGCCCTATCTAGGTCAAATGTCAAATTTATGACCAGTTACTTTAACCACCTGTGTCTGCTTCGATGATGTTTCCAAAATAGTTTTCACAACTCAATTTTGGGAAAAGCTAATAAATGTTTGAAATAAGAAAAAACTATTACAAGTAAAATAAAAAATAGAAATTAAAAATTGTTCACAAAAAAAAAAAAAAAAAAAAGTCTACTTTGATATTGTAGTGCCAATGGTATCATTCTAGTCCTATCGCTTCAAAAATCACCTTGATTTTACATATTTATTTTAAATGAATTGTCTTAGTAACTTCAAATAAATGATAAAATCTATTTTCAATTAATTTGGGTAATAATAGCTTGGTATAAAAAAATTGAAAAATAAGATATCTTAGAGATCCGCCAAGTATTTTATGTGTGTGCAACATTGAGTCATCAACTAGGTCCTACCAGAGATATTGAAGGCTACAAGTCGCCTTATTTCGATTTGCATATCTCGTTTCCCTAATTGATTGTGTTTCAAAAGGATTAATTGTTTGGCTATGGCCTTATATACTTGCTTGTGTTTTATATGTGAAGAAGGGTGTTAATTAGTATGGTACTCATACATTATAAACCAAGTTTCAACTTTCAAAAGAATTTATAATTTAAAAATGGTATCAAAACAAGGATTTAATCACTTAGGGCATGTTTGATTCATGTTTTTTAAAACTGTTTTCATTCTAAAAAACAGCAAGAAAAAAAGAAACAAGGAGAATACATTTGATTTCAATTTTTTTGTGAAAAAACAAAGAGGCATAGAAAACAATAAATTCAGATAATAAGAACAATTTTTAGTTTTGTGTTTTTAAAAATAGTTTTTAAGAACCGTTTTCAAAAATAGGAACCAAACGGATCCTTACTCTTTGAAAGAAACCTAAGAAGGTTTCTAATTAGACAAAGACTTTAAAATGGGTCAAGCATGAAGTTGACACCACCTAGCAAAGTTATGAATGCGTGTGAAACTAAACCATATGAAAAGCTCTTTAAGACTTTTTTTTTTGACACCTATCAAAAGTCATGAATGCATGAAACTACATGTCGTTTTTAAGACTTTTTTGTAAGTTGCTCGCAAAGACTTTAAAATGAGTTTGAAAGTATGAATGACACTACCTATCAAAGCCATGAATGAAAGTGTTAATATGGGGTAAGCTTTATTTTTAAGATGATTTCAAATCAACAAAAAACTTTGAAATGGGTTAGTAGGGGCAATTATTTAAGTCATTTCGTTATTCAAAAGTTGACACCACCCATCAAAGTCATGAATGAAAGTGCTAATATGGGGCAAGCTTTTTTATTTTTAAGATGATTTCAAGTCAACAAAAACTTTAAACGGGTTACGTAGGGGCAATTATTTAAGTCATTTTGTTGTTCAAAAGTTGACACCACCTATAAAAGTCATGAATACACGTTAAGACTATGGACAAGTTTTTATAAAGATTTATTTTCAAGTCCTCAAGTATAGACAATTACTTTGTTTATTTTCGATATTAGGAAATTCACACTTATCAATGTCTTACATTCCTAGAAACCCCAACCCTTATACATACAAAAAAAAAAAAAGAACTCTAATTTTTATTTTTAGAAATTCCTTTGAAAGGTTTGCAACATTGAAATAGTAAGATTTTTTAGTATTACAATTTTTAAAAGCAACCGTATTTTCCAAAAAAAGGGTAAATTAAGTCATATCTATTCAAAAGCTTGCTTTTAGAAGTGATTAAATTAAGTCATTTATCTATTTAGCTATTCAACATTTATTATTAGAAATGCAACGGTATCTTATTTATATGAAAACATGGGCATTCCCGCCAATTTCAATGAATACCTTTAAAATAAATGCAATTTTTATATAAATTTTTACTTTTCTAACAAAGAAAGGTTATCTAGATGCCAAGTAATCATTCGAAAATTCTCATAAGATATTTAATACTATAATTTAAATAAATTGTACTTATCTATTGTTGATTCTTTTGTAGTTGATTAACATAAACTAGCTGTTCACAAGGAATACTAATTATGTGAATATTTTTAGTCAAGATTTTTCATTACAAATAATAGTATAAATTTAATCTTTTAGTAATTTCTATATAATTGATATGTATACAATCAATTTAATATTTTGATCATATTTCTCCATTCACTTCAGTTGGATCACTTGTAATACATTATTGTCACCCTTTATATATTTGTATGATATTTAGTACTATAATTTAATGAATGGATGTTCATCTATAAATGTCTTCACCTACATCAAATAAGATATTGATGGGTGACTAATGGTCAAGATTTCATGATAATACATGATGAATTTTCTACCCTAATGAACATGATATGTAATCATAATTGAAGTTGTATGTAATTGAAGTCATAAATTAAAGTTTTAAAAGATGTTTTGGAATTAAGTTGCTTCCTTGAAAATAGATTAATTAGGAGGATTTTTGTGCCGAAAATTGATACCGATCAAGTTGAGCAAGACTTTAAAATGGGTCAAGCTCCTAGTATTTATTTCGGTTATTTTTTCATATTTTTTGGAAGTTGATGATACTGATAAAAACCATGCATTCTATAAAAGTCATAAATGCATGTAACATGTGGGACAAGTTTTTAAATATGATTTGGAATTTAGGAAACACCTTTTTTTGAAAAAAAAAAAAATTGGAGGAAAGATTTAAAATGGGTTATGGGACAAATTATTTTTGTTTTTCTATTAAGAAGATGACAATACTTATCAAATTGAGCAAAGATTCAATTTAAAGCAAGTCAAACATGAGTAACATTTTAACATTTTTGTTAACTCGCTTTTGTGGTTATATTTGCTGGTAAATTTTTTTAAGATATTTGAAGATAATATGTTTTTATTATATTGATAAGTTAAAATAAATAAATTTGATTTGAAATAAAAAGAAATAAAAATAATATATGAGATTTAATTTATTTATTTTTTCTTTAAATTTTATTTTATTTTACTTTTACTTCATGTTTTCTTTCTTGCAATTTTCCTCAAAATTTTGGGAATCAAAGATGTTAAATATATTTCTTCGGGCAATGGCATTGATTCTAAGAACCGACAAGACATCAAAACGAGCATGGCAGAAAGAGGCTTAAGAGATTTTCCTTTTCTGATTTTCGCGATTTGCTGTGTTGAACACAGCTATATCTCCTTATAAATTATGATTATCAAATGTACGACTGAATGTTTTATTATTTAAGCTTCAGAACAATAATTTTGGTCCTTCATAATCTTTTTAATATTCTCTTGATTTGCAAGATGATCTCCAATATGTGTTTATTGTAGGTTCCCTTAACTATTGCAATTATCCCTTTATTATCTAGATTTTATTCCATAAATATCATAATAGAATATTTGCCTCCCATAGAAAACTCACCAAACGTGATCCAATCTTCGAGATTTGATTTACTCAATATTATCTTTTAGTCTTCCTTATTTGTCCCATGGAATATTGCTTAGAATGATGTGCAGAGTTTACCAAAATCGGATCGATTGAATATAAAAAGTTTGTCACACAATTTGGATGAACTAACTGCTTGTAAGACAATTGTAGCATCCCTGTTACACTCCTTTCATAGTTCTAAGTTAAACTAGTGAAACAAGTAGCACAATTTTACCTAAGATCATACCAACATATTTTCCCTAACACATAGCAATTTTTTTCTTTCTTTTTATATTTTCTAGAAGCAAACATAAGATATCATATCGTTGACTTGCTGCTAGGCAATAACTTTAAAAGGAGTCAAGCATAGGTAGTTATTTTGGTTGGTTTTGTACTAGAGGGTTGTTGAGTTGATAATAAATTTAATTAGTGTCGGATCCCCAAGAATGACATGACTTTATCTTTTCTTCCAAATTTCTTTGAGATCAGTTAGTCTTAAATCTCTTTACTATATATATATATATATATACACACAAGTAGTGTTGTGAAATGGACTTATCACGACGAGGTATCAACATTGAGCCTCACTTAAAAATAATTGTAATCCTTAATTTTAAAACATGTTCATTTGGAAAGAGCATGGAGCAAAGGGAGGAAAAGAAATATTTTTAATTATTTACTATGTAATTGCAATAGTCTATTTTAATTAAAAAATAAAAGTAATATTTTAAATTATTTGCTATGTAATCAGGTGTTTAATTTATAAAAAAATAGGGACTATTTTGATAAAAAAAAAAAGAAAATAAAAAAAGTATGAAGTTGACATTACATATTTTCAATTCCATTAATTGTAGTGAATGAGGTAGTTAGATGTAAACACCAACCAATGGGAATGTCGAATGTATCACACTTCTTAAGTTTATAAATAAGTGTTTCTATCCTCTCCTATGTAAACTTTACAATAGATTCGTCTCTACCAACTCAACAATGGCCCATGAATATCCTTCACTCTACTCCTTACTATCTCGACTCATCATCAGTCCTTGCTTCTTCATATTTCTCCTTTTCCCTTTGTCTTCAATATCATCATTCCATGTCATTTCGACTCATCCCTTTATTTTTTATAAAAGAAAATAAAAAAAGTATGAAGTTGACATTACATATTTTCAATTCCATTAATTGTAGTGGAATGAGGGAGTTAGATGTAAACACCAAACAATGGGAATGCCGAATGTATCACACTTAAGTTTATAAATAACAAGTGTCGCTTTCTCCTCATGTACACTCCCGTAATAGCTTCATCTCTACCGTACTCAATAATGGCCTTATCAATATCCTTCATCCTATTCCCTTACTTCGACACATCACCACTCCTTGCTTTTTCATATTTCTTCTTTTTCCTTTGTCTTCAATATCATCCTTCCATGTCATTTCGACTCATCCCTTTATTTTATAAAAGAAAATAAAAGTGATGAAGTCGACATTACACATTTTCAATTCCATTAATTGTAGTTTTTGAATGGGAGGAGCGAGATGTAAACACTCAAACAATGGGAATGCCGAATGTATTTCACACTCCTTGGGTTTATAAATAAGTGTTTCCATTTTCTCCTCATGTACACCCTCGTAATAGCTTCCATCTCTACTAAATTTCACACGGCCCATCAATATCCTCATCCTACTCCTTACTCTCTCGACTCATCACCACTCCTTGCTTTTCATATTTCTTCTTTCCCTTTGTCTTCAATATCATCCTTCCATGTCATTTTCTAATTCCTCCGCCAGACCTACCATTACTATTTGTGTTGAACAAGATCAAGAAGCACTCGCTTCTTCTAACATGGAAGGTAAGCCTTGATAATCAAACCCAAGTTTTTTTTACTTCATCTGGTTTGGACATTACCTCGCCATCATCAAGTTCTGAGGGCTTCTTGTCATAGGTCAGAAGTGTCTCCGATTTAAACCTTCGTGAGTTGTGGTTTGAAAGGTACACTCCAAATCTCAAATTTTCATCTCTCCAACCTCCTTACTTAATTTGTCTAACAACTCCTCCATGGAACCATTCCAACTCAATATTGTATTATTTCCAAACTAATCACAATTCTCGATTCGTTCTAATCATTTCAATGTGTAATACCTAAACAACTTAGTTTTTAACATCACTTAGCTTTCTATCTTTATCTTCTAATAATTTTAGAGGGTCAGACTTTTCCTTTATAGGGAATTTGAAAACTTAACTATTTGCATTTTTATGAGAATGAGCTCGGTTCCATTCCTCAAGAAATCGATTGTTAAGATCTTCTTATCGATCTTCAATTGTCACCAACAATCTCACGGGGTCCAACTCTCATTCCATGTAACTTTATGAATTTTTAACCACATTGTACCTTGATGCAAACAAACCATCTCGAGTCTCCATTCCTCAAGAAATTGGGACGTTAAGACTTTAATGATTTTGATTTGTCATCACACTCTCAATGGTTCAATACCAGTTTCCATAGGAAACTTGTCCAGCTTAACCGATTTGCGCCTTGGTCATAACAAACTCAGTGGTGCCCTTCCTCTGGAAATGAATAATATCACTCATTTGAAAAATTTGCAATTGTATGAAAATAACTTCATTGGCCAACTACCAGACGAGATTTGCCCTTGGGTAGAGCACTTCAGAATTTTACCGCCTTTGGAACCATTTCACGGGTCCTATACCAAAGAGCTTGAAAATTGCACTAGCTTATTCAGAAATCTTGGCTGATGTAAAACCAACCCACCGAGACATAGCCGAAAAGTTTTGGCAGTATACCCAAACTCAATTATCTCGATCTAAGCAAGAATACCTTATGTATAGCTGAGAATTTGGGACAAGGCTACAACTCTAACTCACTGAACACTTCCAACAACAATATTTGGTGCCATACCACCTCAATCCTCTGTGAGAGCCACCAATTACAACGACTTGATCTTTCCTCAAACCATTCGAAGCGGGAAGATCCCAAAAGAATCGTATTGCCTCTTTATCACTCGAATTTGTTGCTCACTAACAAACAATCTCACAGAAGCATTCCTTGAAATTGGGAAAATTAGCCGATCTTCAAACCCTTGACCCTGGATCACCACAATATTTCACAAATTCTCCCAAAGAAATAGAATCAATAAATTATCGCCTTGAACTTGAGTGCTGGAATCGATTCGCGGGATAGTATCTTCGACGTAAATTGGAAAGATGCATCGCCTTGGGAGTCTTGATCTTAGTCAAAATATGTTGACAGAGAGATTCCCACCGCTGAGAGTTACTTGCATCTGAGACGTTTGAATCTCCCATAACCGCGCCTTTCTCCGCACCATCCCACACACTTTTGACGATCCGATAAGCCCGACATCCGTCGATATATCCTACAATCACAGCGTCCTCTCCCAAAATCAAAGCCTCTCGCTTCCATTTGAGGCATTTAGAAATAATAAAGGTCTCGTGGTAATACGCACCCATCTCAAGCCATGCAACCGGGCATACACGGTTTTCTCGTCTCGATCATACGCCCCTATCAGGAGCACTCTATTGTTCTGGCCTGCTTGGCTATTAATCATTTTCTGTCCAAAATTCAGGAAGAAAACAACCAAGTCTACACTTGAAGTCAATGATGTCAAAGATCTATTTGCAATACGTGGGACATGATGGGAAATTGTTGTATGAGCACATCATACGTGGAACTGACAATTTCATTCCAAACAAAGGTATCGACCTGGAGGATATGGCACTGCTTATTGGGCCGAGTTGCCAAATGGCCGAAGTTGTTGCCGTGAAAGCTTCACTACTCATCGATCAAGATGGTGGAGATATGGCTGATTTGAAGGCTTTCAAAAGTGAGATCGCTCTAAATACGTATAAGGTATCGCAATATCACAAGCTTTACGGCTTCGCCTTCATTTGCTAAGAACTCATTTTTGATTTATGAGTTTATGGAAAAGGGAGTCAGAAACATTCTAAGCAAATTCATGAAGAAGCGTTAGTAAAAACTTCTGATTGGATTGTGATACAACATTGTGGCGGGGTGGCTAAAGCTTATCTTATATGCACCATGATTGTTTCACCCCGCAATTCATCGAGACATAACCAAAGAACAATGTTCCTCGTTAGATTCGTAATATGAAGCTCATGTTCGACTCACCCGCTAGGCTTATAAAGCCTGACTCATCGAATTGGACTCATTTATGTGAACTTTGGTTATACGCCTCCAGGCACCATTTTCTTAATTGTGGCGTTAGTTATACCGTTATAATTTCTTAAGAGCAGAGCATGATGTAAATTTTCTTAATTTGCGTAACTTGCTTACAAGATGAAGGTGGATAATAAAACTGATGTTTATACCTTCTGGGGTTGTAACAATGGGAGGTAATATGGAAGGCATCCTGGTGAACTTCATCTCATCATCGTTGTCACGCATCCTCCTCATCCTCATCCTCTACTACCTGCAGGATCATCACCATTGGTCGTTGAATGATGTTATGACAAGCGCCCTCACCTCCTGGATGAAGTGGGTGAGTCAAAGTAGTGGTTGCAAAGTGGAAGATAGTATCAGCATGCTTATGGGTCAACCCTCAATCTCGCCAACTATGCAAATGTGATTGAAAGAAACATACCTCAATGCAAGGGGGCCACCTGCTCATCAAACCGCTTCCATAGATTACATTGCGGAACTCGCTTGGTCATGGAGGCAAAACTAGCTGACGGTCCTCACTTCTCCATGTGTATTTTTTTTTTATCATCCAGAATCATTGATTTTATTAAGACGAAAATCTCTTTTTCTTTGTCTCTCAGTTTATAATTGACCAATAAATTGGTTGTGATGCAGCCTACGACTATGTCTCTACTTCTGAGGCTTGATCATCTTCGATCTGCTCTGTTTTTGGAGAGATCGGATACCTCTAGGTGCTGGAAATGAAGTGGGCCGTTCCTGTGTCTACATGTCCTATAAAGGGAAACTATCGGTATACCATAATACCGTGTGCTTTTATTTGCCATAGTTTTCCTTCCATTTTTCAACATTAGGTTTTTAATTTGTTTGTTTCGTTTGGTCATAAGTTCTCTATGGTGATACTTGACCGTGAATTCATCCAAAGATACTCGTGCATGGTCGCTTCGCCATTCTTGAAGAGATTGATCCTTCAACCATTGATGTCCTTTTGGTGACACAGTATGTTCTTTTTCCTTGTTGAATATTGTAATGTTATTTGTTTTTATAACTTAGTAATCTGCTGAATTGAGAATGAAGTTTAGAGAATATCATTATTGTTTTTGATATTGTAATCTCAAAATATGGTCATTTTTCTCGTAATTTTTTTTTTTTTAAACAATGGAATGAATTGTTCTTGAATGGTCTACTCGAGAAATGACCAAAAACAACTATTGCTAAAGCATATAAAGATTTTGACTAGAGAAACAATTTAACTTACCCTATCTTCTTATCAATATCCGGTTCTTTTTCCTATTGGTCATGGAGGCCAAAACTAATGACTACCCTCACTTCTCCAAGTGTATTTTGTTTTATCATCCGTAATGATTGATTTTATTAAGACGAAAAATCTCTTTTTTTGGTTTCGCCTTGTAATTGACCCATAAATTGGCTCAGATGCAGCCTAATACTATGTCTCTACTTCCCAGGCTCGATCATCTTCAATCCGCTTCGCTTTTGAAGAGATCTCGGTACCATTTGGTGACACAATGTTCTTAACCCATCATTTCATTCAAGATTCTGCATGTCTATCTTGTCAATGAACTTTGTCAATCTTGAAACATTTTGAACTTTCATCTTCGCTTTTCCTTTTGGTTATCTACTTACTTTCTGCTATAAAATATCCCTTTCTTTAGATGTGTTCTCCACTTTACTCGCACTGTAATGTGTTGCATTTCGGTGGCAAATTTTCACTTGACTGCGTCGCCGCATCCCTTCCATATTTCTTGGAGAAGGTCTACCATTATTTCAATTAAAATTTATGCGTATTACTTTGCCTATAAATTAAGCTAAAAATATTTTAATTTGTTCATTAGACCACATTCAAAGGGCCGCTTTTTTGACACTTGCAACAAAGGTCATTCTTACAAGTTGCTTTTGTCCGATATGTGAAAGTGAGCAGTTTCGCTTAAGATATGTTGTATGATGAACAAGACATTCTTCGGCTGCAACATATGCTCTTAACGATCATTTCATTCAAGATCTTGTATGTCCTGTCTTGTCAATGAACTTTTGTCAATTTTGAAACTTTAGAACTTTCATCTTTCGCTTCTTTTTGTTATCTACTTACTTTCTTGTATAAAATTGCTCTCTCGCTCTTTAGATGTGCTCTCCACTTTACTGCACTGTAATGTGTTGCATTTCCTGTGCAGCTTTCACTTGGATCATGCTGCATCTCTTCCATATTTCCTGGAGAAGGTCGACCATTTATTTAATTAAAATTTATGCAATTACTTTGTCTATAAATTAAGCTAAAATATTTGAATTTTTTCATTAGACCACATCCAAAGGGCCAGTTTTTATGACACTTGCAACAAAGGCTATCTACAAGTTGCTTTGTCTAATTATGAAGTGGAGCAAAGTTTCGCTGAAGATATGTCAGATGATGAATAAGACATTCTTCGGGCCTCCATGGATAAAAATTGAGGTGAGTTGCTTTTGTTTCCTTGGATGTATGTTTTATTCTCCTCTTTTGAGACTAGTAATAGTTTCCTCTAATTTTCTCTCATTGTCCCGAACCGATTTTTAGTTAATCTAAATGCATCCGCTTCCCTGACATTGTAAGGACTTAGATTTGGGTCTTTTAATCTTTTTATTTTCTGTTCTAAATTTTTTGTCACTGCTATCTTTAAAGTTTCAATGAGTACCTTATTCCATGGAAAATTGATTTAAACATGAACAAAGATCACTATATCGAAATGCTTTGATTTCTCATCCTTCTCTTGTACTTCCTTTTTTCAAGGCCCGAAATGGTCCATGTATCATGTATTAGCTTAGATCCTGTTTAGTTAAATTTTGCGCTTGCTCTAATGTTCTATCTCGTGTCTCTTATTCGAATTACTATCGTTGGTAAACATCCACTACGTCATTCTTAAAACTTAAATCTTTCTTCTACTCATAGACATTCCCACTTCGAATCATAGATTCTACCCGAGTGCAAGAATTACTGTTTTAGATCTTCATCTGTGGAATTTGTTCTTCACCTTCTATGAGATTAATTGGGTTTTGTCTTCAACATAGGGACGTTTTGGCAAATAATACTAATATAGCAAGAATTTTGAAGCCTATTAAGATTAAATTGACTAATTTAATATTATTGATCTTTTGGTGCTCCACTACAGCATTATGTTATTGTTCTGACTATAGTTTCAAACATGTTACATAACACCAATCTAATAAAATATAAAACTTGCTCTGAAAAAAAAAGGAAGCAATATGGTGTGTGTATTTCTCATATGCCAAAATATCGGTTGCCTATAATCCTAATCTGTTGCAGACTGTTTGGACATTTACAACAATTGACTTTAGATGTGTTACTTAATTTTATTATCTCATTTAATGTTCCTGTAACTATAATTAAATCCATCTTCTGCAGGTTATTGATTTCCATCAGACATTAGAAGTAAATGGTATACGATTTTGGTGTTAAACAGTTGGGCACGTCCTTGGAGCTGCCATGTTTATGGCTGATATTGCTGGTGTTCGAGTACTTTACACTGGAGACTATTCTCGCGAAGAAGATTGTCATCTTTGTGCTGCTGAGATCCTGCAGTTCTCCCTGTATTTCAACTCTGAGAAAATGGCAAAAACCATTAGGAGGCTGGCTGAAAAGACCCCTGAAGTCGGTGAAACTGTCAGCGGTTTTCTGGTAAAGAAAGCGTTCACTTATCAGATAATGGCACTTGATGATCTCCATGTCTTCTCGCAGCTATCCACAGAAAATATCTCCCAGAGGATTACTATTGCTTACAGTGGTGCCTTTGGTGTATTGAAGCATAGGCTGAAGCAGATATTTGAGAGTGTGGAGTCATTGCCAGATGAAGAATCTGAGGTCCAGCTGTCCATGAACGGTTGGACAGAAGTAAGGAGTCAGAGAAGCATATTTCATTGCACTGGAGATCAGATCCTATTAGCGACATGGTTTCTGACTCTGTTATCATCAGCATCCTCCTCATCCTCATCCTCATTACCAGTTACTGCTGACCATTGGTTGTTAAATGACGTTATGGACAAGCGCCCCTCACCTCCTGTGGATGAAGTGGGTGAGCTGAACGTAGTGGTTGCAGTGAAGATAGCATTAGCATGCTTATGTGTCAATCCCAAATCTCGGCCAACTATGCAACAGATTGACAGAGCACTCTCAATGCAAGGGCCACCACTATCGAAACTGTTTTCCATGATTACATTGGGTGAACTGCTTGGTCATGGAGGCAAAACTAGCTGATGGTCCTCACTTCTCCATGTGTATTTTTGTTTTATCATCCAGAATGATTGATTTTATTTAGACGAAAATCTTTTTTTCTTTGTCTCTCAGTTTATAATTGACCAATAAATTGGTTGTGATGCAGCCTATGACTATGTCTCTACTTCTGAGGCTTGATCATCTTCGATCTGCTCTGTTTTTGGAGAGATCGGATAGCTGTAGTTGCTGGAAATGAAGTGGGTCATTCTTGTGTCTACATGTCCTATAAAGGGAAAACCATACTGGTATACCATAATGCATTGTGCTTTTATTTTGGTTGCTAGTTTTTTTCCTTCCATTTTTCAGCATTGGGTTTTTTATTTGTTTGTTTCTGTTTTGGTCATGTTCTATGGTGATAGTTTGACTGTGGAATTCATCCAGCATACTCAGGCATGGCTGCTTTGCCATACTTTGATGAGATTGATCCTTCAACCATTAATGTCCTTTTGGTGACACAGTATGTTCTTTTTCCTTGTTGAATATTGTAATGTTATTTGTTTTTATAACTTAGTAATCTGCTGAATTGAGAAATGAAGTATAGAGAATATCATTATTGTTTTTGATATTGTAATCCTAGGTATGGTCATTTTTCTATTTGCATGTGTTAATAGTGGCCTTCAGAGTGGATTTTCAAGACAACTATTTGAAATGTGGTGCTCTGACAAGAAAAATGCATGTGTTATACCTGGTATGAACGTTGGCAGAAACCATCATCAATGAACCTAAGGAAGTTACTCTAATGAATGGTCTTACTGCTCCCCTCAACATGCAGGTCCACTACATATCTTTCTCGGCTCATGCAGATTTTGCACAGACAAGTACGTTCCTGAAGGAGCTCATGCCACCTAACATCATTCTTGTCCATGGAGAGGCCAATGAGATGGGGAGGCTCAAACAGAAGCTTATCACCCAGTTTGCTGACCGCAACACCAAAATTATTTCCCCAAAGAACTGTCAGTCGGTTGAGATGTATTTCAACTCTGAGAAAATGGCAAAAACCATTGGGAGGCTGGCTGAAAAGACCCCTGAAGTTGGTGAAACTGTCAGCGGTTTACTGGTAAAGAAAGCGTTCACTTATCAGATAATGGCACTTGATGATCTCCATGCCTTCTCGCAGCTATCCACAGAGGATTACTATTGCTTACAGTGGTGCCTTTGGTGTATTGAAGCATAGGCTGAAGCAGATATTTGAGAGTGTGGAGTCATTGCCAGATGAAGAATCTGAGGGTCCAGCTTTTCGTGTCCATGAACGGTTGACAGTGAAGTATGAATCAGAGAAGCATATTTCATTGCACTGGAGACCAGATCCTATTAGCAACATGGTTTCTGACTCTGTTGTGGCTCTGGTTTTAAACATCAGCCGTGAGATCCCCAAGGTAGCAGTTGAATCAGAAGAGGCTACAAAAACTGAAGAAGAAAACAATAAGAAAGCAGAAAAGGTTATCCATGCACTTCTTGTTTCTCTGTTTGGAGAGAATGGGAAACTGGTGATAAGTGTAGATGGAAATGCATCTTGATAAACAGAGTGGGAATGTTGAGAGCGAAAACGAAGGCCTTAAGGAAAGGCTGAGAGTAGCATTCCAGCGGATCCAAAATCCTGTGAAGCCAATCCCTCTATCTGTGTCTTAGCTCCTTCCCTCAGGCTTTCTATGTATTTCTGACTTCTTCTTGATTAATTCTGAATTGTGAGGTTGAAGTTCTATATCAATCAATATTTCTTAGTCAGTGTAATTGGCTTGCTTAGTTTAGGAAAATATTCAACATTGATTTCTTTCTTGTACCTTATATGTGGTAACACCTCGAGATTCCCGCTCGATTTTCGCTTTGGCCGAAACTCTTCAAACATTATATTATCAACAGGATTTTCCTCTAGGAAAATATTCTGAATGTTTTATTAGTAGCTTGGGCTTTAACAATATTGTTTTCCCGGTCAGGTTTTATTGTTTTGATGCCAATGCTGATTTGGCGAAGGAGTGTATTCCCGCTTTCAAGACGAGATTTTGAGTTTCTTATTAATTTTCTCTCGCAACCTAATTTTGAGCAAAATATTGGTTGTTAGGTTCTTCAGACAGTTATATAACTTACTTAGTACTTACACCTAAAGTATTATCTAAATATATGCATAAACGGGATATCATATGCTACACATAATTGCCTTTGATTTCCTCTTTCTCCCTTTTCTCTAGGTGTACACGCAGAGCAATTTACCACTACTCGAGTTAGACTCGTAAATACTCTAATTCCATTCGTGAGTTAATCGATTCGAGCTCTCGACTATTCCACTAGTTTGCTCTGGCCAGCCGCTTATGAGCTCTACTATTTTATTAATTGAGTCTAGTTCGAGTATAATTATTTATTAAATTTTTAATTGATTCGAACTTATTAAGTCGAGTTCAAATAGCTCAACTATTTCTCAAGTCGAGTCTCGAACATCCAAACAAAATCTCGATCAAGTTCGAAGCCCGAGTCGAATCTCTTGCTTTCAGCTTCGAGTTTGGCTCAGATTGTTTCGTATTTGTTTCGAGCACGATTAGATTCTTACTACCGACCTTGTCTTTAAAATAGGTGGAGAAATACACATTTTCATCACATTTAGTCAGTGCATGCTAAACGGCTAAATCAAATTTTCATTTAATTTAAGAAAAGGACAACTATATTAATTATCATCCATGTTATTGATGGCTGTTGCGTTCTATTCGAGAGATAATTATGTAGCGACTATTAGTGACTGAGTGGTTTCATAACTTTCATTTACTCCGGCATTGCATTTTATGTTCAAAAGTTTAGAGCGAGATGATTTAAATTGTATTAGTAGGAATATTGTTATCTTTTGGTGGATCAATTCGATGGATAGTTGATTCATGTAGAATTAATGTCCTTAATTTAAATCTGTTTTATATATAATATATGAGGTGAGAAGGGGCCCCTTGAGGGCTGTCACCGAATGTGTAATGGGGAAGGGTGAATAGGGTCTTGAGATTGCCTGCCCAGAATAAGTGGCCCAGATGTCAAGCTCGAGTTCTTTGTAAGAATAGAATAGTCTGACGTTGTAATACAACATGGAAAAAAAATAGAAGGGAGGAAAGAAAAATAGAATGGAGGAAAAAGGAAAGAAAGAGGTAAAGAGAAGGAAAATAATCATAATTAGGATTAGAGTTGGGATTAAAAATTTAGTAAAACTATTCAGAGGTGAGGCTTTTGTTTGGAAAGTGTTTTGATTTTGAGAGCCTTAAATATTGCAAACATATTTGTTTTAAAAATACGGTTTTAAAATTTTTGGTAATAATTTATTTTAATCCTTTTACATTTATATAATTATTTTTTTAAATAACTTTAAAAAAAAGTAAGCGCCAAAAAATAACTGAAACTCATGCTATCATCATATTTTCCTATTTCTCTTTGTTTGTAGATTGTGATAATAAAAAATAATAATTTTGTCCTTAAAATAAAATAATGTGTTTTTGAATAATTTTTTGATTTATTTTCAAATTAAATATTCTCTTGTTTCCATATTGTTTAAAGATAGATTATATCAGATAACGACAATTAAAAACTCAATAATACATCATCCACAAGAATTTTATTTTTAAATGTTTTGAGCCAAAGAGAATCAGGTCGCATCAAATCATGACTTTCAGTTTCATCTTAAACTTTGGGTTGTATACCTCACAGATCATTGCTTTTGTAGCTCGACCACTCAAAGCATGAATTCTTAAATTACATATCGGACAACCGGTGTTCAGCTATCACATTGTGGAATCATCACATGCCACTATTTCCCACTAGGGATTGTATTCCATTCTGTTTGATACTTCAATGCCGAATCAAAATATTTTAGTGAGATCCGACCCACTACTCCTCCATCATCTTATTCACCCAGGTTTTCTCTGAATTACTTCCGAACTGCTTCTAAGTAACTGATAAACATCAATTAAGTTTGGCCTCTTCTAATAAATAGTGGACTTTGATCATCCTTTCTTTTGTTTCTTCGCACACCCATGTGGTAGCTGAGATTTCCGCACCATGGTTCATCATAGTTTGTGTAAGCCCCAGTGAATATCTGGGTTGAACTCAAGGATGGTACTCTAGAGAATTCATGTTATCGTCTCATGGCTTGAACTCAGGTATAAGTGAGTGACAATGTAACAACTCATTACTAATTTTCTTTGGATGGGATTTAATGTTTTGATGTAATGTGATCTGGTGGGGGATCAGGCTTCCAATATCTCAGATGTTTGTGGCGTATCAGCCTAAGCTTTGGCCCTTCAGGTGCCATTTTTTGAATCCGATGTTGTTTATAACGTTTGATTCTCAGCTCAGAGCATATGTCTCCTGTGGCTTGGGAACCGTGAGGGTTTAACATCTTGGGTGTGTCATCTGTGAGCCTGAGTGCACGTTTGCCGTGAAGCCAGTCAGAATCAAGAGCTCTGATTGCCCAGAATCTCTCTGAAATTGCGTCATCTGTCTGGGATCTGGGTTTGGTTTGACATCGATATGAGAATTTGCAGTTTTTAATTTCCACCAGTTTCTAAGTGTTGATTGAGCCTGATCCTGATTTCGTTCTCCAGTCAAGTAGGATGAAGTGTGGAGCCTGTTAGGGACCATTGGTGTATATGCTCCTCAAGCGCGATGAAATTCAGACAGCGGCTTCAAGCTATTTTTTGTTTCACGCTGGGTTATCGACGCATTCTTTTAAGTCTTCAATGCGCCCGAATCTGATGATGGGGTGATACGTCTTGAATGGTAGTTTCAGCATCTTAATCCCAGTACTCTATCACAGCTTTTGGGTAAATCAGGAGCTTGTGACATGAAAATCTTAAATACTTGATAATGTGAATACCATCTCCTTAGCTGAAACCACCTTATTAGCTCAGTCCTCAAGGTTTCTCATGTTTTGTTTTCTTTCAGTATGGCCAGAGATCAGGATAAATGACAAAATTTGAAATCTCTTCACTTTCCTTTCTAGTACCGGACCTGGTGATGTTAAATCATTCCAATCAGTTTTCTGTAGGTTTTTAGGGAAGAAGCTCACGCCAATCATTGAGTAAATGACCAGAAAAACTATTGAAGTGAATAATGAAAGCGAGTGAGAATTAGGTCTCACGAAAATGGATTAATGCGTAATGAAAAGGACAAGCGATATGGAGTGCCGAAATGATAAATAAATTCTAGTCTTAGTAAACCGAAACAATCGCGCAATTTTTATGCATTTTATTTGCTAAGTGATTTATTACAGTGACATGTTTCAAACAAATTATTAAAAAAAAAAAATTATTTTCAATTAATTTGGACAATAATAGCTTGATATGAAAATATTGGAAAATAAGATGTCTTAGAGATCTAGTAAGTATTTTATGTGTGCAAATATTGACTCATCAGCTAGCTCCTTGGTTAGAGTACTTATTTAGTTCGCCCTTTATTTCTTGTAAGAAAGACTTGTGTAGAAACTATTTTAATAGAAATTCAAAACTATTAAAGTCTCATCGCATGTTTGATTTTTTCGATTTGTATATTTGTTTAATTGATTGTAAACCTAAAAGGATTAATCGGGTTGTTTGCATATGGCCCTATAGGCTTGTGAAGAAGGGTGTTAAGGAGTATGGTACTGTACATTATAAAAATGCCTTAAGAGTTATATATTTCATCCTGATATGAAAAAACATGAAGGTAATTTTATCATCCTGATATATATTTCAAAATGTTATCTATTTTACTGTTTGAAGTCCCTAAAGAATAATTCAAGTATCTGTCAACTTGTTAATATAGCTCATGTTAGCTTGATATACATTGCGGGCTCAATATCTAGGAACTTAAATTTTTGAGTCAAATTGGCATCTTAACAAGATATAAGAGCTTTGGTTAAACAGAAATCTCAATTTTGTCTCGCTCAAGTTTCTTGTCTGTTCATTCCCCTTAGTCATATATCTATACCTGTTGATCTATCTCTATCTCTTCACATGTGAGTATGGGGCTGCATTTGAGATGGGTTATAGCCTCATATGAATCATGGGGTCATTTATTTGTAATTCATGGTCTGCCATCTGTCTCTCCACATGGGGTATGATCCTAAATTTTAGGAATTTATTAGCTTGGAATGCACAATGGACAACCTAACATTATAAGCTTTTGGATGAAATTTCTTCTCACATTGTTTGAGTAGAGATACATGAAAATCTTATCTTCGTGATTATACTGTATGCATGAACATAGTTTTAAAAGGCGCGCTGCGCACTTTAATTTCGAACACTTTTACTTTGAAATTTCTAATCATATTAATATTCATATAATTGCTTTACCTTATATTGAATGTTTCTTTAAATGTTAGGAATGTTAATTTTTTTTTTAATTCAATTAGATTTGAATCATATTTTATAAAAATAATGTGCACTAAGGTCACATTTCACTTCACTCAAGGCACTTGTGTCGTGCTTAAAGGCTCAAGCCCCGTGGAGGCTTTTTGTGCTCGTGTGATTCACCTAAAATTCGGGATTTTGGGTTGCTATTTTCTATTTTACCACTGTAAATTTTGACATTTTGCACATGTAAATAATATTTCCTTCTTATCTTCCTTACTTTTCTATTTTCGTGGTGATTATACATTAATTAGGTGTATTCTTACACTCTCTCTCTCAAGTCAATAGATGCTTATTCAAAGTTTCCTTCAAATCTTTTGTTTCTAATTTATGCTTTTAAAGAGTTCATTCTCTTCTATGTTTTCTAATTTACATTCCCATTTGTGTGAGCAGTGCGTATAATTTAATTCCTATGGAACTGGCCTTAAAATTTGTAGCGAAACTGCATATGAACATTTCGTGTCTAATGATACCGATGTGGCTAGAAGGTGTTCTGGGTGAAAAGCCGCCGTGCAAGAAATTCTTTTAAGGTGTTAAACAATCATCCTTTTTCATGTATTGTAGTTATCTTCACTCCAAAGATTAGAGGATGTGGTTGAGATTGATATCTTTCTAACTTAGCATGACTCTACTGTTTTTCTATTTTCCATTTTTGCGGATTCACCTATACAAGAAAAGAATGGTACGACATAAGATGGAACTAAGAAAAATTATTCACTATTTTGCTAAGGCTACAAAATAAGAATTGAAGTAAAATTTGTGCCTGGGATGATTTATATGCTAAGATAGGTATGAAAGTGTTATAACCCATAGAAGTCCTAAATCACTAAGTTACAACTTGGCTTTGTGGGTTTATAACCACTTGGGTTCTCTCCTGACAACTAGCTTTAAGGGTGAGTTCTACTCAAGTGGATATATCAAAGGGTATCAGACGACCATTCCTCGGGATGATCATGGACCGATTTTTGTATGCACTAAACTTACCGCGATTAGCATCAAGCAATTAAAGATTAACTAAAGTCCCCGGCAACGACTTCAAAAACTTGTTAATAGACCAAACTGTATATACAAATTTATGATGAAAATATGTGTTTGTCCTTTTTGTAAAATGTATTTATTAAAAATTGTGTTTGTCCGACCACTATGCAATGTGTCGCATAAGTAATAAAAGTGGATTTTTAAGTCCAGATATCATTCCCATGAGGATTGATGATAAATCAAAAGACTAACTACCTCAACTACTCAAGATCCTTCCTATTTGAACTCCAATGTTAAAAGACAAAATGTCTGCTGGAATGTATTTGTTTTTGGGTATTATTTTATGATGAAGCAGATTATTTTTTAAATCTTTATTTTTTAGGTGTTAATCAAGTGGCCTGAGATCGTCGGCTAGAAGAATGGCTTCAATTGTGGTCGCCACAATCTTTGAAAGATCGATACCATTAACAAGAGAAGCCGAGACCAACTGGACATTACCCTCTAGGAGCTAGAAATGAAGTGGGTCGTGTTCTAAGGTCTACATGTCCTATAAAGGGAAACCATATTGGTATACACAATGCATTGTGCTTTTATTTTGCTATAGTTTTTTACTTCCATTTTTCAACATTTGTTTCTAATTTGTTTGTTTTATTTTGTTCATGTTCTATGGTGATAGTTTGATCGTGGAATTCATCCAGCATACTGCATACGGCCGCTTATATACTTGATGAGATTGATCCTTCAACCATTGATGTTCTTTATGACACAAGATGTTCTTTTTCCAGGAATATTGTAATGTTATTTGTTTTTATAACTTAGTAATCTGAATTGAGAAATGAAGTTTAGAGAATATCATTATTGTTTTTGATAATGTAATCATAGGTATGTATCATTTTTCGTAATTTTTTTCTCGAAACAATGGAATGAATCTTCCTCAATGGTCTTACTAAGAAAAATGATCAAACAACTATTGCTAAAGCATATAAAGATTCATCTGTATCTTCTCTTATCAGTATCTTGTACTATTAGAAGCACTGCAGATATATCTTATGGGAATGAGACTACATATAACACCCAAATTTTATGCCATCTTCTTAATAGCTCTTGCTTCTCAATGGTTTCTTCATTAAATTTTCCAATATTTCTTTTTTCTCAGGGAATAAACTCTTGGAAATTCCTCTCTTCATATGAAATAGCTTCCTATACTTGAAATCTATCACTGATTTCAAGTATGGCCTTAAGATCTTTTGTGCTTTGATTTTCTTGAGCCAACTTTTCTCCATTTGAATTCTGACTACATGGCTGATGAATGCTCTTGAAACGGTCGAAAGCACATCACTAGTTAGTTATCTACCATCATAAGCATTGTAATGAGAGTATTCTCTGTAGCTGGATTGGAGTGATCACTCTATAGAAAGACCATTCACGATTAGAGGTTCCTAAGGGGATGCAGGTTAATGGACCTACCCCCTTTGCATCTTTGTATTAAGTGTCCATATACACACTAACAACATGTACTGCACTTTCGAGCCCGAGAGGCTACAATCAAATCTATCAACTGAAATTCCTTTGGAGAAGCCCCCTTTGCATCTCTTTATAAAGTGTCCATACACACACTTGAACATGTACTTTCGTACTTGGGAGCCTAAGAGGCTACAATAATCAAATCTATCAACTAAAATTCCTTTGGAGAAGACCAATCCCTCACCTTCTTTGATTATGTTGAAGTTCCCATTGCTTTTGTGGTGTCCCAAAACCCGGGGGCCTTTTTTTTTTTTTTTGAACAGTGTTCATGAACAAGATAGTGAACAGTGACCCAAACAAGGACCGAACATGCACAACGCAAAGGCAATCACGCGTGTGGGTTGTGGGCCAATACTACGCATGCACCGCACATCGCTGGCCGTCGCTAGCCCGATCGCTCGTCGCCAGCTACCGGCCGCGCACTAGGCTGTCGTGTCGCCGCATGCTGTGCGCGCGCCTAGCGCCTTGTCACCGTGGGCTGGATGCCAATGCCCGCTTGGCCGGTTGCTACATCAAAGGTCGTGTCGCGACACCAGGCCCCCTGCCATGCCCAGGCCTGGTCGCGACACAAAATTCAGGTCGAGACCCTAAGGATGCCAGACCGTGTGGCGACACCAAAGAGCAAGGCGACACCACCGCCTACGCGGCTTCCGGTCGCGAGACCGGGAAGCCGTCGCGACTCGAATCGCGCAAACCATGTCGCTGATGATTCTTCGCGGTCGCGACACCAATCGCAAACCCAGTCGCGAAGACAAGAGTGTGTCGCGACATCGATTTGCATGGCCATGTCGCTTCACACCAAGTTAATCGCGGTCGCCGCGAGCCAGCCTATTGTGTCACGCTACGCTATGTCGCTGCGCGCCGTGCCCACCTAAATACGACCACTGGTCGCGACCAAGATCGAAATGGGCAAGAGCCCATGTCACGTTCCTCCTCAGACTCACCATTCTTTCACCCAAAGAGAATTTTGATACTGCAACCTAACATACTCATTTTTCAGGCAATATACACTCTGGGAAAAATATTAACATAACACTGGAACATCCCGGAACTCAGTCTCTATTACAAAACACATTAATTACATGGAAAAACTGGATATTTTATCCAAAATATTACAAAATAACTTAAAGGCCAATCCCAACTACTTAGTTCACAACCAAGCTCCTCGAAATGCTTACTCCCCTACGCACGAAAAATAGTTCCCTACACGTGGTAGCAATGTCACGCCTAACTCCTGCATCCGACCCGATTGGTCGATCCGAACTGCTTCCCGGACGCGAGACTCGTGGACTGACTCTTTAATTCGATTTTTTTTTTTAAACCGAATCGATACCTGTGGGTATGGCCCACATCTTATAACAATTCAAAATATTATATACATATAAAGAGAACTACCACCAGAGTGGTGTCCATCAAAATCTATACACATATAACTGAGTCCCATTTACTTATACAAAACTGAACTTTTACATTTACAAATCAGAGCGCGGAACCTACATGTAGTGAACCATTACAAGTGTGTCGTCTGGAACAGATGCGGGATGTTTGCCGATGTCTTCACCGTACCTACACGGATTAAAAACCCGCGGCAAGTTTTACGCTTTAGTGGAAACATATGTCTTATGTATATACACATTTAACGCAGAAAATAATAACATATAATATAAATTTCATGCATTTATATTGTGACTTATAATGAGTACTTTTCTTATAATAGGCTTACGCTATCTCGCACTTCCCTGTAGGAGTTACGATCTTATTCTTGGTCTCTAAGACTTATAATTATTTTGTGATACGGAGTACTTAAGTACTATAGAGCTTATACAGGACTTATACTTATTTTAAGGATACGGGAGTACTCTGAAGTACTACAGAGCTTATACTGTGACTTATACTTATTTTACTTCTGACACTGAGTACTTAAGTACTATGTGAGCTTATACAGACTTATACTTATTTTTTACTTCGACACGGAGTACTCGTAAAGTATCACTACGTGAGCTTATACAGACTTATACTTATTTTATGATCGATATCGGAGTACTGTAAGTACTACGTGAGTTTATACAAGACTTATATTTATTTTACTTCGATAATGTGAGTACCTCGTAAGTACTACAGTTTATACAAATACAGAGTACCCGTGAGGTACACGACAAAGACTTACTGCATTAATGTGAGCACCCGTGAGGTACTGCGTAATCCAATCTCGACATGTGACATAACTTATTCAGATACAAGAGTACCCGTAGGTACCACGTAATCCTATTCGGGATGCAGGAGTTATCAGATACGTGAGGCCCGTAGGTACCACAGACTTTATACGTAGACAAAACCTTATCAGATAGCTAAGAGTGGCCCGTAGGTACTGGCAGACTTATACTGCAGACGTAACTTATCGTATACAGGAGCACTGTGAGGGGTACTACAGACTTATTCAGATACGTGACTTATCAGATACAGAGTGTCTGTGAGGTACTCACAGACTTATACGAGACAGAATCCTCTATCCTCGCATACAGGAGTACCCGTAGTACTACAGACTTATCTCGAGACAAGAACTTATCGATACAGAGTACCCGTAGGTACTACAGACTTATTCGCATACAGGACTTATCAGATGTGAGGCACCAGAGGGGTACTACTTTTAACAGATACGCAGGTACATTCAGGATCTTTATTCAATGTCTTATCATATGTCCGTCTCTACTACCTAATTTAACAATTATAAGAAATGAGCAGACGCAAGACAATAAGTAACCAAGGTAATGATATAAGATCAGTGCCACAGCACCAGCAGTGAGTACCGGTACTGGAACAGGAGGCCGTGAGCACTAATCGTGCAGATGTGGAGTGCCGTAGCACTAATCAAGAGGTATCGGCATTTCAATCGTGAGTGCCGGAAAGCACTAATCAGACGCCCACCATTCATTCTTTGGTCCTAGGTAGTCATATGATCATATGTCTTCATATATTCTTGTTCCTCTATAAATCATCATCTTTACTCAGGAAATTGGAATCAATTCCACCGGATCATCCAAATCCCGCTATGGCATTTTCATGCCAACTAGTCGGTTTACCGATTTTACCGAGGGACAGATTGAATTACTCATTTTTCCGAGGTCTTAACTTCATATTTTGACACTAGGTCCTTGTACTTATTTAAATCTAAGGTGCTAAGGGTTCTATTCCAACTGGAATCAATACCTAATTGAGCACTGGAGCCTGCTACGTCCGAAACAACCCGGACTTCTCTATGTTCAACTGGTGCAGGAAATGGGCTTGCACATAGCCCCACTTTGAGTGAATTTTTGGGCTATCTAGAGTCAGAATTTGGAGATACATATTAAATATGGTTTGTTCTCCTTGAAGTCTATTTTAAGTGGCCACTTGAATCACTCAAATCGGATAAGAAATGAGCAAGTTATGGCCAAAATAAGAAAACTGGTCGAAACAGGAAAACCAGAACAAGTTGTACCGGTACAAGCTCAAGTTGTACCGGTACAACTTGGCCAAAAATGACCAGAACACAAGTTGTACCGGTACAAGTTCAAATTGTACCGGTACAAGTCTCCGAAAAGTGCCCAGAATGTGTGTTTTCTCACATTTTTCCATACTTTTGATACTCAAATCAATTCTATACATCCAACACACATCCAATCCTTTCCAATTCACCTTGAATCACTTTTCTATTCAATTCCTCTTCATTTCTTATCTTCTTTCAAAACCTTTCCATGAATTCTCCCTAAAATCATTCCCAACATGGGTTATGACCCATCCTCAAACCAACCATGATGATCTGTTAGGTTTATTCTAAACCCTAACTCAATTAAAGCTACTGTCCATGAATCCAACCCAAAAGGGAGGATTCCATAACTATCTTGTGCCATGTGGGGTTTTTCCCCACCTTACTTTCCATAATTTTTGGGTTAAGGTATAACCCTTGCAAAACCCCAAGTTTGGGGAAGATAATAATCCTACAAAGCCAAAGATCCATGCCAAATCTCATAGGATTCATAATCAAGGTGAGTTTCCATACCTTTTTGGCTTGGCTCTCCTTCTTCCTTCTCTTCTTCTTCTCTTCCTCTTCCTCTTCTTTCTCTCCTTCTCTCCTGCCTCCTCTCTCATTTGAGACCAAATTGGTCTTTAAATCCTGCATGGATTTGATAAGGCCATGTTTGGCCCTCCAACAAACCCATTTTAAGTTAATTTTTATTTGCAAAAAGGTCCCTCCATGTTTGACCATTTGTATTTCAAGTTTCATTTATTTCATCTTAGCCCAAATCTTTCACATTAGGACTTTTTTGCTTCCCTTTTACCACTACAAATTGTCCTTGTTTGTAACTTTCCGGTCTCTGCTCCTGCCGTGATTTAACTCGCGAAATACCAAATTATGCTTACAAATACCCTGCAACATGTCGAAACGACTAGGTATATTTCGGGTGTTACAATTCTCCCCCTCTTATAAGAATTTGGTCCTCTAAAATTCACATTCTAGCATGTGCATGTTCTATATCAGATCCTTTCCTTCATGTCCTTACGTGCTGGAGCGTGACTCCTCACTTGAGCTATCAAAGCTCCACTTAACTACATCTCCTTTCTTAATCTCGTGAGTCGGGATTAGTACCGATTCATTCTACGACATACAGACAGACATCCGTGATTAGGGCCAACACATTACCATGTAGGTGCATCCCTTAATCCGAGACTTATCCGTAAACGCCCTAAACCTAGGCTCGATACCATCTTGTCATGCTCGAATCCCGCCCGACCTGAGTCATGGATCCGAACCGGTTTCCGGGACGCGAGACTCAGGACTGGGACTCTTTACCTGATTTTTTTTTTTTTTTAAACCGAACTGATACCTGTGGGTATGGCCCACATCTTATAACAATTCAAAATATTATATACATATAAAGAGAACTACCACCAGAGTGGTGTCCATCAAAATCTATACACATATAATCGAAGTCCCATTTACTTATACAACCTGACAGAGATCATCAATCATCACAATGTCTTCATAAAACATCGCCAACTCGTTACAAAGTGCAAACTAACTCAAACAAAGATCAAATAGGCGTCTCATCTTCGAGGTTAACAGTTGGTTTCAAA
The DNA here is from genome assembly GCA_016808115.1 of Tetrastigma voinierianum. NCBI lineage: Eukaryota > Viridiplantae > Streptophyta > Magnoliopsida > Vitales > Vitaceae > Tetrastigma > Tetrastigma voinierianum. The sequence continues at coordinate 102,068 of JAEQBH010006293.1, read as the reverse complement.
CTTATGTGAAACACACAAGAAGAAATAAACATGAACAACGGAGAACAACAACACAATAATCACAACAAGATCCAATAATACTTCAATAAAACATTGGTCTCTATCCTCCATTAGAGCAAAGATCTGATCTCATCTCGAACATAACATCGCACTATCACTGGAACACCAAACACATAATGAACATAATCATGATAAACAATTCATTTGAATAATGTAATAACATACATAATAAATACAAACAAACTGATCAACATGGAATTTTAACAAACAACACTGAACACTCAACCTTAATAAAGAGTCGTTATACTCCTCAACCGTTATCTCCCCAGCACACCATCATACTGAATCTCAAACAGCAACATTTCAACAAATAAGATCCAATAACACTGATATCAAAACAACTGTTAATTTATGTTATATCACTTCCGTATTTGATCACGGAGTACCCTCCAAAACAGGAATACAACAATGAACTGAGTCAGATGCAACACTTTAAATCAAACAGAACCCAGTGGTCAAATAATCATATTCGAGGTTATGGTCATTCGATAAGAGTACCCGGAGGTCAGCGGAATTTATCCAGAGTGAAGTTAGTCATGTTCCGAAAATGCAAGACCTGGCAGAACCAACATAAACAACAGGTGCCCCCGAATACAAAACACTACAATACAGAAGTGGTCCATCGGCGCGCAAAGGTCCTGATAACACAGATCGTTCCAAGATTCGTCGGCAGAGTTCAGGTTTACGACAGAGAACAGGTTTCGATACGTTGGGAAGAACCCAGCAATGCAAAGAATTCAAGCCCAATGGGAACCTTAATGAAAGCAGTCAAAGTAAGAATGTCCAACAGGTCACCTCACAACATCAGAGCATAAGATCATCTGATAATAAAACACACCGAGGCGCCGCCCACACGAATAACAGGTGGGCATCCAATATCTATTCGAACGTAAAGTCGCACTACAAGATCATCGCGGCAACGAAGACGACAAAGAACGTCGATAACACGCACAGCCAAACATAACTGAACAACAAACCGGCATTTAACAATAATACGCGCCGAACATCGATCCACGAGCGCGGCAAACATATTAACAAGAGCACTTCTCGCATCAACGGAGGCGTCAACGACAACACGATCATCATCGGTCGAACCGGTTAACAACAGGTTTTGTCGGTAACATCATCGGAATGGAATCATCAACGATTCATCCCGAATCGAACGGCATCAATATTAACCAACGTTTCACCGAAATTCACCGAGCACGATCGACCACTCATTTCGATGTTCACCTCATTTGATATCAGGTCATCGGTCAACGATGTTGACAGCCCGGTCCCACCCGATCCAATCGTGTTCCACTGTTCTAGTCTCACTATCCAAAATGTAACTCCGATCCCTTTAACCAATCACAATGAATGGTCAAAGAACCATCCTGAACAACTATTCAAATCAGAAGTCATCCTGAGATACATATTAAATATGGTTTTGTTCTCCTTGAAGTCTATTTTAAGTGGCCACTTGAATCACTCAAATCGGATAAGAAATGAGTAAGTTATGGCTAAAATAAGAAAACTGGTCGAAACAGGAAACTGTAACAAGTTGTACTGGTACAAGCCCGTTGTACCGGTACAACTTAGCCAAAAATGACCAGAACATAGTTGTACTGGTACAACTTCAAATTGTACACTGGTAGATGTCTCTCCTGGTGCGCCCAGAATGTGTTTTCTCACATTTTTCCATACTTTTGATAAGCTACTCAAATCAATTTATACATCCAACACACATCCAATCCTTTTTCCACCACCTTGGAATCACTTTCTATTCAATTTCTTTCATTTCTTATCTTTCAAAACCTTTCCATGAATTTCTCCCAAAATCATTCCAACATGGGTTATGACCCATCCTCAAACCAACCATGATGATTTGTTAGGGTTTATTCTAAACCCTAACTCAATTGCTTTCAAATTAACCATGAATCCAACCCAAAAGGGAGGATTCCATAACTATCTTGTGCCATGTGGGGTTTTTCCCCACCTTACTTTCCATAATTTTTGGGTTAAGGTATAACCCTTGCAAAACCCCAAGTTTGGGGAAGATAATAATCCTACAAAGCCAAAGATCCATGCCAAATCTCATAGGATTCATAATCAAGGTGAGTTTCCATACCTTTTTGGCTTGGCTCTCCTTCTTCCTTCTCTTCTTCTTCTCTTCCTCTTCCTCTTCTTCTCTCCTTCTCTCCGGTTCCTCTCTCATTTTGAGACCAAATTGGTCTTTAAATCCCATGGATTTGATAAGGCCATGTTTGGCCCTCCAACAAAACCCATTTTTGGGTTAATTTCCTTTATTTGCAAAAAGGTCCCTCCATGTTTGACCATTTGTATTTCAAGTTTCATTTATTTCATCTCTGGCCCAAATCTTTTCACATTAGGACTTTTAAGCCCCTTTTGGACCACAATTTCACATAAATTGTCCTTAAGTTTTGTAACTTCTCCGTCTCTCGTTCTGCTTACATTTAACTCGCGAAACAAATAAATTACGCTACAAAATACCCTAAACACGTCGAAAACGACTAGTATATTTCGGGGTGTTACAAGCAATGCCCGTGAGAAAGTTTTCCCTACGGGCGGCTACTCCCCACCTAAATGCACATGCAATGGCATACATAAACATCAATCACATTTCATACAATTTATGCAACATTATATGAAATTTTCCTCGTGTCATGCATGACGTGGACTTCATGCTCACAACCCGAGTCCCAACCGACTCCCTCACACCTAAAATGCCAAGTGTGACCACCGTCACTGGTAGTATCGATGACGATATGTCGGTGCTTCCATCGCCTTATCGCTCACCAACAATCTAACAAGTGCAAAGGGTAACTAATCCCGAATAATCCCGAATTCTCATCAGCTCAACTCGAAGTCTAAGTGATAACCATGACCGTGTGTCTTCTTTGGGCAACAGAACTTTTCGGCTCGCGCCGCGGGTCTCTTACACCCACACAAAACTTTCAGGATGATACCGCGAGTCTTTTACACCCATACAGAACTTTAGGCTCATGCCTCAGGTCTCTTACATCCAAATTCAAGGCTTTTCACCTAAGGGGATTAACGGCCCCCTTCTTGCTTCGCCCAAACATGTAATTTACCGTTTGATTCTCATTTTACACTCGTGAGTCTACCTAGACTTGTCCCATTTTCCGAGCTCATGACCCATTCACCAACACAGGTGAATAAACAATTACCATACACCCACACCCGACTTGACGTGATGTGACCGTGCATATGAATGCATGATGTCAATGCATTTTCCTTCATGTTACATGTATATATGAGTGCTACATGAAACATTTACATACCATGGATAATTATAATTTTTACATATAATTTACATCCATGCAATCCATGTTAATACATCAAATAGCATATACTAACATGATACTTTTCACACAACATGTTATTCATGTAAGCAATAACACACAACAAGGTCACAATCTTGGACCCTTCCAACAGGGTACCTCACGGTCCCTTCACAAACATGAATCAGTTTGGTTCCGAACATCCACACATCATGAAACACACCACAAAACCTAGAAACTTTTAGTTTCCGGGGCCAAACCCCAACTCACAACAAATTTTGGACTATGTGAAACCTGGCCATAGAAATCTCTACCATTCAAATCCCAAGTTTTGGGAAACTAAATAACATGGCCTCTCATGGCCTCCCCATAGACAACCCATACCATTATAAGGCCTTTTAGGTTTAAAAATAAACCGAGTAGGAAAAATTCCTTACCTTATGGAGTTTGTCAAACCCAAGTTTTTGGTGTGTCCACACGTAGATCATACTAAGGGTAAATTAACTTTAGTCTTCGGACTATCGAATCCTCGACCGTCGTAGTTTCCAGGAAATCCTCCCTTTCTCTTTTCTCCTTTCTCCTTCTCTTTCCCACGAACTGTTTTTGTTCGTTCCTCCTTCTTTTCCTTTTTCTCTCTTTTGGCTTTCTTTTCCACCTTCTTGATTTGCATTGACCTATTCGGTCAAGGAGTGAAACTTCTCCCCTTTCCTCATGCCACTTATGTGGTCCATTTTTCCTCCTTATTTCCTTATTTCTTCTTTCCTTTATTGCATCATCTTCATGTGGCTAATTAGAGCTACACATTCAGTGCACCACATGGCTCTTGCCATGTGTCACTCTCTTTGGGGTGCCATGTGGCATCCCCTAAACCATGCCATGTGTCATTCGACACCCTGACGCCAATTTAAAACGTAATATTCGACCGGCCTTGGAATCCAACGAAATCTCGATGTGGTAACTAGATTCTATTGAGAAGTCCTGCTTCGCCATCCGAGATTTAGAAAAATTTCCGGTTTTCTCGACCGAATTACTATTTTACTCCTTCGAAAAATTTGAATTTTCTGTGGTTTCATGCCTTCCTCTACATTGTTTTCTTCAATGAATGGTTTTATGTTAACTTCATACTTATCTCCGAGCCAAAGGTTTTAGCCGTGGTATGTAGCAACATATGCTGTTAATGATCATTTCATTCAGTATCATGCATGTCTTGTCTTGTCAATGAACTTTTGTCAATCTTGAAACTTTTTAGAACTTTCATCTTCAGTTTTTTCCTGCTATCTACTCTACTTTCTCATGTAAAATTGCCTTTATTCTTGGGATGCTCTCCACTTTACGCATTGTAATGTGTTGCATTTCCTCAGGCGTTTTCACTTGGATCATGCTGCATCCCTTCAAGATTTCTTAGAGAAGGTCGACCGTTTATTTAATTAAAATTTATGCGATTACTTTGCCTATAAATTTAGCTAAAATATTTGAATTTGTTCATTATGTGACGCCCCATTCCCGGGGGTCCGTTGACTACCCATCAACCCGCGGAATACAAGTGGATGTCGGGTTACCCGACGCCACTTCAGAAAAATCGGGCAGAGTCTCCTTTGTACGGGGAGCTCTACCCAAATACAATACCTGCATGAAACCTGTCCCAAGCAGTCTAATATAATCACAACATGAGTAAAACGACCACTTGGCCCAATAACTATACTCATCATGATACAACAACTATATCCAATAGTTTCAAAAGAGTTAATCAATTCTCTTTTATACAACACATATATTAAAATTAGAGAATTCTAATACATGTATACAATCACAAAACCAAAGCCACAATCCAGCTTTTCTTCTAAACAGCCTCTATGACGTGCCGTCTACTCGCTCCCGACCGCAAACATAATATCCTGACAAAGGTGAGCTAATGCTCATAGTGGAATCACCCTAAGTGGGCTACTCTCCACCTAAGTGCATATGCAATGCTCTAAAATAAACACACATTCAAGCAAATCCATGATCCTACTTGAATGTCTACATGATCAACTCATACCCCGAGTCATCACCGACTCCCTCACACCTGCCTAAGCCATGTATGAGAAAACATCTTTTTCAAAAAAATTCTTGTTGTTTTTGAAACTATACAACCGAAGTATCGGTAAAAATATGGGACTATCCTCCGAGGCGAATGTGTTGGAAAACCTTCCGAAACAGTGTCCCCATCCGAAATGATCCGTTGGACCGCCTCCCAACCCCATTCTCCGAAAAATTCATCCCGTGAAATTCCTTCAAAACGCTGCTTTTCTTTAATTTTCCATAGTCAGTGCACTCACCTAATTTCTAAGCTACCCTGGAAGGCATATGAGATGCATTATGCCAATTCCCATTTCGGGGCCAATAACACATGCAAATATATAATCATGCATATATTCACATAATTTCAATCACACAATCATGTTATGTAATTTCACATTTTCATACACCAAAAATTAGCTCACTTGGGCTAATTATCAAACACGAGCAATTCGATTTGAATTACTCAATCAAACACATATTTTCACAAAAATATATTTTGAGAATTCACGCTTCAGAATGCGAAAACCCTAGGTTATCGTCTTTCAAAGACAATTTATCTGGCTCACTTGGTGAACTCCGGGCTTTACGGCCATTTCCGGCCTCATACAAACCAATACATGATTTTATTATGCAAAAGCACAATTTGACACCTCCCAACCAGCCGTGGCGCTTCACGGGCTGCTACTCTTGCCTCTAAAAATTCATATCACCCGGTCCCAAGGTTTGGGACCAACTAAACGGCCGCTCAAGGCCCCAATCAACCAAAACACAACAAAGCACTTAAACGAAGAATGTTCCAAGTAGGAGAAACCCCTACCTCTCGGAGTTTGAGGAAACTCCCTAAATCTGGTACCCACGGGAAGCCCTCTCCGCGTAGAGCAGCTCTCCTTCTTGTCCCGAAGACCCGACGGTCTGATCGCTCGCATTTCTGTGGAGAGAAGTCAGACACCCTCTCTAAAACTCAAACTGTGAATCAACTCCTAAGTTTTCCTCCCTTTTCACGTTTTTTTTGTCTTGGTTTAATGAAGGAGATGGTCACTATTGACTATTTTGGCATTTTGTGACTTAAATCAAATTCCAAAATAACCATTATGTCCCTTCATTTCCCAGTTTTGACATTCGGCACTATCTCGGCCATCCATTTTCATCATTTCTCTACTCATGCCACTTATGGCACATGAGTACGTGTTATATATGACTTTCCTTGCATCGGGGTGTCCGTTTTGACGGGCACTCGAACCGCGATGCCTCGAAAAACGTGCCAACCCCGACTGTCTCGGAATTTTACGAAATTTTACGTGCTAGCTAGATTTCATGAGACGACTCCAACGGTGAAATCCGTTTCATCATCCGAGATCTAAAGAATAAATTCCATATTTTTAATCGAAATTACAATTTTGTAATCGAAATTACGATTTTGCCCTTTTTCCAGAAATTTAAATTTCTCGGGTCTTACACATTAGACCACATTCAAAGGGGGAGTTTTTATGACACATGCAATAAAGGCTATCTACAAGTTGCTTTTGTCTGATTATGTGAAAGTGAGCAAAGTTTCAGTTGAAGATATGTTGTATGATGAACAAGACATTCTTCGCTCCATGGATAAAATTGAGGTGAGTTGATTTTTGTTTGTAGATGTATGTTTCATTCTCACCTGACTAGTAATAGTTTCTAATTTCCTCATTGTTCGAACTAATTTCAAGCTAATCTAAATGCATATGTTTCCCGATTGGTCGTAAGGGACTTAGATTTGATCTTTTTAATCTTTTTATTTTCTCGGTTCTAAATTTTGGTTAATGTTATCTTTAAAGTTTCAATGAGTACTTTTATTTCATGGAAAATTGATTTGGAACAATGAACAAGATCACTATATCAAGCCGCTTTGATTTCTAATCCTTCTCAGACTCCTTTTGAAGGTCAAATGGTCCATGTATCACAGATTACCTTAGATCCGTTTATTTAAATTTTCAGTTTGCTCTAATGTTCTATCTTGGGTCTCTTATTTGAAATTAATATTGTAGAAACATCTACTACCTCATTCTTAAGCTTAAATCTTTCTACCATAGACATTCTTACCTGAATCATAGATTCTACCCGAGTGCAAGTATTACTGTTTTAGATCTTCATCTGTGGACTTTGTTCTTCACCATCTATGAGATTAATTGGGTTTTGTCTTCAACGTAAGAAGGTTTTGGAAAATAATACTAATTAGTCTATTAAGATTTAATGGACTATACTTCTAATATTGATTTTTTTTGTGCTCCACCACAGCATTATATTATTGTCCTGAATTTAGTTTCAAACTTGTTACATAACCAATCTTATAAAAAATAAAACTTGTTCTGAAAAAAAAGGAAGCAATATGGTGTGTGTATTTCTCATATGCTAAAATATTTGCATATAACTTGATCCGTTATGCATCGTTTGGACATTTACAACAATTGACTTTGGATGTTACTTAATTTTATTATCTCATTTAATGTTCCTATAATTATAATTAAATCCATCTTCCGCAGGTTGGTTAATTTCCATCGACTTAGAAGTAAATGGTATACGATTTTGTGTTACACACCGGGTTATGTCCTTGGATCTCGCTATGTCTCGAGTCATATGCAGGTTAATATTGTTTGAAAAAAGTTCAAAGTACTTTTATGACCGGAGACTTATTTCGCTAAGAAGATCGTCATCTTCGTCCTGCTGAGATCCCACAATTCTCCCCTGATATTTGCATAATTGAATCCACTTATGGTGTGCAACTCATCAGCCTCGAAATGTGAGAGAAAAGCGCTTCACATATGTCATCCACTCAACCATTTCAAGGTCAGAAACGAATCCCCCAAGATTCGCTTTAGGTCGCGGCTCTAAAACTTCTCCTTATCCTTGATGAGTATTGGTCTAACCATCCTCGAGCCCATAACATCCCCATATATTATACCTCCCCTTGCAAAAAAGGTGCATGGCTGTTTACCGATTATACATCAACTTCATGAATGAAAGGATCCGCAACCACCCTTGTAAATTCCATCCTTTTGACTTCAAGCACATATCTGCTTTGAAGAGCATTGAGAATTTTAACGATGTAGGTTCATCAGTGGTGATGGCGAGTCCGAGTGGTCTTCAAAGTGGATTGTCAAGACAACTATTTGAAATATGGTGCTCTGATAAGAAAAATGCATGTGTTATACCTAGGTATGTCGTGGAAGGAACGTTGGCAAAAACCATCATCAATGAACCCAAGGAAGTTACTCTAATGAATGGTCTTATTGCTCAACATGCGTGTCCACTTCTATATCTTTCTCGCTCATGATCTTGGTACGTATGCGGCCGTTCGAAGGAGCTCATGCCACCTAACATCATTCTCAGACATGGAGGCTAATGAGATGAGGAGGCTCGCTGCTTATCACCCAGCTTTGCTTCTCCGCAACACAAAAATTATTTCCCCAAAGAACTCGTCAGTCGGTTAAGATGTATTAACTTGAGAAAATGGCAAAACCATTGGGGGGTGGTTGAAAAGACTTCAAGTCGGTGAAACCGCCACGGTTTACTCAGAAGAAAGCGCTTCACTTATCGATAATGGCATCTCATGATCCTATGTCTTCAGCCTATCCACAAAGAAATATCTCCCAAAGGGATTACTATTGCTTACACCGGGTGTACTTTTGGTGTATTGAAGCATAGGAAGCGTATATTTGAGAGTGTGGAGTCATCGCATGAAGAATCGAGGGTCCAGCCTTTTGGTGTCCATGAACGGTCGATGTTGAAGTACGAGTCGAAGCATATTTCATTGCACTGGAGATCAGATCCTATTAGAGTCATGGTTCTTGACTCTGCTGTGGCTCTTGTTTTAAACATCAGCCGTGAGATCCCTAAGGTAGTAGTTGAATCAGAAGAGGCCACAAAACTGAGGAAGAAAATGTAAGAAATGGTAAAAGGTCAGTCTACACTTTGTTTCTGTGTTGGGAGATGGTGAAGTTTGGAGAGAATGGGAAACTGGTGATAAGTGTAGATGGAAATGTGGTGCATCTTGATAAACAGAGTGGGAATGTTGAGAGCGAAAACGAAGGCCTTAAGGAAAGGGTGCGAGTGGCATTCCAGCTGATCCAAAATGCTGTGAAGCCAATCCCTCTATCTGTGTCTTAGCTCCTTCCCTCAGGTTTTCTCTGTATTTCTGACTTCTTCCTGATTAATTCTTAATTTTGAGGTTGAAGTTCTACATCAATCAATACTTCTTAGTCAGTGTAATTAGTTTGCTTAGTTTAGAAAATATTCAATATCAGCTTCACAAATGCATTATATTGTTGAATGCAGTTATCTCCTGGAAATTATGATTATCAATGCATAATCTGAATGTTTTATTAGTGAAGCATGAACAATATTGTTTTTTTTCCCGGTTGTGTTTTATTTTGATGTTAATGCTAGATCCGAAGTGTATTAAGGAGTGTATTCCCGTTTTAAGATGAGATTTGAGCCTCTTATTAATTTTCTCTGCAAAACCACCTTGCTTGTTGCTCAGTTCTATCTTGGGTTTATGTGTTTGTTTTCTTTTCAAATGGCAAATTTGGCATCTGTTACTTCTATTCAAAATTGTAATAAAAATAATTGTTAGTTTCTTTCATGAAAGTATTAATTCTAAATCGATATATTCAAAAGGTTGATTAATTAAAGAAAATGACAACAATATTAATTGTCATCTATTATTTGTGATGGTTGCTGCGTCTATTCAAGATAATTATGTAGCGTTTCGTTAGTATTGATGGGTTTCATAACTTTTGTATTTACTCCAAAGATTCCATTTTTATGTTCAAGTTTAGAGCTAGATGATTTAAATTATGTGTAGGGAGATATTGTTATCTTTTGGTGGATCAATTTCTGATGGATGAGTTGATTCATCAGCAATTAATGTCTTAATTTAAATATTTACATATAATAATATAATTGAAGGGGCCCTCTTTGAGGCCCGTCTCGTAGTTATGGGGAAAAAGTGAACAGGTGTCTAGTACTTGTAAGAATAGAGGAACGAGATGTCAAGCTCGAGTCCTTGTAAGAATAGAGTAGTACAATGTTGTAATACAACATGGAAAAAAATAGAAGGGAGGAAAAAGAAAATAGAAGGGAGGAAAAAGGAAAGAGAGGTAAAGAGAAGGAAAATAATCATAATTAGGATTAGAGTTGGGATTGTACCAATAAAATATTCGATGAGGCTTTGTTTGGAAAGTGTTTTGATTTTTAGAACTCAAATATTTTAAACATATTTTCTATGTTTTTAAAATATGGTTTTAAAATTTTTGGTAATAATTTATTTTTAATCCTTTTATATTTATATAATTATTTTTAAATAACTTTAAAAATGAAAACGCCAAAAATAACTAAAATCATATTTCTAGTTCCCTTTGTCAGGGACCAGATAATAAAATAATAATTTTTGTCCTTAAAATATAAAATAATGTATTTTTAGATAATTTTTTGATTTATTTTAAAATTTTTGTCTTCTTGTTTCCTTAATGTTTTTAAAGAATGATTATATAGATATGAGAAATAATTAAACTAAAATATTACATATGCACAAAATTTTATTTTAAAATATTTTTAAGAATAAAGGAGAGAAGGTGCACAAATGTCCGACTTTTGATTTTGTATATTAACTTTTTTTGAATTCCAAAATACTCCCGATGTTTACTTTTGTAGCTCAACCATATCCTTGCCAAGTATTTCTAATTACACAGATGGACAAATGAGTTTTAATTATCTGAATTTAGACTCTTCCTAATTATTTAGTCAAACATAATTAGCTTGCTTCTTTAAGGAAAATATTGACTTCGATCAACTCGAGTTCCTAGTTGATCGTATTCATCATCTTTCGCTTTTGTACCCTTTATGTGGTAAAGCTCAAGAGATTTTCCTCTTATAGGTTATGCGATTTGTGTAAGCTTCATAAATGCATTATCTGGTTGAACAGAGTTATTTTCCCAAAAATTATGACTATCAATGCATAACCTGGAATGTTTTTATTAGTGAAGCATGTAAACAATATTTTTGTTTTCCTGGTTGTGTTTTATTGTTTGATGCTAATGCTAGATCTGGTGAGGGATAAGATATACAAATGTCTATGATGTTTGGCCATATGTCTAACTTGGCCTTTAAATATTTTTTTTGGGTCCAATGTTGTCCATAACGTTTGTTCCATAGCTCAAATATGTCTCTACCTTAAACGGAGAATTGGGCATTTAACATTGCTGGCGTGTCACCCACACTGACAAATTTTGTTGCCGTGAAACCGAACCCGATAAAGCTCTTTATTAATCGAAAATCTCCTCCAAGTTGCATCATATGAATCCCGATTTATTCTTGAAACCCTAATCTGCAAATTCCACCCGATTTTAATTCCCCCAAGGTGAAACCATAATCCTAATTTGTTCCTCCAAATTCGTAAAGGTGAAATTATGGAAAACCCTAATTAGGGGTATCCATGTACCTTATCCCCTCGTATGACCAAGTTAGACATACGGAACAATATTTTTGTTTTCCTGGGTTGTATTTTATTCTTTGATAATGCTGTATCCGTGACGAGTGGTCTTCCTCGCTTTTAATATGATGAGATTTGAGCATCTTATTAATTTTCTCTGTAACTTTTTGAGTAAAATGGAGCTTTTGTGAGCATGCAAATCTTGGGCTACTGATAAATGTGACCACCCATATATAACAAAACTAACTTGCTTGTTGCTGCTCATTCCTATCTAGGGTTTATGTGTTTGTTTTCCTTTCAAAATTGTAATAGGAACAAGGTCAAATGGAAAATTTACCGTCTGTTACTTTTAACAAATTTTGGGTATGTTCGATGATGTTTCCAAAATAGTTTTCACAAAAAGGTGCATGGTTGTTTACTAGACATACATCAACGCCATGAATGAGAGGATCTACAACCAATTTGCAAATTCCAATCCTTTTGACTTCAAGCACATATCTCCTTTGAAGAGCATTTAGAATTTTAACAATGTAGGTCCATCAGTGGTGATGGCGAGTCCGAGTGGTTCGTGAGGGATTGTCAAGACAATCATATGAAATATGGTGCTCTGATAAGAAAATGAATGTGTTAAGCACCGTATGACGTGGAAGGAACATTGGCAAAACCATCATCAATGAACCCAAGGAAGTTACCTAATGAATGGTCTTATCGTCCCCCTCAACATACAGGTCCACTACATATCTTTCTCGCCATGCGTATTTTGCAATGCATAAGCAATGCTCCTCAAGGAGATACACCTAACATCACATTATTCTTGTCCATGGAGAGGCCAATGGAGATGAGGGAGGCCTGCTAAGCTTATCACTCGCCTTGTTTACTCGCAACACAAAAATTATTTCCCAAAGGCCGGCCGGAAGACCCTGGGTTGGTGAAACTGTCAATGGTTAACCGGTAAAGAAAAAGCGCTTCACTTATCAGATAATGGCACCTGAGAACAGATCCTATTAGCGATGGTTTCGACCGCTGTGGCTCTGGTTTTAAACATCAGCCGTGAGATCCCGAAGGTAGTAGTTGAATCAGAAGAGGCCACAAAAACTGAAGAAGAAAACAATAAGAAAGCATAAAAGGTTATCCATGCACTTCTTGTTTCTCTGTTTGGAGAGAATGGGAAACTGGTGATAAGTGTAGATGGAAATGTGGCGCATCTTGATAAACAGAGTGGAATGTTGAGAGCCAAAACGAAAGTCTTAAGGAAAGGGGTGAGAGTAAAGATTCCAATGGATCCAAAATGTCAGAAGCCAATCCCTCAATCCGTGTCTTAGCTCCTTCCCCTCGTGTTTTCAATCAGATTCGACTTCTTCCTTATTAATTCTGAATTTTGAGGTTAAAGTTCGATATCAATCAATATTTTTTAGTCAGTGTAATTAGCTTGCTTAGTTTAGGAAAATATTCAACATTAATCTACCTCAGTTCCAAGCTGGATCACATACATCAACTTTTTCTTTCTTGTACCTTATATGTGATAACGCTCAAGAGATTTTCCTCTTCCGATTTTCACGATTTGGCTGAGCTTCACAAATGCATTATATTGTTAAACAGAGTTATCTCCCCAGAAATTATGATTATCAATGCATAACCTGAATGTTTTATTAGTGAAGCATGTGAACAATATTTTTGTTCTTCCCGGGTCAGGTTCTATTGTTTGATGCTAATGCTAGATCCAAAATGCTGTGAAGCCAATCCCTATATAGCTCCTTCCCCCAGGTTTTCTCTGAATTTTAGACTTCTTCCTAATTATTTCTTAGTCAACATAATTAGTTTGCTTCTTTAAGGAAAATATTCGACTTTGATCAATCAGTGTATTGGCACTGGAGGATATGGCACTGTTTACAAGGCCGAGTTGCCAAATGGTCGGGTTGTTGTTGTGAAAAAGCTTCACTACTCATCAGATCAACATGGTGGCGATATGGCTGATTTGAAGGCTTTCAAAGCTTTCTAGATTCATGCTCTAACACCTGATAAGGCATCGTAATATAGTGTAAAGCTTATGGCTTCGGGCCACTACGAGAACTCATTTTTATTTATGAGTTTATGGAAAAGGGGGAGCTTGGAGAAACATTCTAAGCAATGATGAAGAAGCAGAGAAAAACTTGATTGGATTATGAGGCTAAACATCAGGAAAGGGGTACAAGCTTTATCTTATATGCAATTCATTATTGCTCACCCAAAAGAATTCATATCTAGACATATCAAGCAACAATGTTTTGTTAGATTCAGAATATGAACCTCATGTCTCCAACTTGGGCACGGCTAGGCTTATAAAGTCGGACTCATCTAATTGGACTTCATTTGCAGGAACTTTTGGTTATACTGCTCCAGGTATCATTTTCTTAATCAGTGCCTTGCTTAACTCTAAACTTCCTCCATATATATCATATATAAACTGTTATAATTTCAGAGCAAGAAAGCATTATCTATTAAACTTTCTTTGTAGAACTGCATACAAATGAAGGTGGATAATAAAACGGATAAGCGAGATTCGGGCGTAAATAATGGAGGTAATTTCATGGTAAGAGGCATCCCGGAGAACTCATCTCATCACTCGTTATCATCGCGATCCCTCCCCTCATCCTCATCCTCATCCTCATTACCACCATCGGCCGACTACTGGTCGTTGAATGATGTTATAGATAAGCGCTCACCCTCCCGTGGATGGCGGTGAGCCGGAAGTAGCGCGGGTGTAATGAAGATAGCATTAGCATGCTTATGTGTCATCCTCAATCTCTCGCCAACTATGCAACGTATTGACAGAGCACTCAACGCGCGCCACCACTGTCGAAACCGCTTCCTTGATTACATTAGGTGAAACTCTTTGGTCATGGAGGCAAAAACTAGGTGACTTTAGCCCCTTTCACTTCTTCAAGTGTATTTTGTTTTTAACATCCAAAACATTTCGATTTTATTAAGACAAAAAATCTCTTTTTCTCGTTTCTCGCCTTATAATCGACTCCATAAATTGGTCAGGATGCACTCTGTGACTATGTCTCTACTTCAGGTTTGATCATCTCTGATCTACTGCTTTTTAAGAGATCGGGTACCTTTTGGTGACACAAAGATGTTCTTTTTTCATTGTTGAATATTGTAAAGTTATTTGTTTTTATAACTTAGTAATCACGAACTGAGAAAATGGAAGTCAGAGAATATCATTATTGTTTTTGATACTCGTAATCCCGGGTATGGTCATTTTGATACGGTGGGGGCATTGTTATGAGACCACTCACAATTAGAGGTTTCTTTTTCTAGCCTTCTAGGATGATGCAGTTGTGAATGGACTCACCCCCTTTGCATCTTTTGTATAAGTGTCCTACCTTGCTCGAACATGTACTTTCATACTTGAGAGCCTGAGAGGCTACATTAATCAAATCTATCAACTAAAATTCCTTTGGAAAATGGCCAATCATTCACCTTCTTTGATTATGTTGAAGTTCCCATTGCTTTCCTCAGCATTGTTTTCTTCTCAGTGAATAGGTTTATCTTAATCACATACTTATCTCTGACTAGTGCTCTTAGCTGTGGTATGTAGCAACATATGCTCTTAATGATCATTTCATTCAGTATCTTGCATGTCCTGTCTTGTTTAATGAACTTTTGTCAATCTTGAAATCCTTTAGAACTTTCATCTCGCTCTTTTGGTTATCTACTCTAATTTGTCATATAAAATTGCTCTCTGCTCTTAGATGTGCTCTCCACTTTACCGCATCAGAATGTGTTGCATTTCGGTGGCAGCTTAATTTTGATCATGCTGCATCTCTTCCATATTTCCTGGAGAAGGTCGGCCATTTATTTAATTAAAATTTATGCAATTACTTTGCCTATAAATTAAGCTAAAATATTTGAATTTTTTCATTAGACCACATTCAAAGGGCCAGTTTTTATGACACTTGCAACAAAGGCTATCTACAAGTTGCTTTTGTCTGATTGAAAGTGAGCAAAGTTCATTTGAAGATATGTTGTATGATGAATAAGACATTCTTTCGCTTCCATGGATAAAATTGAGGTGAGCTTGATTTTTGCTTCTAGATGTATGTTTTATTCTCCCTTTTAGAGACTAGTAATAGTTTCCCCACTTCCTCTCATCGTCCAAACCGATTCAAGCTAATCTAAATGCATCCGTTTCGATTAGTTGTAAGGGACTTAGATTTGGGTCTTTAATCTTTTTTATTTTCTGTTCTAAATTTTTTGTCAATGTTATTCTTTAAAGTTTCAATGAGTACCTATTCCATGGAAATTGGATTTGGAACAAACAATATCACTATATCGAGCTGTTTGATTTCTCATCCTTCTTATACTTCCTTTTGAAGGCCTCGAAATGGTCCATGTATCAATGTGACAGCTTAGATCTATTTAGTTAAATTGCGCTTGCTCTAATGTTCTATCTCGTGTCTCTTATTCGAAATTAATACCGCATAAAACATTCGCTACCTCATTCTTAAACTTAAATCTTTCTACCATGTATTATTCTACCGAATCAGAGATTCTACCCGAAAGTGCAAGTATTACCGCTTTAGATATTCATCTATGGAATTTGTTCTTCACCTTCTATAGGATTAATCGGGTTTTGTCTTCAACATAGGAGGTTTTGGTAAATAATACTAATATAGCAAGAATTAGTCTATTAAGATTTAATTGATCACTTCTAATATTGATCTTTTGGTGCTCCACCACAAAGATTATGTTATTGTTCTGACTATAGTTTCAAATATGTTACATAACACCAATCTAATAAAATATAAAACTTGTTCAAAAAAAAAGCAATATGGTGTGTGTATTTCTCATATAAAATATCGGGTCGATATAATCCTCGATCTGTGCGCATCGTTTGACATTTACAACAATTGACTTGGGGATGTGTCGCTTAATTTTATTATCTCATTTAATGTTCTCAGAACTATAATTAAATCCATATTCTCGCAGGTTATTGATTTCATCGACTTAGAAGTAAATGGTATACGATTTTGTTACACAAATTGGCACATCCTCGAGCTGCCATGTTTATGGTTGATATTGTCGGGTGTTCGAGCACTTTACATCGAGATTCATTCTCGCGGTTAATCGTCTCTTCTGTGTTGCTGAGATCCCACGCTCTCCCCCCGATATTTGCATAATTGAATCCACTTATGGTGCAACCCATCACCCTCGAATGAGAGAAAAGCGCTTCACAAATGTCATCCACTGACCTCATTTCTCAAGGGGGCCGTGTTCTAATCCTTGCATTTGCTTTAGGGCGTGCCCAAGAACTTCTCCTTATCCTTGATGAGTATTTGTCTAACCATCTTGAGCTCAATAACATCCCCATATATTATGCTTCCCCCCTTGCAAAAAGGTGCATTGTTGTTTACCCGACATACATCAACTCCATGAATGAAAGGATCCGCAACCAATTTGAAAATTCCAATCCTTTTGACTTCAAGCACATATCTCCTTTCAGAGAAGATTGAGAATTTTAATCTATAGGTCCATTAGTGGTGATGGCGAGTCCGAGTGGTCTTCGCAGTGGATTTCACTAAAACCATTTGAAATATGGCTCTCCCGATAAGAAAATGCATGTGTTATACCTGTGGTATGTCGTGGAAGGAACGCTGGCAAAACCATCATCAATGAACCCAAGGAAGCTACTCTAATGAATGGTCTTACTTCTCCCCTCAACATGTGTCCAATTACATATCTTTCTCGGCCCATGCAGATTTTGGTAATGCATGCACGTTCCCGAAGGAGCTCATGCCACCTAACATCAATCTTGTACATGGAGAGGCCAATGAGATGGGGAGGCTCAAATAAGCTTCACCTGGGCTTGTTACCGCAACACCAAAATTATTTCCCAAAGAACCTGGTCAATGGGTCGAGATGTATTTCAACTCTGAGAAAATGGAAAAAACCATTGGGAGGCTGGCTGAAAAGACTCCTGAAGTCGGTGAAACTGTCAGCGGTTTACTGGTAAAGAAAGCGTTCACTTATCAAATAATGGCACTTAATGATCTCCATGTCTTTTTGCAGCTATCCATAGCAAATATCTCCCTGAGGATTACTATTGCTTAATAAAGGGTGCCTTTGGTGTATTGGAAGCTAGGTCAAGGCATATTTGAGAGTGTGGAGTCATTGCCATATGAAGAATCTAAGGGTCCAACTGTGTCCGTGAACGGTCGACAAAGGAAGTATGAGTCGAGAAGCATTACTTTATCAGACCGAGATCGATCCTATTAACGACATGGTTTCTCGACTGCTGTGGCTCTTGCTTTAAACATCAGCCGTGAGATCCCCAAGGTAGTAGTTGAATCAGAAGAGGCCACAAAAACTGAAGAAGAAAACAATAAGAAAGCAGAAAAGGTTATCCATGCACTTCTTGTTTCTCTGTTTGGAGATGTGAAGTTTGGAGAGAATGGGAAACTGGTGATAAGTGTGGATGGAAATGTATACATTCGATAAATGTGAGGGAATTTTGAGAGCGAAACGAAGGCCTTAAGGAAAGGGTGCGAGTAGCATTCCAAATGGATCGAAATGCTGTGAAGCCAATCCCTCATCTCGTGTCTTAGCTCCTTCCTCGTTTTCCCCTCGTATTTTCGACTTCTTCCCGACACTCGACTCAGCTTAAAGTTCTATATCAATCAATACTTAGTCGTTGTAATTAGCTTGCTTAGTTTAGGAAAAAATATTCAACATTGATCTACCTCGCCTGGGGTTGGATCACATACATAAACTTTTTCTTTCTTGTACCTTATATGTGGTAACGCTCAAGAGATTTTCCTCTTCTGATTTTTGCAATTTGGCTGAGCTTCACAAATGCATTATATTGTTGAACAGAGTTATCTCCCATAAATTATGATTATCAATGCATAACCTGAATGTTTTATGCTTGAAGCATGTGAACAATATTTTTATTTTCCTTGGTTGTTCTATTGTCTGATACTAATGCTAGATCCTAAATGCTGTGAAGCCAATCCCTATATCTCGTGTGTTCTCCTTCCCCGTGTTTTCTCTCAATTCTTACTCTTCCTAATTATTTCTAAGCAATATAATTAGTTTGTTTTTTAAGGAAATGACTTCGATCAACCTGAGTTCCCAGCTGGATCAGATTCATCATCTTTTATTTTTGTACGCTTTATGTGGTAAAGCCTAAGAGATTTTCCTCTTATGGGTTATGCGATTCGTGTGTTTCCAATAAATGAATTATCTCGTTGAACAGAAGTATTTTCCCATAAATTATGATTATCAATGCATAACTTTAAATGTTTTTATTGAGCGGCTATGTAAATAATATTTTTGTTTTCCTAGTTGGGTTTTATTGTTTGATGCTAATGCTAGATTTGGTGGGGGATAAGATACACAAATGTCTACGATGTTTGGCCATATGTCTAATTTGGCCTTTCAACATTTAACACTGCTGTTGTGTCATCCACAATGACAAATTTTGTTACTGTGAAACCGAATTCGATAAAGCTCTTCGTTACCGAAAATCTCCTCCAAATTGCATCATACGAATCCTGATTTGTTCTTGAAACCATAATCTACAAATTCCACTCGATTTTAATTCCCCCAAATTCTAGATGGTGAAACCATAATCCTGATTTATTCCTCCAAATTGCAGCTAAACTATTAAACCCTAATTGCAGATTCGCGCACCTTTATCCCCTCATATGACCAAGTTAGACATACGGAACAATATTTTTGTTTTCCTGGGTTGCGTTTTATTCTTTGATGCTAATGCTAGATCTGGTGATGAGTGGTCTTCTGCTTTTAAGATGATGAGATTTGAGCATCTTATTAATTTTTTCTACAACTTTTTGAGTAAAATGGAGCTTTTATGAGCATGAAAATCTTGGGCTACTGATAAATGTGACCACCCATATATAACAATGTGGGTAAAGACTTTAAAATGAGTCAAGCATGAAATTGACACAAGCCATGAATGTATGTGAAACTAAACTACATGACAAGCTTCTTAAGACTTTTGATGACCACCTATCAAAGTCATGAATGCATGTGAAACTTGCAGCCAAAGACTTTAAAATGAGTCAAACATGAAATGGACACTACCTATCTAGCCATGAATGCATGTGAAACTAAACTACATGACAAGCTTCTTTAAGACATTTTTGACACCACCAGTCAAAGTCATAAATGCATGTGAAACTACATGAGAAGCTTCTTTAAGACTTTTTGTGTGTTGCATGCAAAGACTTTAAAATGAGTCAAGCATGAAATGATACTAATTAACATCAGCCATGAATGAAAGTGCTACATGGGGGCAAGCTATTTAAGATGATTTCAAGTTAACAAAGACTTTAAATGGGTTAGGTTGGGACAATTATTTAAGTCATTTTTGTTGTTCAAATGTTGACATTACCTATCAAAGTCATGAATACACGTTAAAACAATGGGACAAGTTTTTATAAAGATGATTTCAAGTCCCTCAAGTATAGACAATTACTTTGTTTATTTTCGATATTAGGAAGTTCACACCACTTATCAATGTCTTACATTCTTAGAAACCCCAACCCTTATACCCATGAAATAAAGAACTTTAATTTTTTATTTTTTAGAAATTCTTTTGAGAGGTTTAACATTAGAAATAGTACAATTTTTTAGTATTATAATTTTTAAAAGCAACTGTATTTTCCATAAAAAGGGGTAAATTAAGTCATGTCTATTCAAAAGCTTAAGCTTCTTAGAAGTGATTAAATTGTCATTTATCTATTTAGCTATTCAACATTTATTATTAGGAATGCAATGGTATCTTATTTATATGAAAACATGTTACACCTCGCCACTTCAATGTCATATACCTTAAAATAAATGCAATCTTTATATAAATTTTACTTTTCTAGCAAAGAAGGTTATCTAGGATGTCATAATTATTTCAAAAATTCTCATAAGATATTTAATACTATAATTTAATAAATTGAAGCCTATCTATTGTTGGATTCTTTAAATTGATCAACATCAACTAGCGGTTCATGCGATTACTAATTATGTGAATATTTAGTCAAGATTTTTTCATAACAAAAATGGTAAAAATTTAATCTTTTTAGTAAATTTTTATCAAATTGATAGATATATAATCAATTTTAATATATTTGACTATATCTATCTCAATTTCAATTGATCACTTGTAATACATTATTGTCTACCTCTTTATATATTTGTAAGATATTTAGTACTACAATTTAATGAATGGAGGCCCATCTATAAATGTCTTCACTTACATCAAATAGGATATTGACATGGGTGACTAGTATAATATGAATACTTGGTCAAGATTTCATGATAACACATGATGAATTTTCTACCCTAATGAACATGATATGTATCATAATTGAAGTGAATGTAATTGAAGTCATAAATTAAAGTTTTTAAAGATGTTTTGAATTGGAGTGAAGACTTTAAAATAGATTAATTAGAGGATTTTTTTTTGTGCCAAAAAAGTCGATAATACCTAATGCTGAGCAAAAGACTTTAAAACGGTCAAGGCACGAGTATTTATTTCGTTGTTTTTTTCATATTTCGAAGCCGACGATACCTATAAAAAACCATGCATTCTATAAAAGTCATATAAATATATAACAACATATGTACAAGTAGTGTTTGTGAAATAGACTTCTTGTATCAACATTGAGCCCTCACTTAAAAAGAATTGTAATCCTTAATTTTAAACATATGTACTTGTATCAACATATGTGCGTGTTCTATCTACAAAATAAATCAAAATTTCAATTTTATTTAAATTATGAGAAAATAAAATTCTTAAAATACTTGTATTTTTATTTAATTAGCATGAAAAAGAATCATAGGAGTTTAAATTGGATCATCGCAGAGTTATTTTCCCATTCTTTATTTTAAGAGTTTGAATGAAAATCTATTCATTAAAAATTTTCAAAATTCAACACAATTAAGAAAATGGTATTTCTTTCACTTCTTGTGCTTCGAAGGGACGAATGCATGGAGAAGATGGCATCTTTCACTTCATGAGTTGGAAATGCCGTGGAATGGGCAATCCATGGACAATTCGCATGTTACTAGGACTGAAACCGGATTCGGCTCCGAGGTGGTGGTTTTCCTTATGGAAACAAAGGTAAGAAGAAGGAAATGGAAAGAGTTCAAAGAACGCTTAAGGTATGACGGACTTTTTTTTGTGGAAGGCATTAACAATAGAGGGGGTTTAGTACTCGGTATGGAAAGGAAAAAATCTAGTGCAGTTACGGAAATATTCCAAAAATCACATTGACATGGAGATTTTATGGGAGGACGTCACGCCATGGAGATTAACGCGCTTTTATGGTTTTCCGGAAAGGCATCGTCGTAAAGACTCTTGGCAATTAATCAAAGGGCTGAAAGTAAGGTCGGACCTGTCGTGGTGTATTCATGTGACTTAATGATCTTTGGCTGAATCAGAGAAACGAGAGGGAGGGATAAGACATCCAAACAACCTATCTACGGGCTTGTGGATGCAATCAACTTTGCTAGTCTCAAGGAAGTTTCAATGCAAAGGGAATGAAAAAGGAATATTTTTAAAAGTAAGATCGGACCTGTCGTGGTGTATTCTATGTGACTTTAATGATCTTTTGGCTGAATCAGAGAAACGAGGAGGGATAAGACATCCAAACAACCTGATTCATGGCTTCAGGGATGCAATCAACTTTGGTAGTCTCAAGGAAGTTTCAATGCAAAGGGAAAATGAAAAAGGAATATTTTTAAAGTAAGGTCGGACTCCGCTGGTGTATTCTATGACTTTAATGATCTTTGGCTGGAATCAGAAACGAGGAGGGATAAGACATCCAAACAACCTGATTCATGGCTTCAGGGATGCAATCAACTTTGCTAGTCTCAAGGAAGTTTCAATGCAAAGGGAATGAAAAGGAATATTTAAAAGTAAGATCTGAATTCGCGTGGTGTATTCTATGTGACTTAATGATCTTTGGCTGAATCGGAGAAACGAGGAGGGATAAGACATCCAAACAACCTGATTCATGGCTTCAGGGATGCAATCAACTTTGGTAGTCTCAAGGAAGTTTCAATGCAAAGGGAATGAAAAAGGAATATTTTTAAAAGTAAGATCGGACCTGTCGTGGTGTATTCTATGTGACTTTAATGATCTTTTGGCTGAATCAGAGAAACGAGAGGGATAAGACATCCAAACAACCCGATTCATGGTCGTGGATGCAATCAACTGGCAGTCCCTTCCAAGGAAGTTTCAATGCAAAGGGGAATGAAAAAGGAATATTTTTAAAAGTAAGATCGGACCTGTCGTGGTGTATTCTATGTGACTTTAATGATCTTTTGGCTGAATCAGAGAAACGAGGAGGGATAAGACATCCAAACAACCTGATTCATGGCTTCAGGGATGCAATCAACTTTGGTAGTCTCAAGGAAGTTTCAATGCAAAGGGAATGAAAAAGGAATATTTTTAAAAGTAAAGGTCGAACTCGTCAGGGTGTATTCCTCTATATGTGACTTTACCGATCTTTTGGCTGAATCAGAGAGAAACGAGAGGGATAAGACATCCAAACAACCTGATCTATGGCTTCAGGGAGTAATCAACTTTGGTAGTCTCAAGAAGTTTCTAATGCAAAGGGAATGAAAAAGGAATATTTTTAAAAGTAAGGTCGGACCTGTCGTGGGTGCAATTCTATGTGAATTTTAATGATCTTTTTGGCTGAATCAGAGAAACGAGGAGGGATAAGACATCCAAACAACCTGATTCATGGCTTCAGGGATGCAATCAACTTTGCTAGTCTCAAGGAAGTTTCAATGCAAAGGGAATGAAAAAGGAATATTTTTAATTATTTCCTATGTAATTGCAATAGTCTATTTTAATTAAAAAATAAAAGTAATATTTTAAATTATTTGCTATGTAATTATGATGTTTAATTTTATTAAAAATAAGACTATTTTTTGATAAAAGAAAATAAAAAGTACGGTTGATATTACCTATTTTCACCCATTAATTGTAGTGGAATGAGGTAGTTAGATGTAAACACCAACTAATGGGAATGCCAAATGTATCACACTTAACTTTATAAGTAAGTGTTTCATCCTCTCCTCATGTAAACCTTGTAATAGCTTTATCTCTACCAGCTCAATAATGGCCCATGAATATCCTTCCTCCTACTTCTTACTCTCTCGACTCATCATCACTCCTTGCTTTTTCATATTTCTTCTTTTCCCTTTGTCTTCAATATCATCCTTCCATTTCATTTTCACGTCCGCCTCGGCACCTACCATTGCTATTTCAAAAGTTGAACAAGATCATGAATCACTCGCTCTTCTAACATGGAAGGTCAGCCTTGATAATCAAACCCAAGTTTTACTCTCATCTTGGTTTGGATGCAATTCTTGCCATCATTGGTTTGGATCGCACTCTTACATTGGTTTGGGAGTGGCTTGTCATAGGTCGTATGTCTCCGATGAACCTTTAGAGTTGTGGTTTGAGAGGTACACTCCAAAATCTCAAATTTTCATCTTCAACCTCTTTACTCTTAATTTGTCTAACAACTCTCCATGGAACCATTCCAACCAATATCGTAATATTTCCAAACTAATCACAATTCTTGATTTTGGTTCAAATCATTTCACCGGTGTAAATACGAACAACTTGGGTTTTTAACATACTTAGCTTTCTATCTTTGAAGCTGTAATTTTGAAGTCAATTCTTCTTTATAAGGAATTGAGAAAAACTTAACTATTTTGCATCTTTATGAGAATGAGCTTTCTGGTTCCATTCCTCAAGAAATTGGATTGTTAAGATCTCTTAATGATCTTCGATTGTCAACTAACAATCTCATTGGTCCAATCCCTCCTTCCATAGGTAACTTGAGGAATTTAACCACATTGTACCTTCATAGGAACAAACTGTCTGGCTCCATTCCTCAAGAAATTGGATTGTTAAGATCTCTTAACGATCTTGAAGTGTCATTCGCAGTCTCTTGGTCCAATTCCTCCTTCCATAGGTAACTTGAGGAATTTAACCACATTGTACCTTTATAGGAACAAACTGTCTAGTTCCATTCCTCAAGATATTGGATTGTTAAGATCTCTTAATGATCTTCGATTGTCAACTAACAATCTCATTGGTCCAATACACTCTTCCATAGGTAGCAGGAATTTAACCGCATTGTATCTTCATACGAACAAACACTATCACGGTTCCGTTCCTCCCAGAATTGGATTGTTAAGATCTCTTAACGATCTTGAATTGTCAGTTAACAGTCTCACTGGTCCAATCCCTCCTTCCATAGGTAACTTGAGGAATTTAACCACATTGTACCTTAATAGGAACAAACTGACTGGTTCCATTCCTCAAGAAATTGGATTGTTAAGATCTCTTAACTATCTTGAATTGTCATTTGCCGGTCTCAGCGGTCGATCCCTGTTCATGGTAACTTGAGAATTTAACCACGTTGTATCTTCATACGAACAAACTATCTGGTTCCATTCCTCTAGAAATTGGTTAATTAAGATCTCTTAACGATCTTGGTGTCGGTTAATAGTCTCCGGTCAATCCCTCCTTCCATAGGTAACGGGAATTTAACCACATTGTACCTTAATAGAGACAAGCTGGCTGGTTCCATTCACTCAAGAAATTGAATTGTTAAGATCTCTTACGATCTTGAATTGTCATTAACAGTCTCCTTGGTCAATCCCTCCTTCCATGATGCTTGAGGAATTTAACCACATTGTACCTTCACTTGGGAACAAAGCATGCGGTTTCCATTCCTCAATTGAATTGTTAAGATATCTTAACGATCTTGGTGTCAAACCTTATCTCATTGGTCCAATACGAAACTCATAGGAACTTGTCGAGCTTAACCTCTTTTGGCCTTGGTCACCAACAAACTAGTGGTGCCCTTCCTGCAGGAAATGAATAATATCTCTGTTTGGAATATTTGCAATTGTATGGAAACTAACTCATTCATGACTACGGACGAGATTTGCCTTGGTAGAGCACTTGTAAATTTTCATACAGGGAACCATTTCACGGGTCTTATACCAAAAGAGCTTGAAAAATTGCACTAGCTTATTCGAGTTGACTTAGGAAGAAACCAACTCCACCAGGAGACATAAGCTAGAAAGTTTTGGTGTATACCGAGCACGAGATCATATCGATCTGGGAGTAGCAGATTTTTTATGGCGAGCTTTCTAAGAAATGGGGACGGTGCCACAAACTAACACACTTAAACATCTCCCACAATAATATTTCTGGTGCCATACCACCTCAACTTGGGAGAGCCACTCAATTACAACGACTTGATCTTCCTCAGGCTCATTGAGGGAGAAATGAAAAGATCAGAAAGTGGGTATGTTGCCCTTATTGTTCGGGTATTTGGCGACTAACGACAATCTTTGAAGCATTCCTTTGAAATTGGGAAAATTAGCCGATCTTGAAACCCTTGA
The DNA here is from genome assembly GCA_016808115.1 of Tetrastigma voinierianum. NCBI lineage: Eukaryota > Viridiplantae > Streptophyta > Magnoliopsida > Vitales > Vitaceae > Tetrastigma > Tetrastigma voinierianum. The sequence continues at coordinate 75,734 of JAEQBH010006293.1, read as the reverse complement.
CTTGGCATCGAACAACTTAAGCGGTCAAATTTCCAAACAAATAGGGAACTTGTGGAAATTATCGTCCTTGAACTTGAGTGGGAATCAATTTGTGGATAGCATTCCCGACGAAATTGGAAAGATGCATCATCTTAGGAGTCTTGATCTTAGTCAAAATATGTTAACAGGAGAGATTCCACCGCTGCTTGGAGAGCTACGGTGCAGGTAGTTCAGATCTCCCCCATAACTTGACTACGGCACCATCCCACACACTTTTGATGATCTAATTGGCGACATGCGTTGATATATCCTACAACCCGGTTGGAAGGTCCTCTCCCTGACATCAAAGCCGCTCCATTTGGGAATTTAGAAATAATAAAGGTCTGTGGTAATAATGCCACTCATCTCGAGCCATCATTAGGAAGAAGCCGCGAAGGTTTTTGTCTTGATCATACTACTCCTCATTGTGAAGGCACTTTCTATTGTGCTTATCCGCTTTTATTATTAGCATTTATTTTCTTGTCCAAAATTGGGGAAGAAAACAGCCAAGTCTACACTTGAGTCGCGATGTCAAAGATCTATTCACAATATTGGGACATGATGAAATTGTTTGTATGAGCACATCACAGAACTCACAATTTCGGTTCAAACGGTGTATTGGGACGGGGAGGATATGTACTTGTTTACAAGTAGAGTTGCGAAATGGCGGGTTGTTCTTCGTGAAAAAGCTTCACTACTCATTGAATCAAGATGGTGGAATATGGCTTATTTGAAGGCTTTCAAAAGCGAGATTCATGCTCTAACACAGATAGGCATCACAATATTGTCAAGCTTTGTAAGCTTCGGTTCATTCTTTGAGAACTTCATTTTATTTATGAGTTTATGGAAAAGGGAGCTTGAGAAGCATTCTAAGCAGCGATGAAGAAGCGTGAAAAACTTGATTGGATTGTGAGGCTAAACATTAATGGAAGGGGTGGCTAAAGCTCTATCTTATATGCACCATGATTGCTCTCACCTCATTAATTCATCGAGACATAACCCGACCTGATGTTACGTTGGAGATTAGAATATGAAGCCCATGTCTCAGGCTTATTGTGACTAGGCTTATAAAGCGGACTCATCTAGTGGACTTCATTTGCAAGAACTTTTGGTTATATCTTGCTCGGGTACCATTTTCTTAATTAGTGTGTTAGTTATCTTGTTATAATTTCTTAGCGAGAGAAGAGCATGATGTAATCTTCTTATTTAGACTTGCTTTTGATGAGGTGGATAATAAAACGGATGTTTATAGCCCGAGGGGTTGTAACAATGGAGGTATTAATTATGGGAAGGCATCTGGTGAACTCATCTCATCCTTTGACATCCTTCGACATCCTCCTCGTGCTCCATCCTCATTACCGATTATTTGCTGACCATTGGTATTAGACAGTGTTATGGACAAGCGCCCCTCACACCACAGTGGATGAAGTGGGTGGCGAAAGTAGTGGTTGCGGTGAAGATAGCATTAGCATCTTATGTCAATCCCCCAATCTCGGCCAACTATCTGACAAATTGACAAAAGCACTCTCGATACAGGGCCACCACCATCGAGAAACCGTTTTCCATGATTTAATGGTAGCGGTCCTCACTTCTCAGTGTTTTGTTTATCATCAGAATCATTGATTTTATTCAGATGAAATCTACTTTTTCTTTTGTCTCGATTTATAAATTGGCGTAATTAGTTTATGATGACCTATGACTATGTCTCGCCGAGGAGAAGCAGTCATCTTTGATCTACTGTTTTGAAGAATCAGTTTTAATTACGATGACGTTATATTTCTTTTTCTGACGATAGAATATTCTTAATGCTATTTATTTACTCTTAATGATATTAGTTGAAGTGAAGTTTAGAGAATATAGTGTGTTTTGTCTTTGCTCGATCTGGGTGTATGGTCATTTTGATATTATGACATTGTTAGCAGGATATCTGCGATTAGAGGTTTGCTGTACCTTCTGATGATGAGTTGTGGACTGCACATCTGTATAAAGTATCTACTCACATGAACGTCGCCTTTCACGATGCCGAGCTTTGAGTCTCACGATAAGTCAATCCTTCAAATTTATTACGGCACGAAACCGATCAGTTGATCTTTAACTTTGATTATATTTGAAGTTCCATTGCTTTTCTTTGTTTGTTTTCTTCCTCGAATAGGTTTATGTTGTTTGAAATTTTAATTTCTAATTGATTCATATAATTTCGGTATTGATAATTATTAAATACGTCGCACGGTGGTGATTGATAATAAATCTAAGGGTGTTATGGGTGTAAATCCCTAGTGCCGGTCGTTAAATTTGAAATATTTTAGTGTGTTTTGTTGTATGAAAATTACAAATATTAGTAAAGACATTTTTCGTAAAAATAAGCTGTTATACCAGAGTAAATGTCTTAATAAAAGACATTTAATATTAATAAGTATTATATGAGTAAATGTCTTAATAAATAATATTTGACAATAGTATTCCACACTCTATATATATATATGAAGGCATGAAAAAACACCGACGAGGGTTTGATTCATGAAATAAGAATGATCAAGTCCTTATATATCATCAAAAAGGAGATTTTAAGGTATTACCGGATGGCGTAGGAAAAACATATATTAGCGGATATTCAATTATAAGGACTACTTGTCGCCAATATTTATCTGGATAAATATTCTTCTTTTCGATCGTAGATTATTGCATGATGTTAAAATTTTACAGCCTTTCTAGTAACTTAATAAGATCTTCAGGTGCAGGCTTCTATGTGATGCAGGGCCAAATATTTGGGATCGTCTGGAGTACAGATTATCTCAAGACACCGCTCGTGAAGGATCTCAAAATTTAGATGGAATCATGTACACTAAAGATCGATTCCCATCAGGAAAGGAGATAATTTGATCCATCAGCTACCGACGATTTGAGCATGGGATCGCTATCATTTGGCTCCAAATGTTCAAATCATCGTAAGGAAACTGGCGGGCGTGAATCCTTGGCGGTCCGCAGGCGTGACGATATCTCGGGATTCATTCATTATATCACGATCTCAGTTCAATTCAAAGCGATTCACAATTTGATGGTGACGCCGTACTGCGCTGTTATCACATTATCATTAATGGCGGTAATATCTATGTCGTATTAAAATAATACATAACTGGAAATATAGTTATAGATAAACTTAAAAGTCGAGCAAACGTAACATCTGGTATCGAATAAACGCGGCGTGCAAACGCAAATTCATACATGTATGACCAATCATCGATAATACCAAGGACTTGACTACCCCGTTTTTATAATATGATTCAATAATGTTTGGGACTACGATCCTTTCTGAATATGTGGATCCGCCAATCATATCATTGAGAGGCAATGTACTATTTGAACTCTTTGATTTGGCACCTCTTCTTTGGCGAGATAGATACTTTTAAATCCATAAACGCTTTTTGCCGGTGTGTCATCATTCTTAGAAAAAATCTTGTTGCCGCCATTATCACAATAAATCATTTTGTTTAGCAATGTTTGATGATATAGCAACTATTCAGCCAGAAATTACGCGGCCACAATGATTGACTGTAGCTTCAAAGCATGCTATAAGTTCAACTCATGGCAAAATGCCATTAGCGGAGACTCACTGCACCTCCTTGCGGATAAAACCGCCGTTTCAGAGGAATAAGCGACCGAATGGACTGATTGTCGCCCGCCGGCGCAGGTCGTCAGAGGTAATAACAACCTCAAAGATTTGCTAAGTTCTTCTATAACAAGCATGTGATCCTTAATTTTGAGTACTCGAAACTTTCTTTGCGGCTCTCAGAGTGAGCCAAATCAGGGTTGATTCGATGCGATGACGACTTTATCTGGCGCTAAAAACGCCATGGGACTAAATCTGGTGAGCATGCATCAACTCCCAACAAAGAAGCACGAGAATGTTATCACATTTCTTTGCCTTGATCGTTTTGGGACATTGGGATGAAGTGGTATCTCCTTCTGGATGGGAGCCCCGGATTCAGTGAACATAGTTATCTTAAATCTTATGAACTTTGTTGATCTGGACCTTTTTACGAGGATAATCCCAAAATTCCTTGTGATCTCGAAATCATTTCTATTCCTGTCTTTCAAGGAAGCCTGCCGTATCCTTCATTTCAAAAAGTTCTTAGAGAAAATGAAATTCTTAACATCATCTGATAACCGAAATCTTGCAGCGCGAAGAATATCATCCCTTAGCTTACAGAGGTTATGAACTTGCCTTCCCCTGTGACCTTCATGTAGATGCCTGGTCTGAGTCCATTTCTACAAACCATAGCAATAATACGATATTAAACTTAGAATGCATTTATGGAAGCTTGTTTTAATCCATAGATTGATTTCTTCCAACCTACATCACGATTTCTTTTACTTGTGAACTCATAAACCTTAAGGTTGATCCATATATACCTCTTCTTCCAAATCTCCATTGAGAAGAGCGTTTTGGCATCCATTTGGTGAAGCTCAAGATCAAATGAGCCACCCAAGCCATTACAATCATAAAAGTTCTTTTCTGAGGCGGGAGAAAGTCTTTAATGCCATCCTTTTAGGTGTAACCTTTGGCAACGAGTAAACACCTTCATCTCGACATTTGCCTTAAGTCTAAAAACGTTCTTGGAACCCTTGTGACTCATGCCAGAATCAGCCGGTAATTCCGTCATTTACGAACATTATTGTGTCATGCTGGGTTCAAGCTCGCCTTCCTTCATAGCTGTAACCACTTATCGAATTTTTTAGCTCATGAAGCGGTGAAGAGACCGGGTCATTTAGCAATGCTCAAGTCATTTTCGCTGCTCAGTGCCGACTATAGTCATTGGAAATAGCTGATCTTTTCTCTCTAGTGGGCCTCATGATCTGATTTCTTCAGAATTACGCTTGCTCATTCACTTGAGCATTTTCCTCCTCTTTTCTTGAACAATGGCATCCATAATTAGGCTTGGAGCATCCATTTTATTTGAAACACATTCCACGTTCGCTCATGCGCCCAGCGGCTTGTACTTTGCAATAGGAACTGGTGAGATGGAGTCCATTTGATAGGTTTGGTCGCCGGGCGCTCTCTTATCTCCATCACGTGCTCCCACACTCCCGCGTACTTTGCCTTTTCAATGACGAGGCATTCCCACGGACTCTACAATTCATTACTATGATTAAGACAATAGAATCTATACCCTTTGACCTTTCCGGATATCCAGTGAATAACCACACAAATGGTCCTAGAATCCAACTTCTTTTCACTATGGATTATATATTTCCTCACTTTGGCTTAGCGATGTAAGTCTTCTTAAACTAAGCTTCCTAGATGTCCACAGTTCATAAAGTGTCTTAGGGCCTTTACTAGATACCCTATTTAATATGTATGTGGCTGTCCTTAATGCATACATCACAATAAGCAATTACAGAACTTTATATTCACCATACTCCTTCTATGTTTCATGATATCACGAATTCGTAACTCAGCTAGTACCCCATTTTGGGTGTGACCGGGCATTAATATCTGCGCCTGAAATGCCCTTGGACTCAAGAGTTTCGCCAATGGGGGCTTTAGATTTGTCAGCTGATATCTTTATGTATTACCACCTGCCGGGCGGTTTTTGCATAACCTTCTGTTAAATTGTCACTTTCGATACCAAGTGATTATCTTCAGGGGACATGACTGGATTAGGTTCAACATGCGACATGATAAGGAGTAACAATACTGGGTAAATCATTAATGAAGGTGATGAAATACCTCACCCCAAGATGTTTGTGAAGGACACAATATGTAATAAACCGATCAGTAATCCCACTTTACTCCTTGTAGCGACATGTTTTGATATCTTTGAACCACAACACCCTTAAATGCGATCACCGCGCTACCAGTGTCCGATCAGGTGAAATCGATTGGCAGAGACAAAACTTACGCGTTTAATTCAGTCACCAAGTCTTTCTTTGGATCGCGATGAAGCGTACGCCTGAGTCAGCGAACTCATTGGTGCCTCAGCACTTCTGCATCTGACATCATGTTAACGCATCAACATTAAACGAGGAACAGCAAAGTAGAATTCGATTGAAACAATATAAAGTATCCGGCCAATGAACGGTACCACGAGGTTTGTTCCGCGATACAATGAAAACAACCTATGTCAATCCTAAGAATCAAAATGCGAAACATCAATCTAGCGAAATGAAGTGTAGATTTTACAAATGATGGGGAACATATAGAGCGCTTCATCTAGATCGAGGCAATGGCCGGTAATAACACGAATTCTATATGTCTTTATAGTTCTAGCTTTCATCCTGTTTCCCTGATAAGCTTTCACTTTCGGCATTGGTGGAAGTTTAGTAACTCTGCATAACATTCGAAGGCATAGTGGTTTTGTTGTCAAGCCACAGTATTAGAAGAAATATCATTAGATTTGATTCAAAAATCTGGAAACAAAATGTAGCCCTCTCTTTTCAAACCCTTGCCTTCCTCTTTTGGCAATCGGCTTTCCTGTGCGGGTTTGGCGGCCTTGAAAGAAACATTTGAATCTTTTCAACCTCCTTGCCCCTTTGCGGGCTGCCAAATGGTTCCACTTAGTCTTTGTTTCTGCCCTTGTGTGTGGGCTTGCTGGGCGGGGCGTTTGAAGTTACATAATGGAAGAACTGGCTTGGGAAGTTTGACCTTGAGTCTTCCTTTGCCTTGCCTCCTCTTGCATGAGCATGGCCTTAGTATCGAAAGGGCCAAATTTTCCCCAAGTTGGTTATCAAGTTCTCTGAAATTGCTTGAAATCATCACCGCCACTTGGTTGTGAAACTCAAACAACGCTCGCTCACGAGATCCATATCAAACTCTTAACGGTTGTGGTATTCACCGCTGATAATATGACTTTCCTCCATTGGTAGGCTATATGGTGCCTCCTCTATTAGACAAATCATTAATGGAAAACAGTAATATTAGGTATATCACAATGTTGTCATAGTATAACTTCTTAATTTCATTTTTGCAATTCCTCACATTTTAGATTGGTACGGAAGAGCTTAACATTAAGGCGCTATGCTAAACAAGAAATCTGTCATAAGCCTGACCTCTCCCAAATTCTCCCATTTTTCTTATGCATATCAGGCTAGTATGGAATTCCGGTTTAGTGGGGTTCATCCATAACTAGGCTGAATCAGATCCCGAGAACGACACAATTTAGCGATATTGATCCAGTCATCATAGTTCTATCCATTAAACTTGATGTGAATCACATTAGAAGTCCATTTGCACTAACGTGCATCTCTCACATATTAATTGCTTTGATTTAAAATATAAATTGAGAGTATAATATATATACAAAACATTTATTTTAAATTTACCTTTGGGCTCAATCTAAACGACGGCAATCATATGATGCATCATTCATAACATATATAAGGTCAATCACAAAAGTTAATTTAACATATAAGTCATCTTTGGATGTACATATATATTAATTAAATAGGGTTTGCCAACTAACACAGTTGTTATTAACGCCCAGGCCAAAGATCACCTTTACGGGTAATCAGTATAACTACATATAATAACACCAATGTTATTATTCTTAAATATACATTTCTGAGTACTATATCAAATAAACATTTATAATATCTTAAATCATTTAATAAATCAGTGGGCCCTTTGGTGACTAACACCTCATAAACATTCAAGAGATTTAAATCATATGAATAAGTATTAAGTTGAAATTATTACATACAATTCACTGAAATTTGCAAAATCCAGCATATATACATGCATATCAATTCTTCTACAGACTGACATGCATTCACGTTTATCATATTGATGTGGCATGGATAAGGCAGATTCAGATTTCGTGCGATTTGATACAAACGATTGACAGATATTCTAGCGGCAGCATTTATACTTAAAACTATTCAAAATCACAATTACGAGAACAGTTGAATTCACACGATGAATGACGAACTATCGGTTAAATCTTGGCGAAATGTTAATTCAAAATTAAAAACGAGTTAATTATGCACCATAAGCAGTTAATTTAAACATCGATTAACCGATTAACTTTAATTGAGAAAAATACCCAAATTCTGTAAACCCTTTGGTACGGTATCGAGCCAAGTTCCAATGAAATGCAGAAAGCGTGTGCTTCATAATCTTGAGTATGAGATCAATTAGAAATTAAAATTTCTAGCATTGCCCGCCAGTTCTGCTCGACTAGTATAACATAACCGCTAGCAGGCTCCGCGGAAGTAAACATATAACAAGTCACAACCGTAAGAACTATACGAACCAGTCATGGCGGTCCACGAGCTGTTAGCGTCGTTTGCTTCGCCATACATACTGATCATTTAAATTCAAACGGTCACGATTCGAGAGTGACGCGAAAATACCTTATCACAATGTAAATACGAACCTAATATCTATAATCATAATAAAATATGCATAAGCGGAAATATGATTCATGGGCGAAGCAAAATCCAGTAAACAGCGTATCTAAATTATCAAATGAGCATGGCGTGCTAAACATAAATTCATACATGCCTTATGACCCGATCAGCGGCATCAGACTGTATATCAAGGACTTAGCGACTACTCCATTTTACTAATGGTCAATAAATGTTTTACGGGCTGATCGCTTTAGTCAGGATCGCAATCATCGCGGTGCCATTATTATATATTGAACTCTTTGATTTTACCCTCTTCTTGGCGGATAGTCTTTAAATCATATCAGCGCTTTCGCAGATATATCATTTCTTGAAGAAAATCATTTTGCCGCATTATGCGTAATCCTCATTTTGTTTAGCAATGGGTACCAGCGATACTTAAACCATTAAAGAGTGCGCGGCTGGCAGATTGACATAGCTTCAAGCATGCTATAAATTCCCGGCCTCAAACATTAGGTAGCAATGTGATTTGCTTCACTCTTCCATGAATAACACATCGACTGAAGGAACAAATAGCCAAGGTAACGTGGTTTGGGTATCCTTACATCCGGCATAGTAGTCTAATTAACCAACGGCATAAGTTACTGATTCTTCTATGTAGGCATGTGATCCTTAGTGCCTTAGAGTACCTCAAAACTTTCTTTGCGTCTCGATGATAATCTGGAGTTGGGGTGGTATGACCCAACATGCGTCGCCGAGCTTATATCCGGCCTGGAAATCGGTGCGGGGCAGTACATTAAACTCCCAGCACAAAGGCCTGCGGAATGTTCATCGACAACAGCAGCCAGATGATTCTTACGGACGTTGGGATGAAGTGAAATTGTCTCTCGCTACGGATGGGCTGGACTAAAGTATACCAGTTTCATCCAAATCTTTCTAGAACTTTTATTGATGTAAGCTTACAGGGATGATCCCCAAAATTCCTTGTGATCTATCAAATAAACATTAGATCCATAGAGGCCTCTATATATCTTCATTTAAAGTTACAGAAGGTAATTCTTAACATCATGTCTGATAACCCGAATCATAAGCGTGGGGAAGAATATCATCTTACCACTTTGTATAGGATTGAACTTGCTTTAGCCTTCAAATGCCGATGCAGTCCCAGCAGTCATTTCTACAAACCCATATAACAATAGTATCATGACTTCAAAATACCCATTTCTAGAACGTTTCATCCGCCGAACCAGTTTTTCTTAACCTCATTGCAGTTTCTTGCCTGCGCGATTATGAACGGGGTTGATCCCGCATACTCGCTGGCACGATCTCATTGAGAAAAGTGGTTTTGCCTCCATTTGGTGACTCAGAGAGATCAAAATGAGCCACCAAAGTATGCCAGTTAAATCCTTAAAAGTCCTTTACAGAAACGGGAGAAAGTCTTTATGATCAATACCATCACTTTTAGTGTAACCTTTAGCAACAAAGTACGGCTTTGTACCTCTGGGCATTGCACTTGAGTGTCTAAAGCGGTCTTAAAGACCGCCCTACAGTGACTCTTTTAGAATCTTGATGGTCAAGTCATTTCCACAGGAACATTATTATCATCAAACGGTTTCTTTCTTGGCTGTTCGCGGCGGGTAACCACTTATCAGGGTGCACGCTCATAAAGCGGCGTGAAAGGACCGGTCATTATCAATATCTCAAGTCACTTTCATGCTCTCAAGTGCACCGACTATATAGTCATTTGAAATAGCGATCTTTTCTCTCTAGTAGACCTCCTTGATACTATTTCTTCTTGAGGGCAACGTAATATTAACTTGGGCATTTTCCTCCTCTTCGCCCGAGCGATGGCATCCATATTGGGCTTGGAGCATCCATTTTGTTCCATGTTTAAGCCTTGTGGTTGTCTCACTTACAATGTAGAACTAATTAGGATATGGATCATTTGATGGGGTTTGGTCTATCAATGACTCCTCTTATCTCCATCCGTGCTCCCCTCCCACGACCAACACTTTTATTTTCAATGGGCGAGCATTCCCCGGACTCTACAATTCGTACTATGGATTTAGGACAATAGAATCCTATACCCTTTTGACCTTTCTAGATATCCAATGAAATAACCACTAATAGTCCTGGAATCCAACTTCTTTTCATGTGGATTATATATCCTAACTTCGGCTTGACAGCCCCACACGTGAAGATGTCTTAAACTAGGCTTCCTGAATGTCACCGGAGTTCATAAGGTGTCTTAAATTTGCTTTACTAAATTACCCTATTTAATGTATATGTTTCTTGTCCTTAATGGATACATCCACAATGAAGCAGTGAAAACATCATTCGCCATACTTCTTACCATTTCTATCATTAGTTCGCCTTTCGAATTTATGCAATTTTAGTGTGTGATCTCAGGAAAAATTATATCTTTGCCTTCAAATGCCTGCCATAGACTTAGGAGTTTTTAAATGGGCACAGGTTACCACGGCTTCAGATCTGTCTTTCCATAATATTCCACCACCTCTATAAGACGTATTACCTTAACCTTTCTATTTAAGCGTCTCTCGACCTACGAAATGAATGTCTCAAGGACATCAGCAGGTCAAAGTTCTTTTCATGATAAATAAAATGCTTGATACTAGAGTAATCATCGATGAAGGTGATGAAATACTCACTCACGCCCAGGCGGTATCGAAAGGACCACAAATATCGTACGCCTTATTAAATCAAGTAATCCACAACTCCTTGTAGCGACATTTTAATTATATTTGATTTGTTACCCTTAATGCAATCCACACAGTATTACGCCAATGTTAATGTTAAATCAAATTGAGGAAAAACTTAGCTTTTAATTAGTCCTCAGAAATCTTTCTTTGGATACACCCTTGATGACCTTTTTTTAAATTAATGGAAGACTCATTAAGTGCACTCCTTTTCATACCAACATCATATTAACATCAGCATTAATTAACAAAAGTAGAATTCGATTTAAACGATGATATAAAGTATCGGAAATGACCAGACAATTACCGCAGGTTTGTTCGCAATTCACAATGAAAAAGCGGCAATAATAAATCCTAAAATCAAATCATAATATCAATCTAGAAGCGAAACAAGTTTCAGGTATTAGAGGGCATATAAACCGCCTCTAGATCAAACGTGGCACGTATCTAACACAATTCTCATTCACTACATCAAATTCTAACTTTTTAAATACATTTCATAAATAAAAAAGGCTTGCTGGCATTTTGGTGGAAGTTTAGGTAACCCTACATAACATTGAAACGGGCTGGTTTGCACGATGTCAAGCCACAGTATTGAAGAGCCACCAAATCGTTGGTTTAAGCGCTCACGGAAACAAAATGTATACCTCTCTTTTCAAACCATACCTTCTCTTTTGCTTGTGGCCTTCTGTGCGGAGTTTGTTGCAGAAAACATTTTCGAATCTTATTTCACTCGCCACCTTCTTGGGCTGCCATAATGGTATTTCGCCATTCTTCATTCTTACTTGGGCTTTGCCGCCACTAGGGCAGCATTTGATTACATAATAGGCTAAAGATTGGCGGGGAGTTTGTATAAGGTCTCCCTTTTCCTTGCCTCCTCTTGCATGAGCATGGCCTTTGTATCCGAAAGAGACCATTTTTCCTTAGAAGTTGGTTGTAAGTTCTCAGGTGGCAGAATCATCACCGCCATGATTTCAAGCGAAACTCAACCAACGCTCATCGCGAGGATCCATACATCCAAACTGCAGCCTTGGGTTATGGTATTCACCATGTGGTGGTGTCTGACCTCATTGGTACAGGCTATATGGTGTACTCTCCTATTAGATAAATCATTAATAAGAGTAGCAACAATAGACTTATCCTGATATGCATATAACAATGCATACCAATTTAAATATGAGATTCCCTCCGTTTTCAGGTCTTGAAATTTGGGAGAGAACTAACATTAAACGTATGCTAAAGCAGAAGCTGAAATCAGTAGCTGTTTGATCTCCCAATACTGCATTTTCTTTATCGCCTCGAACTAGTATAGAGTCAGTTCAGTGGGTTTCATCTGCTGAAACGACCAGTCCCCCAAAGGCCCGACCCCATTTGGCGGCATATTGATCGATCATCACTCCGGTTACATCCATTCGACCTTTGATACCATTAGCGATTCACGTAGAGACCGGCTGCGAATATTTACATGTCGTATTCTTTGAATTCGTACAATTAGGACTATAATATGCCGAAACATGCGTTTCGATTTACCTTTGGACTAAATCTAACCTTTCCAGCTTCGGCAATCACCAAATATGCATCATTTCATATACAATATATATAAAATTGATCTAAATTTAATTTAACCTCTGCTTCATCTTTGGTTCTTTTCTCTTATTAATTAAATAAGGTTCATAACTTTCCTTCCAATTGTTATTAACATGAGTAAGATCTACCTTTGGGTAATCGTATAACTACATGTTAATAACTATAAATATTTATTATTCTTAAATGTCATTTGTGTTACTTTATATCAAAATGGCATTATAATATTATTTAAATCATTTGACTGAAATCCGAGTGGACCACTTTTAGTGACACTAACGCACTCCTTAAAATATTAAAGATTTAAATCATATAAACTTAAATTATTAAGTTTAATAATATAAAGACTACTCTTCTATCTCTTACCTTCTTGTTCATTAACCTCTTTGCAAAGCTCAAATATTATATCTAACATCATTTATTAAATTGGTTTTATGTAGAAAAAGTTTTTCTCACAATTCACGAAATTTATGATATTGCCATGCATGTATCATCTTAATTCTCTTTTCTCACGGACAGCATGCATTCCACGGAGTTACTCATATTGATGGCGCGTGGTGACTGAATTCCGATTTCCATCTGAAATTTTGAATCGACAAATTAATTAAGAATAAACGAAGCAACAACATTTATATATAAAACTATTCGAAATCGCGATTAAGGAACAATTGAATTCACTGCGATGAATGTCGAACTATCAATTGAAATATTCAAATATTAATTCAAAATTAAAAACCCAAGTTAATTATACGCTAGCGATTAATTTAGCAGCCAATTAACTGCAATTAATACTAATTGAGAAAAATACCCAAATTCTCATAGCTTACTAAATTAGTAATTAATTTCTAATAAAGCGCTCTGATACCAAAATGTATTGAAAATTTTGGAAACGTTTGTGTTTGGATAATAGAACAATTAAAATATTAATTTTATGATATATAACATATTGCAGAAAATGAAAAAACTGCAAGAAGAATCCATCACGATAATTGAATATCAGTAATAATATATATCTTTCCTACGAGATCTATTAACGCATCAAAATACGCGCTGATGATATAAGGACTTGATTGATTCTTTACTTTTACAGGAATCAAACCCATAGAAGGCATAATGTTTTTCTATACCTTTATATATACATATATAAAAATGGGAAGCTGAAGAAGTTAACATATCGACAAAATGTCTTTTATTAAAGACAGATTCTTATTTGAAGATTTTATCATTAAATATCTTTTATTAAAAGACGATTACTAATATGAGATTTACTAATATTAAGAAACACACACTAATACTTAGAGGTTAATTAGAAAGTCAAGAATCAATCAAGTCCTTATATCATCAAAGAGGCGATTTTAAGTGTCTGGATCTGGCATGAAAAACCTTAATAATGCCCAGGTCTTAAGTAACAATGATAGATCAAACTAATTTTCTTTCTTCTGATTGATAAATTAGTTGATTTAGTATTGGAAATTGTTCAGCTAATCGTAATAGAACAATTAAATCAACCAAGTTTAACACAATCATAGCATAATTCTGAAAATGAAAAGAAAAAACTTGCCAGAAGAATCCACCCGATAATTGAATATCGAAGTAATAATATATGTATATTTTTCCTATACGAATCAAGTAACACTTAAATGTTGCTGATGATAAGGACTTGGTCAGTTCTTGACTTTACGAATCGACCCCATAGAAAATTTGTATGTGTTTTCTATACGCTATATATACCATGACGAGAAAAGGATTACTAATATTAAATGTCTTTTATTAAAGATTGATTGCCAATATAAGTATCGCATTACCTTAATATTAAACATCTCTTTTATTAAACGGGTTCACTAATATGAGATTTACTAATATTAAATGTCTTTTTATTAAGACGGATTTTAATATAAAGGATTACTAATATTAAATGTATTTTATTAGGCGGATTATTAATATAACGGCAATAATATAGTTCATAGGAATCGCGTAGGAGATTTTGAAAATTGTCTCTTAGATACTACACTAATCATCACGTGTAATACGACGATATGTTATCAATCGAAATTATGGATCAATTGAAATTAAAATTTTACAACATTCTCCCACTTGATTCATACCGACTAGTATCCTGACATAACGCCGGCGACTGCTTAAAATGAAACGCGCCATAGTTATCTCACGGCAAACGTAGAACTATACCGACTAAATCATGGCGGTCCACGGGCGAGTAAGCGTCTTGGTTCGTATCTGATCACGTTCATTAATGATCCTGATTTGATAAGGTAGACACGTACTTCAATAACTTCCGGCACGTATGATAAATACAAGACCTATATCTATAATCATAATAAAATATGCATAAGCGATAACAGTTCATAGAATGGCAAAAACAAACAAACATCGATATCTGATATCAAATAAGCATAACGTTACTCAACGCCAAATTCATACATATATGACTGATCATCAGATATCTGAGGACTTCATTTACTCCCATTTTACTAATATGACAATCAATGTTTAGGATCTAGTCCTTACAAATGCGGATCGCGATCTATCAATGGGTTGCCCGATGTACTATTTGAACTCACTGATTTTCTCTTCTTTTGAATCGATCTTTGAATCCATGTAACTTGGCACCCCTTGGGTATATCATTCTTGAAGAATCTTAATTTGCCGCGTGTGCAATGATCCTCATTTGTTTTAGAAATGGTACCAATGATACTTAAACCATTAAAGGGGTGAGCTACAACGATTGGCTGTGGCCCCAAAGCATGCTATAAATCAGCCTCCGCTGGAAGGCTGATGGCAATAGCCAATTTGCTTACCACTCTTCCATGAATAGCTCCACACCGCCATTTAGAAGGAACAAATAGCCAAATGTGGACTTTGGTTATCCTTACATCGGCATAAGTACGAGTCAGAAGTAACCAACAACCTCAAAGTTGCTAGTTCTTCTATATGTGAGCATGTGATCCTTGAGTGCCTTAAGTACCTCAAAACTTTCTTTCACTGACTCTCCAATGAAATAATCCGAGGGAGTTTGATTGATATGACCCAACATCTGAGCCGCCACAGAAGCTTATATCCCAGGCCTAGTGCGGTCGACATACATCAAACTCCCAACTAAAAAGAGCATAAGGAATATTATCCATTTCTTTATGCTCCAAATCGTTCTTGGGACATTGGGATGGACTGAAATTGTCTCCTTTCTGGATGGGAACTGGACTAAGTGTACATGATTCCATCTTAAATCTTTCTAGAAATTTGTTGATGTAAGCCTTTTGAGATAATCCCAAATTCCTTGTGATCTATCGAAATATTTCTATTCGATCATGAAGCCTACTTCCCTTATCCCTTCATTTCAAAGTTACTAGAAGGTAATTCTTAACATCGTATGCAATAACCCGCGATCACTAAGCGGCAGGAAAGATATCTGTCTACATACAACACACAAAGGTTATGAACTTGCTTCCCACAACCTTCATGCTTAGATGCACGGTCAACGGTCATTTCTCTGAAACCATTATGATATCTGGTATCATTAAACTTCAAATACCATTGTGCGGAAGCTTGTTTTAATCCATAGATTGATTTCTTCAGCCTACATACAGTTTCTTTTACTTGTGGTCTCAAGGCGAGGTTGATCCATATATACCTCTTCTTCGTCTCCATTGAAAGATGATTTTAACATCCATTTGGTGAAGCTGAGATCCAAAATGAGCCACCAAAAGCCATTACAATCCTTAAAGTCCTTTCTAGAAATGGAGAAAGTCTTTGTAGTCAATGCCATCCTTTTGAGTGTAACCTTTGTAACAAGTCTGGCTTTGTACCTCTGAAGCATTGCCCTTAGAGGTCTCCGCTTGGTCTTAAAGACCCACTTGGTAGAACTCTTTTAGAATCCTTGGTAATTTCGTGATTTCCCGAACATTGTGTCATCCATAGTTCAACTCTTCCCTTCATGGCCATTAACCTTATCAAAATTTTCACCGCTCATGGCTTGGTTAGAAAGAGACCGGGTCATTATCAGTAACTCAAGTCCTTTCGTATCAAGTGCATAAACTATATAGTCATTGGAAATAGCCGATCTTTTCTCTCTAGTAGACTCCTTGATACTGTTTCTCTTCTTGAGGTCGCACTTGCTCATTAACTTGAGCATTTTCCTCACCTCTTCTTGAACAATGGCATCCATAATTGGGCTTGGGGGCATTCCATTTGTTGTTGATTCCATATTCATGCCTTGTGGTTTTGTCTTGCAATAATGGAAGTTCAATTTGAGATGGATCCATTTGATGGGTTTTGGTCCATCAATGACTCTCACCTCTCCACATCACGTGCTCCCACACTCCCAACACGCCATTTCAATGAAGCGAGCATTCCAGACTCTACAGTTCTCCTTCTGGTTAGGACAATAGAATCTATACCCTTTTGACCTTTCCGGATATCCAATGAAATAACCACTAATGGTCTGGAATCGAAGCTTCACTCGTAACGGATTATATATCCCTTGCCCGGCAGTATTTACACGTGAAGATGTCTTAAACTAGGCTTCCTAGATGTCCACGGAGTTCATAAGATTGTCTTAGGGCGCTTTACTAGTACTATTTAATATGTATCTGGTACATCCTTAATGCATACATCCACAATGAAACGGAGTGCGAACTATCATTCACCATACTTCTTACCATATCCATCAATGTACGATTACGCCTTTCGGCTATGCCATTTTGGTGTGGCGATCCGGGCATTGTATACTGTGCACAAATGCCCTTGGACTCAAGGAGTTTCTTAAATGGGCCTGGAATTTGTCCAACTTCCGATGTCTTTCCATAATATTCACCACCTCTATCGGGCGTGACCACACCTTAACCTTTCTATTTAGCGTCTCCAACCTCACGAAATGAATGTCCGAGGGACTCAACCCGATTGAGTTCTTTCATGCAGCAAATAAAGGTAGCGATTTTAGGTAATCATCCGTAAGATGTGATGAAATACCTCTCACCGCCCAAGGCGGTCATCGAAGGACCACAAATATGTATGTATTAAATCAAGTAATCCACTACTCCTTGTGCGACTTGTTTGATACATGTTTGGTTCTTACCCTTAATGCAATCCACAGTATTCGATCGGTAAAATCCGATTGAGGCAAAACTTCGCTTTTAATTAGTCTCGAAATCCTTTCTTTGGATATATGTGGAAGCCTTTTATACCTAAGAGTCGACGGAAGACTCATTAATTGCACTCCTTTTCATACCCGACATCATATTTAACATCAACATTAAACGAGAATTAACAAAAGTAGAATTCGATTGAAACAATATAAAGTATCCGACCAGCGAACCAGTACCACAAAGGTTTGTTCCTTGTCTGATGAAAAACAACCATGTCAATCCTAAAATCAAATCCTAAAACATCGATCTAGAAAGCACAGAAACCGTTTCTAGAGCAATCGAGGAACATATAAACACTTCTCTAGATCAAGGCAATGGCCATTATCTAACACAATTCTATATGTCCCTGCACCTTGACTCTAGCTTTCATTCTGTTTCCATAGGCAAGAAGCTTTCACTTTTCTATATTTTGGTGGAAGTTTAGAGTAACCACACTCAACATTAAACATGAGTGGTTGCATCAAGCCACCAAGTATTAGAAGAAACCTCAATCAGATTTGATTCAAAGCATCTGGAAACAAAATGTATACCTCTCTTTTCAAACCATGCCTTCCCTCTTTGGCGGTCGACCTTCTTGTGCCGGGTTTGTTGCAAAGAAACATTTAGTCTTTTTCAGCTCTCCCTTGCGCTTCACAGGGCTACACCTTAAATATTTGCTTTCCCTTGTTCTTCCATTTCTTACTTGGAGCTTTGCATGTAGAATCAGCGTTTGATTTACCGTAATAGGCAAAGTTGGCTTGGGAAGTTTGACGCGAGTCTTCCTTTGCCTTGCCCTCCTCTTGCATGAGCATGGCCTTAGTATCGAAAGAGACCATTTTCCTTAAGTTGGTTGTAAGTTCTCCGAAATTGCTTGAAATCATCACCCTTATGATTTCACGAAGCTGATAACACTCGCTCCTGAAGATCCATATCAAACTCTTAAGTAGGTTGTAGGTATTCTGCATGTGAGTAATATGTTTCCTCCATTGAGGCGAGCTATGGTGTACTCTCTATTAGATAAATCATTAATAGAGTAGCAACAATAGACTTATCCTGATATGCATCATAGTACACTTCTTAATTTATTACAAATTCCTCACATTTCGGTCTTGAAATTTTGGGAAGGCTTTAACATTAAACGTATGCTAAGCTCGAAAGCTCATCATAAACCTATTTGACCTCTCCCAATTCTCCATTTTTCTTATGCGCCTCGAACTAGTATCGATCGGTTTAGTGGGTTCATCCATAACTAGAGCTAAATCAAGTCCCAAAGGCCAGCATTTAACGACATATTCGATCAGTCATCATAGTTATGTCCGTTAAACTTGATACCATTTGGCGTCCACAGTATTAGAAGATATTGCAAATATTTACATCTCACATATTAATTACTTTGAATTTAAAACACAATTCAAACTATAATATATATATCAAAACATTGCATTTAAATTCACCTTTGGGCTAAATCTAAACACAACCAACAATCACCAAATATGTATCATTCATATAACATATATAAGGTCGATCTAAAATTTAATTTAACATATAAGTCATGTGGATGTACTATATATTAATTAAATAAGGTTCATAACGTACTTCAATTGTTATTAACATGAGTAAGATCTACCTTTAGATGTCCATTATAACTATGTTAATAACTATAAATGTTATTATTCTTAAATGTCATTTATGATGCTATATCAAATAAACATTTATAAATATTATTTAAATCATTTAATGAGGAAATCAGAATTGGACCACTTTAGTGACTAGCACGCACTCACTAAAATATTAAAGATTTAAATCCTTATAAACTTAAATTATTAAGTTTAATAATATAAAAGACTACTCTTTAATATCTTTTATTCTTAATTCATTAACCTATTTCTTAAAGCTCAAATAATATTATATAACATCTACATTTGTTAAATTGGTTTTATGTGAAAAGATTTGCATATACAATTCACGAAATTTTGCATAAGTCATGTATGCACATGCATATCAATTCTTTTTCACGGACAGCATGCATTCACACGAGGTTACTCATATTGTTGTGCATGGGCGGCTTGAATTAGATTTCATCACAATTTGAATCGACAATTGGTCGATTAAAACCCAAACAACAACATTTATATATAAAACTATTCAAAATCCTGGTCGAAACGATTGAATTCACCGATGAATGTCGAACTATCCAATTCAAATATTCAACCCGAAATGTTAATTCAAAATTAAAAACCAGTTAATTATGTCATAAGCAGTTAATTTAAACATTAATTAACTACAATTAACTAATTGAGAAAATACCCAATTCTCATAAACCCTTAATTGGTAATTAATTTCTATTAAACCCGCTCGATGCAAAATATTGTTGAAAATTTTAGGAAGCGATTTAACAATTTGGATCTTAATAGAACAATTAAATCAACCAATTTAACAATCATGTTATAATTCTGAGGAAAATGAAAAGAAAAACTTGCCAGAAGAATCCATCCACGATAATTGAATATCCCGGCAATAATATATGTTTTTCCTATGCCGAATCATCTTCATAAATCGGCCTTTGATGATATAAGGACTTTATTGATTCTTGACTTTCTGAATCAAACCCCCCTTAGAAGCTGTGTGTTTTTCTATGCCTTTATATATATATATATAAAGGCAGGAAGAGGAAGAGTTACTAATATTAAATGTCTTTTATTAAGACAGTTACTAATATAAATGTCTTTTAATACTAATATTAAATGTCTTTTATTAAGACAGTTACTAATATGAAGAGTTACTAATATTAAATGTCTTTTATTAAGACAGTTACTAATATAACAAAACACCTTAATACTTAAATTTTTAGCGAATCGGCACGGAGGGATTTACACGACAATTATCTGCCCAGATACTACACTAATCATCCCGTCGTATGCGGCGATAACAATTATCAATACTGAAATTATATGAATCAATTAGAAATTAAAATTTCTAACATTCTCCCACTTGATTCATATACGACTAGTATACAACATATTAACATATTAAATTGTTAAATCGTTTCCGAAAATTTTCAACATATGTTAATCACATACTTATCTCTGACTAGTGCTCTTAGCTGTGGTATGTAGCAACATATGCTCTTAATGATCATTTCATTCAGTATCTTGCATGTCTATCTTGTTAATGAACTTTTGTCAATCTTGAAACTTTTTGGAACTTTCATGTTCCAATTTTCCTTTTTGGTTTATCTACTCTACTTTCTCATATAAAATTACCTACATTCTGCGAGATGTTCTCTCACTTTCTTGCATTGTAATGTGTTGCATTTCTATCGACTTTCACTCGGATCATGCTGCATTCCTTCCATATTTCCTGGAGAAGGTTGGCCATTTATTTAATTAAATTTTATGCAATTACTTTGCCTATAAATTAAGATAAAATATTTTAATTTGTTCATTATACCACATTCAAGGGCAGTTTTATGACACTTTACAACAAAGGCTATCTACAAGTTGCTTTTTGTCTTATTATGTGAAAGTAAGAGCAAAGTTTGAGTTGAAGATATATTTGTATGATGAACAAGACATTCTCTTCGCTCTATGGATAAAATTGAGGTAGGTTATTTTTGTTTCCTAGATGTATGTTTTATTCTCCCCTTTTTAAGACCCCAAGTAATAGTTTCCTCTAATTTCCTCTCATTGTCGAATGATTTTGAAGCTAAATCTAAATGCATCCGTTTCCCGATTGGTTGTAGGGACTTAGATTTGGGTCTTTTAATCTTTTTATTTTCACGGTTCTAAATTTTTGGTCAATGTTATCTTTAGAGTTTCAATGAGTACACCTTATTCCATGGGAAGTGGATTTGGAGCATTGAACGATTATCGGTATATGTCGAGCTGTTTTGATTTCTCATCAACTTCCTCTTGTACTTCCTTTTTTGAAGGCTGAAATGGTCCATGTATCTTCAGTTAGGTTAGATCTGTTTATTTAAATTTGCGGTTGCTCTAATGTTCTATCTCGGGTCTTCTTATTCGAAATTAATCTTAGCGAAACATCTACTACCTCATTAACTTAAATCTTTCTACCATAGACATTCTTTTACGAATCGCGCCATTTCTGCAGTGCAAGTATTACTTGTTTTTAGATCTTCATCGTAGATTTGTTCTTCACCTTCTATGAGATTAATCGGGTTTTTGTCTTCAACATAGGAGGTTATATGTGAAATAATACTAATATAGCAAGAATTAGTCTATTAGTTTAATTGACTATACTTCTAATATTGAATCTTTTTGATTGCTCCTGACATTATATTATTGTTCGACTATAGTTTCAAACATGTTACATAACACCCGATCAATAAAATATAAAACTTGTTCTAAAAAAAAAAAAAAGCAATATATGGTGTGTGTATTTCTCATATGCAAAATATTAGTTGCATATGAATCACGATATTACAGGCTTGTTTAGGCATTTACAACAATTGACTTTTGATGTGTTGCTTAATTTTATTATCTCATTTAATATTCTGTAACTAAAATTAAATCCTCTTACGAGGTTATTGATTTAAAAATCGGACTTTAGAAGTAAATGGTATACGATTTTGGTGTTACACGGTGGAGCACGTCCTGCCATGTTTATAGTTGATATTGCGGTGGGGACTTTTACACTTTGGAGACTATTATTCTGCAAGAAGATCGTCTTCTTCGTCTTCAGCGAGGATCCCACGGTTCACCTGACTATTTTTTCATAATTGAATCCACTTATGGTGTGACAACTCAGGCTCGGCCTCGGAATGTGGGAGAAAAGCACTTCACGAGATGTCATCCACTCAACCATTTCTCAAAGTACGTGTTCTAATCCACGCATTTGCTTTTTAGATGTACCAAGAACTTGTCCTTATCCTTGATGACCGATCAACCATCCTGAGCTCCATAACATCCCATATATTATGCTTCTACTTACTATGAGTGCATAGTTTTTACGAACATGTCCGACTCCATGAATGAGAGGATCATAACCAATTTACAAATTCGAATCCTTTTGACTTCAAACACATATCTCCATTGAAGAGCATTGAGAACTGCTTGATGTAGTTCCATCGGTGGTGATGTGAGTCACGAGTGGTCTTGAGTGGATTGTCAAGACAACTATTTGAAATACGGTGCTCTGATAAAAAAAATGTGTGTTATACACAGTGGGAGAATTTGGTGAAAAATACTAAAGTTAGTTATTATCCGATGAGTTTGCGGTAAGAAAAGCGTTAACTTATCGAGATGTGGCGCCCAGTGATCTCCTTGTCTTGTATACATTATCCGACAAATATCTCCCGAGGATTACCATTGCTTGATGGTACCTTTGGTGTATTGGAAGAGCATAAATTTGACGGATATTTGAGAGTGTGGAGTCATTGCCAAATGAAATGCGAAGTCGACTTTTAGGTGTCCATGAGCGGTTGGCGATGAAGTATGTGTTAAGAGAAGCATATTTCATTGCACGGAGATCGGATCCTATTAGCGACGCTGGTTTCGTTTACGTTGTGGCTGGTTTTAAACATCGGCCAAGTGAGATCCCTAAGGTGCTTGATTGAATCGAGAAGAGGCCACAAGGCGAAGAAAACAATAAGAGCGAGAAAAGGTTATCCATGCACTTCTTGTTTCTCTGTTTGGAGATGTAAAAAGTTTGGAGAGAGAATGGGAGCGGTGATAGGAGTGTAGATGGAAATGTGGGCGCATCTTGATAAAGCAGTGGGAGGAATGTTGGAGGAGGGAAAAGCGAAGGCCTTAAGGGAAAGGGTGGGAGGGTAGCATTCGGAGGATCAAAATGTTGTGAAGCCAATCCCTCTATACGTATTACTTGGCTCCTTCCCTCGAGGTGAGTAGCATTTATCCGACTTCTTCTAATTAGATTACGAAATTTGAGGTTAAAAGTTCTATATCAATCAATATTTCTTAATTAGGTGTAATTAACTTTGCTTAGTTTAGGAAAATATTCAACATTAATCTACCTCGGTTCCAAAGGTACCGGATCCACAGCTACATCAACTTTTTCTTTCTTATTACCTTATATGTGGTAATGCTCAAGAGATTTTCCTCTTGATTTTCTCAATTTGGATTTGAGCTTCACAAATCATTACTATTGTTTAGCAGGAGTTTTCCCATAAATTATGATTATCAATTCACTTCTTTGAATGTTTTATTGGTGAAGCATGTGAACAATATTTTTGTTTTCGGGGTTGTGTTCTGTTTGATACCCCAATGCTAGATCCAAAATGTTGTGAAGCCCGATCACATATCTGTGTCTTAGTTCCTTCCCAGGGTTAATAAAACCCAGAAAAATTTAATTTTAAAAATGATAAAAATAATAAAATTGTCATAATGGTTTAGGGAAGTGCGGAAAATTATTTAGATCTCGGATTGAAAAAAGCAGTTTCATAGTTGGATTAGATCTCGCGAATCCTATTTATCCGATAAGATTTCTTCTAATTAGAGACGGTCGGTTTTAAGTGATTTCTTTGGGTGGAAGGTTATTTAGTAACCCCGTGAACGAGATTTTCACGAGAATCTCGAGAGTTAGGGAATAACTCAAGTTAATTCAATTAAAATAAATTGAACTTAAACTGGAACCGAAATAAATTGTTTTGGGATAGAAACGGACCCGTACAAGTTGCGACACATGTAGGCGCGATGGGTAACGTTTGGATATCAAAATAAGTTATAAAAGATAAAAGAAAAAGGAAGAAATGAAAGAAAGAGCGGAGGGAGAGAGAAGAGAGAGAGAGGAGAGGGAGACTCTACAATTTCTCTACGATCACGGAGATGTCGGGTGATCGTCGTCCAGGCAGACTGAGGCTTAAGTCGAGAAGCTCGAGGACGGCTATGCGTGGATACGGAGAGCTCAAGTTTCGCTAAGGTTTCGCGCGGGAGGTTTGTGAAGTCGAAAGCTTCGGGTTCGGGAAGCATTCATTGAACTTCCTCAGGTCGTTGCTCACGCTTCAAGAGGTAGGAAACTTCCTACTCGGATTTATTTTCAATTTGGGGAGCCATCTTTGGCTTTGTTGGAGCCCTAAGAACATTTGGTGGGATTCATGACATAAGCGCGTTTTCTAGGATTCTACAAAGGAAACGGTCGTGTCCGGTTGTGTGGCCGGTTGGCCATTCGATTGAATCGCGAGGCATCGACCCTGGTATGCGATGAATCGGTCGACCCGGTTGGTCGTCGAGATGATCCCCGGTTGGATGCGGTAGCACCAACCCTAGAAGCGGGGTGGTCGACCCGGTTACAGTCGGTTGGTCTTCCGGTTGGATACGTGGCGCCGGCCTATTGTACTAAGGAGAAAGCGGTCGACCCGATTCGTCGGCCCAGGTCAGCCGAATGTCGATCCGGAGTTGAATACAGTAGTTTGCCGGCCTCTCGCCTGCAGCGAAGCGGTCGGCAGTTAGGACAAAACGGTCAACCGATTGGGACAAACGGTTAATCGATTGGTCGACCCGGTTCGATTGAACGGTGTCTTTCTAGAAGCATTTGTTTGGTTCGAGCGGCGGGTTATTGCAGCCCATTTGGGGTAGATCTCATGGCCTAGTTGCGGTTGATTGAGGCTTGCTTCGAAGGTCTATTATGTGGATTGATTGAAGTGTCATCCCTTGGTTAAGGGATGGCATGTGGAATGACGATGTATGCCCATAAATATTGAAATGAGATGAAATGTTTGCGTTTCATTGCTTGATAATTGAGTGGCACATTGTTTGTGTTTGAACAAGGTCATTGCATGGCTTGGTTGTATGCTACTTGTGGACATGGTGTCACAATTAAGCCTAGAGTATAATATAAGTCATTGCTTGATTGGTGATGACTTGTGGATGTCAATATATGTGTGTATAATATGTTGACATGTGTTGTGTGGTTTATTTGGAAATTGTATGCTAATTGATATGATTATCTAAATAATGCTTGGGTATTATGCATGGTTTAAAATGTTCATATGGCACTCATTGAATTATGTAACATGATATAAAATGAGCAGTAGCATGATTAAGCGTTTGCATTATGCACTAGGACATCGCATGGCATGGGTGTGAGTGCAAGGTAGTAATTGACACTGTGTTTGGTGATCGATGGGATGTCGTGGGTACATGGTTAATCGACAATATGTTTGGTGTTCGATGGTGGGCTCGGTAACATGGGACAACGTCCAAAATGAGTCGCACAATTTTGAAAATGAAAATTTTGTGTGTTGGGTATAGCAAGTTGGGGTAGTCCTAGGGTGAAAGATAGGCATTGTGGAGTTAGACATGATGATCACCCGACGGTGAAAGACCATCGTTGGAAGGCATGCGGCGTCTTTGCGGTGTAAACCCGAAAATCGTGGCCTGATGCATAAACACCGCAGACTTGGGAAATGCAAGTTGATGGCCAGGAGCAGATCCAATGAATTTTGATTTATAAAACAAAAAGCTTTTGTATTGAAAAATGGTCATTGATGGAACATAATGACGGTTTGGTTTTCACACTTAGCATATACATGTGTGAGGGAGTCGGTAAGGACTTGGGACATGGGATAGGGTGAGCCACATTCTCATCCACGGCATGTAGGCATTTGAGTAGGAATGTTCATGTTTTTACTTAAATGTGTTGCAACGTCCCAAATCTCGGGGGTCTTTTTTTTCTTTTTTTTTTGAATAGTGCACAACACAGTGCACTATTAGCTACTGGACAAGTCTGTCACGATAGAGATTTCTTTGTCGCGACCTAAAACAATCCGTCTCAACAGGAAAATCCACACTTTGGCTAACTCTACGCATCGCGACCAGAGGCCATGGCTAGTCTACACATTGCGACAAGGAAATCCTGTCGCAACACAAATCCTTTCCCCCAGGCCACACTTTGTCGCAACCCTGGCCTCCTCTGTCACGACAGAGAACTAGAAGCGTTGTCACCGACAAAGAAAACCGGGTTGATAGTCTCGAGGCCTAAACACGAGAACTCGTCGCGACACGAAAAACTATGTCCGCGACATAGAGCCGAAGCTCTATCGTGACCAATGAGAAGTCTATATCGCGACCCTAGATACCTGCCCGAGGCTAAACTTGTCGTGACACAGGAAACCCGCTCTCCTTTGACAACATTTGAGGAAAACTCTGTCGCGACAGAGAATTCTCTGTTGCGACCCCCCCCCACCCTCTTTTTCCCTTCCTCCCTTCTTGCGCGTCCTGCTTTCTCCCAATGCATTCCATTCAATACTACTAACTCTATACTTATCCTACACACAGTATGAAATCTAGGAAACTATCCAACACCATATTTGAAAAATTCAAAATGAGTTTTTTATTACAAAAGTTCTTATGTACATATACAAAATTGGATCTTCTATCCAGAAAATTACAAAACCAGCAATAAGCCAGTATTTGGCCTTCTTCTTCTTATCCTTGGTCTCATACAAGTTCCTTCCTGATGGACACACCGGGATTAAAGTCCCTTGAGTGGGGCCTCCCGAGCGCCGTTCCCTCGACACGCCGCCTCCTCAGGGTAAAATCTAGAAATGGACATAAGTAGGGGGTGAGCCTGCCGCTACGTAGGAAAATCCTCTCAAACACAAACCAGATTTAGAAAAGTATGGAAAACAGCCGGTCTCATTTTTTCTTTTAACATAACATAGATATACAATTGACATAAAACAAGGACTTTTCCACCAGATCTCAGGTTTATGTAAAATTAGTAATTAAATGAATAAACGAGCACCACATAATAAGAAATTGATAACTTTATTTACCATAAACAATTTCCACGATTCTTTGGGCGGGCGACATACTTAACGGTAACCTCCACCCGCTCCGTGTGATCTTTGTTTCTCAAGCATCCTTACCGGGAACCTCTTGAGAATGATTGAGCATCCTTACAAGGAACCTCTCTTTCATCATAGTAGTGTTTCTCAAGCATCCTTACAAAGAACCTCTTGAGAATGAATTGAGCATCCTTACAAGGAACCTCTCCTCATCATAAATTGTTTTTCAAGCATTCTTACAAGAAACCTCTCCTCATCATAGTAGTGTTTTTTCAAGCATCCTTACAAGGAACCTCTCATTCATGTTCCTTTCAACACTCATACAAGGGCATATCCTACCCACCATCATCACTCCTAACCAATGATTTCATAAATCCCCAATTTACAACCAATTCTTCCCAAAATCCACAATTCCATGATAAGGCAATTTCAAAAAACTATTAGGAAAATACAAGAGATCGTAACTACTTTATTTTACTACTCAACACAAATCACTATGATTTAGAAATCAATCACAAAAGGAACACATTCAAGAAGAAGGGATTTCATGGGTATTCAACCCTAACTTTGGTTAAACATGTAATATTTGCAAAAAGACTAAGAGAGAATGATCTCCTATCATAAATAAATAGCATTGATAACCCAAAACATACATATATAAATACCCTAGCCTCAATGTAAGTGAATGAGAGAAAACCCCTACCCGAAATTCTTGGTTGGGATGAAAATCTTGAGCTTTGATCTCTTATCTACCCTTCAATCTCTGGTTTTGCCCTTCCTTTCTTCCTCTCTAAGGATTTCTAAGGTTCCAAGGGGTGTGGGGTGAGAGTGGAGTGAAAGAAAAATAAGGGAAATAGAGCGAAAAATGGGATTTTACACCCAGCAGCCCTGAAAATTATTATTCATGGGCTGTTTTTTGTTTTCTCCAATAATTACGGTTTTGCCACTAGGATCTCCAAATTCGATCTATATGACTACCCTAAGGTTTTTCGATGTTCCGAATTCATTTTTAACGTTATTTTAACCTTAAAATGTATTTTTTTTCCCTTTTATTATTGAACCTTTTATATTTATTATTCTTATAATTTGATTTAGGATGTAAATGGGAACGTCGAAGGTAACACGAATGGTGGACGATTCTTGATAGTTTAAACATGCGGGGGTTTACATGTGTGGTGTGCCATTGCATGTGCACTTAGGTGGGGAGTAGCCCTTGTAGGAACTATTCTCTGCTGGGCATTGCTCACCCCATCGTGGGACCCCCCCTTTCGGTTCTGAGTGTACGAGGGACGACGCTGAGACAAATTTGTAATTTTGAAGAAGGCCGACATGTGGCCTTAAGTATTTTCTTATATGTATTGTATAAAATTGTAATTAAATTCTTTTGAGACTATTGTCTAAATAGTCGGGTATGTAATTATAGTGAGGGCCATAATCGGACTCTTACGATTGATGATGCAAGTGTTTTATTTTTTCATATTTTAGATTTAATATGAATGAATGGGTCTAGATAAAGGGGCGTATTAAGGTAGTGCCCGAGTAGCTTCGGTGTCCGCGGATGGATTAGTATTACGAGCCCGGTACGAGACTTAGGTGCAAGATGACATAAGCTAGAAATTCTACGGGTTGACATGTTGTCAACGGGACCCCTGAAAATTGGGGCGTCATAGCTTAGTATTAAAGCTTAGGTATACGAATACCTGGGCTTGATGGGCATGGGTCTAGGACATGCGATTGTAGTACAGAGCATAGGTAAACGATTACTTAGGGAGCTCGGGTGTGGATATCCACAAGTATGTTCCTGATACTAGTTCGTCTCAGTTAGGTATCAAGGCTAAGGTATGCGAATTACCTGGAACTCAATGTTAGATCACAAGCATCTTTGACTTGGTATAAGCTTAGTGTCGAGCTTAGGTTTATGATTACCTAGTGCTCGGTATTTGATGTCAGCGTCATAGTTTTGGTATCAAGGTCTAGGTAGGTGATTATGTGATGCCCCAAAACCCGGGGGTCCGTTGACTACCCTTGACCTCACAGGTCTGAGTGGAGTCGGGTTACGAAGCGCCACTTTAGAAAATCGAGGGTCTCCTTTGTAGGAGCTCTAAACTAGGCTACCTATATCCTATCCCAAACAATCCAATATATACAATATATATCCCAACATGAGTAAAATACCTCTTGGGCTCATAAACCAATACTCATAAAATCAATTATCATAACTTATTCTTCAATTATCTCCCAATAATTCAGCTAGTTAATTACACTTTTATTTTATACAAACATATATTAAAATCTACAATTCTAATACATGTTATGTCCAAAAACCATCAAGCCACAAACTGGCTTCTTCAAAATCAACCTCAAAATGAGTTGTCTCCTCGAGCGCTCTCTGTACCTGAAAAATAAAGGGGGGGTCCCACGACGGGGTGAGCTAAAGCTCGATGGAGAATGCATACTAAGTGGGCTACTCACCACCTAAGTGCGTGCAATGCTCCAAGTAAACACACACTCAAAATGAAGCTTTGCTTGATCCTACTTGAATGTCTACATGATCACCCATATCACGAGTCCTCACCGACTCACTCACACTTACTAAGCCATGTGAAAATAATCATTTTTCAAAACAAAACTTTTTGTTCTTGAAAATATACTACAATAATCGGTAAAACTAATAGGACTACCCTCCGGTGAATTGGTTGGTAAGCTTTCCGAAGCAGTCATGGTCCTCATCCGAGTGATCTGTTGGCCCATCTCCCAGCCCGATTCTGGGAATATCTTTGAAATTCCTTTATAACCATATCCGTTTTTATAAAATACCTTGTCATGCGCTCCACCTAACTCCTAGGTTACCGGTGCATATGAAAATGCGATATACCATTTTCAAAACCATTTACAATATGACAATATGCATATTTTTCAATCAACTACAATTACACTTATGTAATTTAACACATCACTCATCACCCAATGTAGCTCAGCAGGCAACTCAAAATCATTTCAATGACTTATAACACAATTTAATTCCATGTAATTGTGTCTGTTGGTCTTTACATTAAAATAATGTAACCTATCTAGTTCCACACATATCAAGCCATTCGTTTCATACCATTTCAAGCACACAACACATGGACAATTCCTATCCATTTCACACAAACCGGGACTATTTTACGGAGTCAAGCAGGCGAGTGGGCATCGCGGGCGACCACACTTCCTACATCGGTTCCCTCTTGATGGAACCGATTTCCATCCCAATTCCGGTCTCTAATCTGCAAAAGCATAATTTATTCAATAAACTATCACAAAACACCCCAATTAGGTCCCTGAGAAGAGGAAATGGGGAGGTGGGGCATCACAGGCGGCCCTCATCTGGTTCGATTTTGAAACCCGATTTCCATAACTATTCGGTCTCATGCATACCAACATAGAATTTAATACACAATTCTAACACAACCGGCCCACAACAGTTTACGGTATCCACGGACCACAACAAGAATCTCCAAAAATTCCACAATTCGGTCCCATGTTTTGGGACCGATCCACAGCCCATTCCCGACCTTTTTCCATACAAATACATGATTTAAAGCCAAAAATTCTGGAATTAAAGACACCCGAAACAGCTGAGGCTGGGCAGTCTCGGATGGTGGGAAAAATACCAATTCTAACAATTCGGTCCCATGTTTTGGGACGATCAACGACCCCTCACGGCCTCATCCATGAAACATGGAAAAACCCTTAAAAATGGGAATAAGCGCCGTAGAAGGAGGAAAATCCTATCTTGGAGTTGTCAAAGCTTCGCAAACCGGGGTCAGCAGCCTTTCCGTGAAACGTTCCCTTCTGCTCGCCCGAGGAAATCAGCGGTCGATCGGCGTGTATTTCTAGAGAGAAGCTCTCTCTTCTGCTGCAAAAAACTCTCTCGAAAATATGGAGCCGGATCCCCAAATTGAATTTCACGTTTTGGCTTTGGTGTTTAAGTGGAGAAAGACTATTCTCTCAAAATTACAAGTTTGCCCCTCCTTTAATCAATTAATTCCGCTTCTTTTACCAGATTGATATTCGGCTTCTCGATCATTTTCATCATTTCTCTACTCATACCACTTATGGTACATGAGTACTTGTTATATGTGCCTTTCATCGCATCGAAATCCATTTGACTATGACCTAAAATGCGATGCTCGAAAAATCGCCGAACCCGACCGTCTCATAAAATTACTTAAATTTTACTGCTAGCTAGATTTCAGGAGATCGATTCCAAATCTGGCGGAAACTGCTTTCATCATCCGAGATCTGGGAGAATTAATTACTGATTTTTAACCGTAATTACAATTTCAGAATTAAAATTACGTTATTCTTATCTTAAATTGAATTTCTGTCTCACATTAGTAGCTCACAGAGGGAACTACTCGAATCTAAGATTTGTCTCATGGTCTCATGCTCGGTTCTTCACTATGCGAAAAGAAACCCTGCATAGCCAGTGATACCAAGTGACTGACACCAACTCCGTCTGAGCGCGCTGCGCGAGGACTCGCATATAAGGCGCTTTTTAGGGTGATTGTTTTCTCTGCTTCGGGTGGAACCATCACAAATGATTCCTCTATTAC
This sequence comes from Tetrastigma voinierianum, assembly GCA_016808115.1. Taxonomy (NCBI): domain Eukaryota; kingdom Viridiplantae; phylum Streptophyta; class Magnoliopsida; order Vitales; family Vitaceae; genus Tetrastigma; species Tetrastigma voinierianum. Next base: position 43,570 of record JAEQBH010006293.1, on the reverse strand, counting down.
AGTATACCATGTGTTAACTCGGACACAGTTTAGATATTTCCATCTGGCGTAGCTCACTACCAACTCCAGCCTACTACAGCCCACTGGTAAGGAACTACCTCGAATGGGCATTCAAGCTCATGATCCTGTGGTCGAGCCCACTGAGGCGAAAGAAACCCAGTTTGCGATAAACACAGAGCGACCACCGTCTGAGCGCCACAAATGTCTTACAGATTGCTTCCGTAATTTATTGGATTGCTTGTACCACCGCATGCATAGTATATTCATGTCAGGCCCTAATGTGGTGTTCCATGATCATGATCGCTTGATCGTGTGTTGCTAAATTTCGTGTGGGAAATATATACATGGTATGATGTATAAAGGAAAAGGTATATCTCTGCTAAAACATAACCTTAGTGGATTCTGAAACAAATGAACATGATAGTTCAGAATTGATTTGTATTAGTGTTTAAAGTATTATAATCACTAAGAAAATGGGATGAACAAGTAAGTTCATGATGTCAGAGGTCTATTAAGAGTCAGTAATACGCACTACTAGTTAGACAAGAAAAAAAAAATCTCATTTTCTATTTGACATGTGCAGAGGCAAGCCAAGGAAGTAGACGAGGTCGTCCACGGTGGCACAACCAACCACCACCCGTGTTTGATCCACATGCCTTGATAGAGGCTACGCGCCACAGCTTGCCATCATTGCCAAGCCACAGGTATACTACCATCGGCACTGACCAGTGCAACTATGGGTCAGGAGTGGACGCAGTAACCTCCGTAGGCCTTCAGCACATCATCCTCCGACATGCTACTGAGGAGCAGGACTCAATGAATGTGTCAACTTTAGCCATCAAAGAGAAGGGACACAATACCTGAGCATCCGATACGGGTGCTGAAGTACAAGAGAAAGGAGAATCAATCTTCTTCTAATAAGAAGAAGCAAGACTCTACTTCACTGATCCTCAGTGGACAAGGTCGTGGTCACTGCAGCCAAGGCCAAGGTCAATCATCTCAGCTGGAGACACTTCGTGGCTCTGCAATTGGGCCAAGGCAGAGCTTCTGCTTCCATCGCCCACCCCACCGATACTCTTGGGGGACAGATCGCTTTCAGAGGCGGTGGATCCCAGAAAGGGACACCTCACAATCCCAATCATTAGTGGGACATGCGCAGACGCAGTTTGTTCCTCCTTACCCCAACATGGGCCAAGGAACCCAGATCATCCCAGAGGCCGGTGACGGCCAACCTACTCATTTCACATACCGGCCACACAGCGGTGGTACGGGTCGAGGTCGAGGACAGGCGCCTCAGCCGCACTCAGTGGACCCTGTGGGCGTGTCTACGCCATAACACCTCAAGTGCGCCTAATATACGGATACATTTCCTTTACTCTCACACTTCGACAAGAGTGTCGCCTAACTGTGCATCATATTCATCATTGGCTGTGATCATATGTGAAAGCGTATGGGCTTAGAGGTTGAAACTCGGGAAGTCGTCAGATGTGAATTCATCTCCCATGAACTAAAGACGAGTCGATCAACATACGAGATTGTGAGCCAGAGATCTCAGGATTCTAATTCAATCGTGGACCCAAGGGTCACGGACACGTCGTAGCTCGATGTCATCCTGGATGGACCGGTCGACGCACATCGAGTCTCTCATTGATCGGTGATCGTACGAGGGTTACCACCCACACACAGATCTGCATTCATGCCACGCTTCAAGGACAAGCACGATGCTTTACCCCGCACTGCACGACTCCGCATGGCATGAGCAAGGGATAGTCACAGCAAGCCTTACCTTGGGAGGACTGAGGTGAGACAGATCTGGGATTCATCCTCGCACAGGCACGAGGATGTTTTCCGTGATGAGCACTCGAGATTACCTCCCAGGGATGTAGACTTCCGTATTGAGTTACATTCCCAAGACGCCGCCCATTTCTACGACTCCTTCATGGGATTTGGCGCCGGCCGAGTCATAGAACTCAAGGTCTAGATACGTGATGTCGGGACAAAGGTTTCCATCAGCCGGAAAGCACTCAAATTTATGCAGGTCGCCTCCTACTGCTTGCTAAGAAGAAGGACAAGACCTTCCGACTATGCATCGATCACGACGAATAGTATTACCATCAAAAATCGCACCCCCACCGAGAATCATGATCTATTTCGATCACCGAAAATGAAGCCCACTAAGATGCACCTTCACCGGCCACGCTGGCGGTTGGGGTGAGGCAGACATCCCTAAGACAAATGCTTTTAGACACTTACCGCATTTCAAGTTCACAAAGGATGCTATCTGGCCGATGAATGCTCCAAATGACATTCACGGGATCTCATGCATTGTGGTATTCCAACCCTACTAGATTAGTTCGTCGGTCTTTATTTAATTTACATTCTACTCCAATTCCTAAATTTATGGTGAGTACGAGGATCACTCACAGGATCGCTCTCCAGTGCCCCGCCAGACGCCGGTTCAAGAAGTGTGAGTTTCAAGCCACCGAGGTAAGATCTCGGGGACATGTAGTATCGCCTTCGGGGTGTGAATGCTGCACCCGAGCGTCGGCAGCTTATGAGTCGGGTAGAGGCTCAAGTCACGCTCCTCATAGATACGGTTTTTGGACTGGCAAGGTATTACAGGAGGTTCATCAGGACTTCTCCGATTAGGGTCAAGACTTATGACGAGATCAATCTTAAAGAGGTCAAGCCTGAAAGTGGGAATGACTGTGTGAGAGGCATTCCGTGAATTAAAATGGCGGCTTCTAGTTCAACTTCTATTTCGATAGTCCCTAAAGGACAGAGGTACACGCCGGTATTAGGATGCTTCCAAGGACTGGATCGGGATGTGTTTGATGCAAATCCGAGAGTAGTAGCTTACTGTTTCTCGCAATTAAAGAATCATTACGAATTACTCCCACGCATGACATGGAGTTGTGCCATAGTCTTTGCCTTGAAGATTCGTGTCACTACCTATACAAGTATAGCCTGAGGTGTTTCTGCATCACAAAAGTCTTAAATATATCTTTACGCGAATCTGACCTCGAACATGAGGCAACGACGTGGTGGCCGACAGATACATCACGGGGCATGGGGAATTTTCCCATCCCGCCCGCTCCTGCTTAATTTTTTTAAATGAGATAGGTTTGAGAATTGAAAAATAAACGAGCCAGTCGAAATTCGGGCTCGTCCAAACCTCTCATGTCATCCCTGCAGTATCGTTACTAAACTTCTTCTCCTCGCCAGCAATGACGGAATTTTTCTGTTGGTGGGAAAATTACTTTTTCTATTTATAACTTTTTTTAAAAATTTCAGCAATAAGTCGTGAAAATTTTAAAAAACAAACACCTTAATGCTAAAAGTTGAATAGCTTTCAGCATTAAGTCAAAAAACAAACAACCCCTTAGACTGGCCCCACGTATTTTTCTAATTTTCTAAAGGGCACGCATGGATGCCTCCTGGGGCCCATGCTATCTTGAAGCGGTAAAGGAATGCTGTAATCGAATCCGAGACGCCCAAGGTGTAATAATTCGGGAAATCGAGACCATCCACTATGCGAAAAATCTCTCGTGGAGGAACAAGAACATATTCGATAGCAAAGATTGCGAACAACAACCCCACTCAGACGGGTCTGCTTAAATATTCTTCTCCTTCTTCAATCATTTCAACAAGGAACTGCCCCGATTCTCGTACCATAGCTCGACATAGAAAACAAGAGAAACGCATAGTTCGATGGGTCACTACCTTCCCAACTCAAGTACTGCCTAACAGGGCTAGTTTTATCGAGACCTACCCCACGCAAATGGTTGCTCATTTCCCCGCTGGGTCTCCTAGCCAAACCATATGGCTAATGTGATTCCAATTCCCGAGGGTTTTTTTTTTTTTCGCTTATTCTAGGTCCCATCGATCATAAACTAGATTTAGAAACCCATGTGAACATTGTCCATGAATATCGCATTACGAACAGCCCAAAGAACAAGAGGCTCAAAATGCTATAACAACACCTGATGCCCTAATTCCTGCAGGTCATTTTTTTTTTTTTCTATTCGGTCCCATCGATCGTAAACTAGATTTAGAAACCTGCAACATTTCTTCATGAATATCGCTCTATGAACAAGAAGAACAAGAACTCAAACAAGGCACAACACCTCGTGACGCCCAATCTTTTTTTTCATTCGGGTCCCACTAGATCGAAACTGTGATTCAAAAACCCATTAACAAATAGTTTCATGCATCAGTGGCCCATGAACAAAGGTCAAAGAATTATTAGCTCAAACAAAGGTATAACACCTAATCGTAAGCATAAGATAATTGTCATAAAGGAGGCAGATCGCCGCGCGCCCCTAAGGTCGCCCAAATACACGCTGGCTGGGCCTCTATCGTGCGCGCTCTATCGCGCGCCTAAGGCGCTCTGTCACCGCATTCACGGTAATCGTCAAAGGATAGTTCTATGTCACTTATTATTGCAAATCCTATGTTCCTGGGATTCTCTGTCGCGATGTACCTAAATGCACTTGATGGTGCGATTCAAGACTCTTGCCAAGTGGGTGGGTGGTGTAATCCGAAATGAAGTTACTCGTGTTTTCACAGACGTTTCCATGCCACCGAGGTCATCCCAAATTGGCTTTCAGAAGCACTTCACCAAATCCTCCAACTGCAGTCAAGTAATACCATGCTTTTGAAATAGATTGCAAAGAGGTGGTCATCAGATGTTCCTCCGGTGTGCTATTGCATGTCTCCGACCTGGTGCTTAATAAAAGAATGTAAATCTCTCCTCCTCGGTGCAAACTTAAAATGAGTTCGAGTTTTCATTAGAAGGCAAGCAAACTGGGTAACATGCTCTTCGCCTGCCTCCGCTATGTCACTGGGAGGCCCTAACTTTTGATATGAATTCGCTTTAATATTTCCCTTAGGGTTTTCTGCTCAATATATATAATTAAGTAAAGAAAATTCTTGAATTAGAAACAATTTTTATTCTATGAGTCATCAAATTATTTTAATTTTTCAAAAAATATTTTTTAATAACAAAATTTAAAATTTCCAAAAAATTATTGTAAATTATGACCTAAGTTTTGTTAATTTATCAATTTTTAATTTATAATTTTTATATCTTTTTTTTGAAAAGGAAAATAATTTTATTGATTTAAACTAGCAATAAATTAATAAAAACATATAACAAAAATCGCTAAAACCATCGGTAGTTAATCTTAAGAAAATTCCAATTTTTGGAAAAAGCAAGAAAATCGTAATTTCAAATAAAAACTCAAAATTTTCTAAATTGGATTTATCAAACGAATTTCACCATCAAATCATCTCGCGAAATCTACTAACACGTCGATTCCTCACACCTGGTATGTCAATTGGTATTGTTTTTCGAGGCATCGCTTTCCTGCAGGCCGTAAAATGACATACGACGTGGACGAAGTCACTATAACATGTACTCATGTGACACATGTTGTACGTGGCAGAGTAAATGATCAAAATTGACTACGAGATGGTGTCGTAATATCGAAAATCCAAGATTTAAAGGCATTAGGTGAATAGTTAAATGATAATAAGACGAAATAGCGAATAGTGTCATCCTCCTCCTTTAAACCAAAGACCAAAATGTGAGAAGAGGGGGAGGAAATCTTACAGTAGCTTTTTAGGTTACGTTTTAGAGAGAGTGTGTGTAGCTTCTCTCAGGTTTACGGGCGATCCGACCATTTTAATTTTTCTGACAAGAAGGAAAGTTGCTTCGACGCGATACTTACGCTGGGCTCGCTCTTAAGGAGTTCGACAAACCCGTGAGGTAGGGTTTCATCCCCACGGAGTTTTACACTTTGTTTAAGTGTATTTATGATGCCGAGTTGATCGAGGTCGCGAAGGCTGGTTTGACGGCCCCAAAGCCGGAATCAATTGTTAGAAAATTTTAGAAAACTCCATTCAGGTACCATGACTGCAACAAATAGTTTGTCAGGAATTGTATAAATTGTGAAACAATTTTGTGTTGTGATGTGTATGAGGCCGAAATGGTTAGATACCCGGCTTTCACAAGGTGAAACCGATATTAGGTATTTTCCGCCGTGAACAAGAACCCAAGGGTTCCACTGCTCATGAATAGTGTCTACGAATAAATTTGTGAAATAATGAGGTTCGGGTCGGTGCAATTCAAATCGAATTGCTCGTGGTCGCTGACAGCCCACGTGAGCTAATTTCGTATAATGGATCAGGAAATTACATAACATGTTGTGATTTAAATTATGTAAATATATGTACGATGATATATTCGTATTTGTTATATAAATCAGATTGAATCAGTATCACGCATTCCATATTTAATTTTGAAAGACCCCAATCCATAGGAGTGAGTGCATGAGGTTTATCGAGAGAGTGGTTTCTGAGGGTCGACTAATAATAATACCATCTGAGCGTGTCCATTACAATATCTGAGGGTAGTCCATATAACATATCGAATCGTCTGAGTCACCCCAATTAATATACACACTGAGGGTCGCCCACCAAATAGATCACTCCGGAGTTGGTCCACTACTTATAATTCCGAAGGTTGTCCACAATTATAAAAACAAATATCTTTGTTTCTCAAAATAATGCTTCTACACGCATTCAAAGTAGTCACTATGAAATTTCTAATGATGACTCTGCATGAGTCGGTCATGCATATCTCAAGTAGATCAATGATTTACTTTAATCAGGTTTCATCGAGCATCGCATATGCACTTAAAGCGGAGAGTAACCCATTTTAGTGGCAGATTCCACTATCAAGCATTAGCTCACTCTGCCGAGGGAATTTATTATTTCAGCACAGAGCACACGAGGAGCATTCGCCATCATGAGTCGCTTTTAAGAAAGCCTAAGCCAGGCTTTCTGGGTTTATGATGTCACATGTATTATAATTCAGATTTTAATATATTTTATATAAGAGTAAAATTTTAACTCTTATAACTATGTTATATAGTCAGTATGTTTATGAGTATTTGCTTTTACGGGCCCAAGTGGGTCGTTTACTCATGTTACGACTATGATGTCGATCAGACAGTTAGGCATTATGGGTAGAGCTCCCTGCATGCGAGACTCTCGCCTGATTGAGCTCCGCCTGCTATCCGACATTCACGAGTTTTCCAATGAAATGACAGAATAACGACTCCCCAAGCAGTACACAAATCCATATGATGAAACAACATTCTTTCTTAATAAAAGATAATAATAAATCGATTCAAAGCCTATACATTCGATAAATATTAAGAATACATTTGATGTCACTATTGTGACGAGAATATCTGCGACTCAAGTTCTAGAACATATTGACAAATCATCGATTTCTTCAAAGTGATTAATTTCAAAAAAAACTTTTAAGATTATTTTTTAAAATTTTGAATATAAATATCTTATCTTCTTTTTTTTAAATGAAAATAATATTATTGATTCAAACTTGCAATAGATTGATAGATCCAAGATACAAATAGCTAAAAATCATACATGATGAAACAATATTCAGGTTAATAGCATAATAAACCAGCATAAAGTCTACAAATTTGATAAAATATTGACTAGAATATCTGCAGTTCTTCAACATACTGAGGACCATAATTTGATATATTCGACTTATCAAATATGTCTTGCCTATCTAAATCGCCCCCACACAGATAAAACGACGACAAACAAAATGTCCAACAACACAAAAAACAAAATAAAACTTAAATCTTCATGGAATAATCACTTTATTAAACAAAAAAATAAAAGAAAAAGATTCGCATGGGTGATTTCGCACTTCAAGAATGGCTTCAAAAAGTCACCCTCATCATTGAGGAAAATAGGTTACAAGAGAAAAAATTGTGAGAAATGAGAGTAGATTCGCTAGGTTTTCTATCTTTATTTTAAATGCTGATATTTTATCTTAACTTTTAAAAAGATAGGAAATTTTATGAAACTTACCAAAAGCGAAGACAGATGAGGTGATCTCTAACCCTAACTCTAACCCTAATTGATATGATACACAACTTACTAGAGAGGAGAGGAGATTAATATGTGATTTTCTATTAATAATAAATTTAAATTATAGGAAAAAAGTTCAATTTTTTTCCTATCTTGAACTCATCATTTTTCTTATGAATTTGTTTTGCTTCCATCATAAAGATAAATGGAAACTATGTTATTGTCTCGTAGTTCAATTCTATATGAAAATTAAGATTAAAAAGGACATGTCTATGATTTCAAAAGTATTTCATGAAGGTTCAAATAAATTTTAGGTACTATCTCAGTAAATACTGGGTACTAATGTGCGTGTTAGGTATGACCTCGTATCTAAGGTTTAGCTGCCATATCATAATGCTTTCTGTTTACTCCTTATTAATAATTTTGCATTCTTTATCAAATATTTTTAAAATCAGGGAATCTAGTCTTAGTTTCAAGTTTTTTGATCCATAGTTTTAAAAGACACGCTTAGACTCAAAGCACAACTACTCCCTGACTCAACGTCTCACTATCCAAAACATGCCTTATCAAAAGACATGACTCAGGAGGATTTTAATTTCTTTCTAAACACTCTTTAATTCTTGAAAATTCTAATTATATATTGAAATTATATGATTTCAAGTATTTTTATTGAATGTTTTTTTAAAATGTCAAGAATGTTAATTTTTTTATTAATTCAATTAGATTTTGAATCATATTTCATAAAAAAGTCAAGCTGCACCTTAATGTTACGCTCGCTCTTTTAAACTATGTTTTAATCATAATTTTTCAAATAAATTGAATGGGGTACTCCATAACATGGTTTTCCCAACATAACCATCGATTAATTTATTAGCACTTGATAAGTTAAAACAAATGAGTAAATGATTAGGAGAAGACGGACAGTGGTTGCCGTATGAAATTCTAGTTTCATACTCATTCGCTTGACCATTAGGGAAGACCAATTTTTCTAATTAGGTTTCTTGTGTTGTGGAACAATACAAAGGCCCAAACATAGACGAATTTAGAGTCGATTTTGATTTGAGGAACAAACATAGTTCCTCGATTTATCGATAGATGGGTCAGGTTTCAGACTATCAAAAAGAAGCTCACATACGAGCTCAACTTGTTAGGCAATTATTAACTGTCTAAAATTCTATATACTTCATGCTCTAGTATTGGGATTAAGTTCAAAGGGGTGTTTCCCGAGGAACTTAATAACAAGCCTAATATAGTTTGTCATATGTATCCTACATCGGTCCACACAAGAGTGTAGTAGCACTTAAGCTGAGAAGTCCCTTCATTTATCGTTTGCCTTAGGTTGGGCTTAAGGCCCTATCATTGGTACTTTCATTAAGAGTTAGTACGTAGCGGGAGAGGGCTACCTGGGAAAGGACTATCTGGTGCACCAAAGGTGGGCCCAGAGTGAATCATATAGCCTCAAGCCCAATCGGAGAGCCTAATCCAAAAAACCGACCTGATAGGTGGGAGATCCTCTCGCTTAAGTACCAGTCCACACTTTGTGTGGAACCACAGAAATCATATCATTCCATACCTTGAAAAACCTGTCATCCTGAAATGGCATTCACTCTGGGTGGCTCACACTCTAGCTAGCATTACTCTAAGCCCACCTGTGGTGCATCGAGTAGCCCTTTTCTAGGTAACCCTCTCCCGCTACGCACTGACTCTCAATGAAAGCACCAATGATAAGGCCTCAAGCCCAATCAGAAAGCTCAACCCAAAAGACCGACCTGATAGGTGGGAGAACCTCTCAAGCTTAAGTACCACTCCACACTTTTTTATGAAACCGATGTGAGATCGTATCGGTCTCCATACCCAAGAAACCGGGACATCCACGACAACATTCACTGGGTGGCTCACATCAAGCAAGATTCACCTTTGGGCCCACCTTTGATGCACCGAATAACCTTCTTCCAGGTAACCCTTTCCCAGATAGCCGTGACATCTCCCCAATCGCACTGTTCCTCAATAAAAGATCAATGATAGTGGCCTCAAGCTCCAACCTAAAGAACAAACTTCAAGCCCAACCTCGATGTGGGTTTCTGGACAATGAATTTGTTTGTTTTTCAAGGAAGGTCAGAGGTTGAATGGGAGCCAAGATGATTTTAAGAATGTGGCTTTTCACGGGAGGGCATTCCGATGAAGCGATTATGTCTATGGTATATGAAGTCCGTTTAAAAACCCGAGCTAATGATTCTCTCATTGGATTTCTTGCCACGATCAAGAATTGGCCCAAATTGCAGAGATTTGTATTGCAAGTAAATGTTTGAAGACAGCATCAAACCTTCAAAAGAATAGATTGTATTAACTATCGGTTAATTATCTTATCTAACAGTTTCTTACTCCATCACCATCATAGATTGCTATTGTAAAACCAAACATTTTTAATACCAACAAGAATATCAAAATTCATAATATTTAAATATGAACAAAAATTATTCTAAAATCATGCCCCCACCTAAGATTACAACATTACTAATTCAACTCCAATAGGTACTTCTGCTTTCAACTGTTGCTCCGCAACAACTTTTCTCTTGCTCATCCTTCCACTTTCACTATCACTGGATAGCGAATATCAATAATACTCCTTTTCTACAGAACAAATTTTCTAATAACTCAATGTACCAAATCACAATATAATTACTATAACTCGCAATTTACCACTTTGAGGTTGTGATGATGATGGTACTTGACTCCGCTCCCTTAGTTCTTTACTTGCGCCGAAGTTTTAGATCGAAATAATTTATTTGAAAAAAATTATAAAATTAGTTTGGAAACCAAATTAATGCTCAAAGTAGTGCGTAATGTCGCTGTCATGAACAACAACAATTGAAATTATTAAATTGTCAAATACCGCTGTCCAATTGGAATTAAAATTGTCAAATGTTGTTGTCCATAATACGCAATTGGACTCAGAATAAATCCACACAAACGGGAGAAAGAAGACAAGGTAAAAATAAAAGATTCAAATGCCACTGTCCAAGACAGCGGCAATTGAATCAAAGGAAAAAACATTGTCAAGAACAATGGCATTTGCCAAACACACTAGTTTGGGCATTAGTTTGGCTAAAAAACTAAATTCGTCATTTTTCTCCCCCACAAACACTATTTCGGTCTAAAACTCCAATTTCTCCTCTTATCATCTTTATATGATAGTCAGTCTTATCTACAAGATACAATAATTTTACCATTCAACTAAACAATTGATGTCGGTAATGACAATATCCATTATTATTACTATCAAGCTTTGTCCCAAAAATAATGCTTTTTCAAAAAAAATCGCAGTCTAAGACATGTTCGCAATACTGGCCAAAACTGGCCCTAGTTAAAATCATAATTACCAACTACGGTTTTAAGCACTAATTTGAGCATTTTTCTCAAATCTGTTCTGGATTGGTATCTTTTTATTTTAAAAGCACTATTTTGGGACAAAACTCATTACTATCACTATCTACATAAAAGAGAGATGGTTGTTTCTTCTGACAACAAACAGTAAATATTTATTGCAACTTATGATATCCATTTGTATTGTATCATCAGTCATCATTGATGTAAGGTTGGGACCGTGATGGATGATCCAGAAGTTTAGGTAAGTCAAAATATGGGTTTTGGGTAGTTTTCTAAGGCCAAAATAGGTTATGGACGAATTTTGGAGATTTTCTAAGTTAGGACGGTGTATTTACGGTATATAAGGAGAAAAAAGGTATTTAGGAAGGTTTTAGTGATATGGAACAAGATTTGGAAAGTTTTGGGTTGAGGTTGAAAATTTGGTTATGGAAAGTTTAGAGAAAAGATGAGATGGTGAGGAGAGTAGAGTTTGCACAAGAGTAGTTACTTACTGGGTTACTGAAAAGATCCACACAAGATAGATGATGGAGTGAAGGCGCCACAATCAACTATGGACGGGTTGATTGATAAGCCGGACAAAGACTTCGCCACCAAGGAATCACCTAGGTATGAGAAGCCGCCACAACTTCGTCCCTAAGCAATCCACCCAAGAGATAAGAGAACAAGAGATAACTCTTTAAAAAAAGAGAAATCTGAAAATATTATTAAACTTGAATCGATTCAAGAGACTACATTGGCTGGGTATATATAGTCTCATACTTTCTCTAAATCAAATAAAGCAACTTCTACTTTAACTAGGAAAATAAACTTAAATTACATAAAGCAACTCTTAAAAAGCAAACTTTCTAAAATAACAAAGGCTAAAAGGATAAAACAAAATCTGTGAGCAAATCTCATAAAGAAATCTTTCTAAAATCACTACTACAGCCTCCACATCAAAAGCCATTCCAGCCTCACCACGTTTTTTTGCCTTCCAAGGCCCAAACAGAGGTCCAAGGAGTTTTCGGCACTTATTCACCGCGTCTCACCTCCCAATCCAATTCTACAATAATTAGGGCTGAATTCCCAATGTTTGTAAAGTATAGAAGCCCCCATCAATCATCATCAAATAATATATGTATAATAGAACCTCGAGGGGTAACTCCAATTGGTCTCACCGTTTTCTCCCACGATCAACGCTGAGTCCCTTAATGTTAACTTCACTCCATAAGATTAGTCCAATGTAAGCAAACCGCTTAAACACCTACACACCCACGTAAGTTGAAAAAGAAAAAAAAATTCAAACATTCACCGCAACACAAATCTCTCGTAATTTGGGCCACCTGATCGCTAAATATGACACCTACACACCCTACATTTATTAAAAGGAGAAGAAAAAAACTCCAAACATTCACTTCCAACACAAATTTATGCAAATTAGGCCAATTCTTGATCGTGGCAGGAAGTGACACCCACACATTCACGGTTATTAAAAAAGAGAAGGAAAAAAAAAACTCCAAACATTTACATGCAACACAAATCTCTACAATTTGGGCCAATTCTTGATCATGCCAAGAAGTGACACCCACACACCCACGATTATTAAAAAAGAGGAAAAAAAACCTGCATTTACTTGCAATACAAATCTCCGCAATTTGGGCCACTCGACGTTGCAAGATGTAACACCCACACACCCACGATTATTTTAAAAAAAGTAAAAGAAACTCCAAACATTCAATTACAATGTGTGCCAATACTGATCGAGGCAAGAAATCCAACGAGATAATCATTATTAGCTCCATTTATTCACAACCAACACAAATTGCTTGAGGTTTTGTCCAGCAGAAGTAATCACTCAACATTCCCTCGGAAAACAAAAATCATAGTTAAGCCAAAAACATGTATATACAAAACAAATAGTTAGAGAAACATGGAAACTAACCTATGCTCCATGATCGATTCTCAAGTGTAGAATTTCTAACCGAGGAAGATACCATGAAACCATATAAATAATACACTTCACAATTCACACACCATACAGGCCAGTAGTAACGACTACCAAAAGATACCTCGAAAAGCCGAGGTACATTCTTAAAAAGCATCTTTGGCTCACTTCCAACATAAGACATTCCAAAGAAGGAGCAAAAGCCAACATAGATGCTAAATTGAAAACTAGCTCCAAAGAAGTGTTAGAAACAATAATGGAGAAAAGAGTTGTTAAAGAATAGTTTCTAGCAATATTTGTCCAAATATTGCTAGAAACTATTCACTAAAGCAATAAGTGAGCCTTGAAGGATGAAAATCATTTTTTCCCTCAACAACAAAAAATTTATAATGTATGGAGTGATATAAATGAATGAAGGGTACATAATGTAATTATTAAGGAAGAGAAAGGGTAAAATTGGAATAGATTTAGGATAGATAAAACTTTAGATGCTCACTACTGGAGATGTTCTAGCTAAAACTTTAGCTAAATCTCAAAAAGTGACTTTTGGGAGCAAAAATATAGCTTTAGATGCTTCAATTTTTAGATGATTGCTGGAGACGCTCTAAGTACCTCAACATGGGAGATGGGCTATGAACTTTTAAATGCCTCAAACCATAGTTTTGATGCAAAAATAATCATTCAAGAAGTCGACAATTGGATAAAAGATGTTCAATTCCTTCATAACCCACATCCATAGCCTTCAGTGATAAAGATTTGAGGGATTTAAACCCAACAAACATACTAGGGTTCCTCAAGCAAGGCCCCTTTGAACTTAACCCCAATAATTGACATGGAAACGTATAGTTTGACTGATTATTATCATTACCTAACAATTGTTGAGCTCAAATGTATGAACTCTATTTGACAATGCAAACTCAACCCATCTATCAATATCAGATCCATGTTTGTTCCTCAAATCAAAATTAACTCTGAATTCATCTATGTTTAGGCCTTTATATTGTTCCAACACACAATAAACCCAATTAACAAAATTGGTCTTCCCTATGTTTCCTACAAAGCAAAGATCAAAATTCGAGAACTCGAAATACAAGTCCAAGTTTCGCATTCCATCTCTCTTTGAAAGAACACGGTTCCTGCACGGCCTCCCTGGTTAACTCGAAAGATAGCATTAAACAAGAATTTCATCCCGAAATCGCCGATCCGATCTTCCCGCAATTAGATATGCCATAATAAGATTTCAAAACGCTAAATAAATTAATCTAATGATGTATATGGAGTAGGCTCACTTAAGCCTAGGACTAGATAGAAAATCCAAGTTCAATTATAATTTTTATTAGTTATTTATTTAATCGTATTTTTTTAGGATTTATCTTTGTGGTTTTTATGATTTATCCAGGTTTTATCTCGCTCGACTTTTTAGGATTTCCATTCGTTAGATTCGGGATTTATCTCGTTAGTGGTTTTATATTGGTGCCTATAAATAGCACATTATGTTTATGTTTTTGGTGGACTTGATAAAATATTGAAAAACTCGATAACTTCATTCTATTTATTTGTTCACTTTATTTTAATTTTTATTATTCTTCATAGTCGAGCTACATCATCTAATCGATAGATTTGTATTATATTGCTGAAATTATGAAATCGCAAGTACCTCCTCTATCTTTGTTTGTGTAAGTCTCGTCTTCCTCCTCATGCGATCGATTCTAAGTTTCATTGTAAATCAAGAACTCAAAACAAGTGTAAATTATTTATGCATTTTAAGAATAGAAGAGGGTAACAATTTTTGGTATGGGACAACAAAATATAAATTTATCCCATTTTCTTAAACCAAAAAAATGTTACTTTTAAGTATAATTTTGATAAATTTATCCCTTTAACCATCATATAGACTTGGATTTAATCCGCTTCAAGTTGGTTTAAATATAACTTAACGATGGTTAAATCCAAATTAAATAGATATGTTACAAACTTAGACTTTAACCCCTTTCCAGTTTGTTCAAATATAACTTAACGATGGTTAATTCCAACATGTATAGAAGTTGTATTAAAAACCTAGACTTGACACCCCTCAAGTTTGTTTAAATGCTAACTTAACGATGGTGAAGTCCAACATGTATAGAAATGGGTTATATTTGTACATTTTTTGGGCTTTAACTTAATAAGTGATAAATTTGTCCAAAATGTGGATATTTTAAGGTTAATAAAAGTAAGGGTTAGTTTTATAAATAACTTTTATTTTTATCTCCTGTAAACCAATTCCTCAATAGAAGATGAACAAATTCAAACTTTGTAGGGGTAACAGTTTAAAAGAGACAAAAGGTAAAAGATATTACAAATCTAACTCATTTTCTTAAAACAAAAAAAATAAAGAGAAATCTGTTTAAAATTGACAAAAACAAAAGTTATTCGCAAATCTAACCTCTTACTTTTATAACCTTAAAATATACTCATACAAAATTACCCCTAAATGTGTGTCTCTTCACATCACCCCCAAATTCAACACTTTTTCTTATTTTCATTCCTTCAAGCTCTCCTTCAAACCTTCAAAATATTTTAACTTTGCTTTCCTATTTTTCTTCATTTATCACTCAAAGAATCCCAACAATTTATCTTCACCTTTTAATCATTATCTTGTTGTTCTTCTTTTAAAAGCATCTCAAGTTCAAGAAGAAGAGCTTATGGCTCTGATAAAGCATAAGAATAAGTAATTCAATCCCCAAATTCAAACCCGCCTTCTTCTAAGCTTGTTCTCTTCGTTAGCAACACTTGAACAAACTCGAAGGATGTCAATTCAAAGGTGGTGTTTGTTTTTTTTACTTAATACTGACAGAACTTTTGAGTCATCGTTGAATAGTACTTAATAGCATTAAGTATTAAGTTGTTTGTTTTTTAACATTAGTAGAATGAAAGGGTGACTAAGAATTCCGGACGGACATCGTTCCCGTCCCGCCGCTCTTAATGGCAATGTGTTTAATTTAATTTTAATCGGGTTTTTAACGGGTTTAGGGTTTATTTTCTCAAATCCAAGACGGGTTCGTGCAGTATTATTACTCTCAGAAACCCGAGAAAATTAGAAACAAAAATGGCAAAATGTTAATAAAAATAATAAATTACCATATGTCTGTGGAAGCCTAGAAAATTCTCTAGATTCGATGACGAAACGGATCACGCCAAGTAAATCTTGCCCGCGGAAATCTAGTGACTTAGAAAAGTTTCATTTAATTCTAGCATAAGCTAAAATTTTTCCAATTTTCTTCTCGTGATAAGTCGGCGCGATCAAACGATGCGATTTTTGTATTTAAAATCTCAAAAGTCGGAACGGCGCTAAGCTTCATTTAAAATAAAGTGAACTGAAAAGAAATAAATTGTTTCGAGGCGTAAACGAACCCCAACGAAGAATAATGAATCCACAGATCTAAAATAATAATAATAAGCCCCGCCGATTATATTTTAAAATAATTTTTTATTATTTTATTTTTTATACTTTAATATAAATAATTATTATTATTATAATTTTTTAATAAATAATTTATAAATTCATAATATTTTTATTTTTATGAAAATATTAATTTTAATATAATAAAATAAAAGCAAATTTAAAAATTAAAATTAAAAAAATAAAAAACAAAATAAAATGTAAACGTGAGCGAGTTTTGGAATTTTCCTATCTCCACTTACCTTGTTTAATTTTTTAAATGAGAATGTTTCGAATCAAAAAATAAACGAGTTTAGGCCTGATGGACCGCCCCGTCCCAAACCCTCCAATCGTCATCCCAAGAGGCCAGATATCAAGGGCTTTTCACTGCAATGATCAATTTTTTATTTTTTGCGAAATGACTTTTTCAGGTGCCAAATATTTTCAATTTTTCTTATTCTAACTTTTCAAAAATTTCAAAGAATAAATATGGTAAATTTAAAACAAACAAATTTCAATGCCAAAGCTATTTAGTCAAAGATTAAGTCAAAAAACAAACACCACCAAAGTTTTTAACACATTTCTTCTAATATTCGACTTAACCATTGTTAATTTAGCATATAAACAAATCCTCAAGTGGTGTTGTCTCAAAGTTTCTACACAATTTCATGTCAGACTTAACCATCATTAAATTAGCATTTGAACAAACTTGAAAGGCACAAGCTATAGTTTCTAACACAGTTTTATACATGTTGGACTTAACCCATCGTTAAGTTATATTTGAACAAACTCTAAGTGGGATTAAGTCCAGTTTCAGAACTCAATAAATGCTATTTAGATTGACTTAACCATATTTGGAACAAATTTGTTATCAAACATTTGACTTAACCATTATAACAAAGCGATATTTAGTATCAAATCTAAAAGAGAACAGAGAAAAGCTACAATGTTGGAGAATAAATAAGGAAACAAATAAATAGGGAAATGAAAGTTTGAGGAAAATTAGAGGGTAAGTTGTCATATAGTGTTTAGAGGAGGCAAATTTGTCAAAATGATGTGCTTTAATCTTTATTGTTGTGGTAATCATGAAAGGGACAAAAGGGAAATGATATTGCAAATTTAACCTATTTGTTAAAACCCAAAATAAAGATAAAAACACATAATTTTAACAAATTCTGTCCCTTTAACCACCATATGGCAATTTACTCTCATTTCCCTCAAACTTTCATTTTCCCTATATTTTCCTTTCCTTTCCTTATTCATTTATCATTATCTCACGTTTGTAGCTCTTTTGTTTCATCGGTTCTCTTTTAGATTTGATACAAAATAACTACTTTGTTACAATGGTTAAGTCCAATCTTTGATACCAAGTTTGTTCAAATATATGGTTAGCAGAATCTAAATAGTTATCGAATACAAACCTAGACTTAACTCCCCTTCAAATTTATTCAAATATATAAATTAATAGTTAAGTCCAATACGTATAAACGTGTTAAAAAACCTAATTACACCCTTCAAGCCATAGACAAGTAAATTTTTAACGCGTTTAAGTCTAATATCGCAAAAATGTGTTAAAAAACTCGTCTGACATTCTTAAAGTTTGTTCAAGTGCCGCCTAACAATGAAAATAAGTTTGGAAGAAATCGGGTTTGAATTCTAGGGATCGAATCACTTATTCTTCATAAGACATCCGACATGCCTATTCTTCTTAATTCATATACTCTAAAAGAAGAAGAACAAAATAAGGATTAAGTGGGTGAAGTTAAATATTAGAGTCTTTGATTATAAAGAAAACAGGAACCCGTTCGTATTTTTAAAGTTTATGATAGAGAAACCAGTACTCAGAAATTGACACAGTTAATGCAAAACACTAATATCAAACTCAACAACACTATTTTCGCGGCTCGTCGAAAGATAACTCAAGCAGTCATATTCGTAACCCGCCTAACACTTAATAAATGGGTCATATTCGTGTTGACCTGCCTAATACGAATTTGACCCGAATTGACCCGTTTAATTATTATATTAATTAATTAACCTATTTAATAAAGCTTATTTCATATTAATAAGGGATTATTATAATTATAATTCCTATTAATTTAAATAATAAAATTAAGAAACATGTTAAATTTAATAGGTTATTTTGTGTTAAACATGCATGGATGATTAATTATAATTCTTATTATTTTACATAATCGAATTAATGCGCCATATTCGCCGACCGCCTAACACGAATAATAAATCGCATTGGTTTGGGTTGTAGAATATCGACACGCTTATTATCTCGTGTCGGCGGATTAGAGAACGTCAGACACGATTCAGATATCGATACCGCATGTCACGAATTCCATCGATACTTAATTGCCACTCCTGGGAGAAACCGAGAAAGCTCCAAGAAATGAAAAACAAGAGGAGTTTTGTACGGAAATAGTGCATTTAGAAAAAAAAAATCCAAAATATAATACTCGCTTTCAAAAAATACGCCAAAAACTAACAAGGTTTGACCCAAGAATTTAGCGCCCATTGCTCACAACGCTCTGGCCATTGAATTTAAAATGTTAAAGGCCGCTGGGGAAATCCACTCGCTATTGAGTGATGTTCACAAGTGATGCAAAATAAAAAATGCGCCGTAAATATGAGCCAATGGTCACGCTAGAACGACGACCTTGGTTATGCCTTACTACCGCTGCCTTAACGCCATTAAAAATTTTGTATTCAATAAATTTCATAACGACGCAGGCCTTTAAATTTGCTAAAATTCTCAAACGTACCATGCAGATATTTTAAACCAAGATATATTTTCGATTTTCTAAACGCATTATTTTCGCATAAAACCTCGCAAAACAAAGAGAATGGCTCAATTTAAAGCGACAGTACACATCGGCGGCAATTTCATTTCACAATAGGCATATATTTTAAGGTTATAAATGTAAAAGTTAATTTTGCAAGTAACTTTTCTTTTTTTTCCTTTTAAGCCAATTTCTCTAAGTTCGAAACTTGAGGAGTTCCGACGCGATCACTACCATCTTCATGGAATCAATCTGAAGCTCTAAACCCTAGTGGATTATGCAAGGTCGAACACTGTGAATCTCTACGGAAAATGGAGAATCAAGATGTAATGGAGATTCAGGGAATTATAGAGAATCAGGGAGGAATGGAGAACCAGAGCATGAGTCGGAAGGAGAAGAGAAAGGCGGTGAAGAAGCAAAAGAGGAAGCAGCAGAGGACGGTGGCGGCGTTGAGGCGGCGGGAAGAAGAGGAGGCGCTGTTGAATGATCCGGAGGAGCAGGAGAGACTGAGGCTGATGGAGGAGGAAGAGGCCGAGAGGAACGAGAGGGGAGATTTAGGGATGTGGAGGAGTGAGATAGGTACATGGCTTGAGGAGGCGGCGGAGAGGAAGAGGAGGGAGGAGGCGGAGGAGGATGAGCGGAGGAAGATTCTGGAGGAGCTGAAGAAGAAGGAGGTTTGTGGTTCCTTTAATTTTTCTTTTTTTTTTTGTCTGAATTCCTTAAGGAATGGGAGAAACTGGATAATCAAGGAATGAGGGAAGGAATTATTAGAAGAGTATGTGGCTCATTTGGGACTATAGGTTGTTTTTGAACAAATTTCTATTCTTCCGTTTGGAAAAACTTATATTTTGGAAAGGTTTGCATAAGAATTCAAGGAACTGCAGACTGTGTTTGGCTGCTGAGAAGTGGGAAAAGGAGAGAAACTGGAATATTGATGACTGAATTGACTCAGCTTTATGGGATGTAGTGTTATAGCAATAGAAGCACCAATTGCTACTAACAACAGAAAAATGCATATTTGAAGTTTATCGAAAGGTGAAAATTTGCTTTAAATTGTGTTTGGTTGCTGAGGAAGAGCGACAAAATGGAGAGAATCAGATAGTCAAGATGTAAGGTCATTTTTGCAGATTTATGTGCTTATATTCGCATCGTTGAGGGATAGGACTGTTTGTTTAGCATTTTGGAGGGACTTATCTTTTTCTCAGCAGCAATATATATATTAGCAAATTTCTCGGGAAATTTGCTTTATGTTTATGTTTGGTCGCTAAGGAAGTCAGGGGAAAAGGAGGAAACTTGAGATTTTGAATCTCAAGGACATTGGGTACATGCAGAAGACTGTCTGCATAGTATTTCAAAAGTACCTTTCTTCCTCTTGACTGCAAAAATATTTGTAGTATCTGGAAAAGTAACTCTAAATGAAAGCATAAATGTGATGTGCTTCCGTTTTTCAAAGCAAGCATTGTTAGTAGAGACAGAAATTTTGGTGGGAGAATTCACTTTAAATTTGTTTTGGGTGGTTAAAGAAGTGAGGGAAAGGGACAGGAATTGGAAATTTGAATTCTAGGGCATGTCTACCTAGTTATATACTAGTAGGCCCTTTAAGAGCATGGGATTGTTTGTATAGTATTTTGGAAAGACTCTTCTTAGTCTTGAGTTAACAGCATAATTGAGCAATTTGTCTGAGCCACTTGCAGGTTGACAAGGAGAATGAGTTGAATGATGATGATGATGATGATTGGGAATATGAAGAAGGGCCTGCAGAAATTATCTGGCAAGGGAATGAGATAATTGTCAAGAAGAAAAGGGTCAGGATTTCAAAGAAAGATGCAGATCAACATAGCACACAGGAGGTAGTCCTACATCTGTTCTATATGTATGATTGTTGCCTAGATTACTTTATGGGGTGTGTGCTCCTCGTAGTTGTGGAAGAATTTGAATTCTAAACTCCAATGTTTTCTTCACAGGATACCGATAGACCCACATCAAATCCCCTTCCTCCTCAATCAGAAGCATTTTCTGATCGCAATGCATCAGTAATTTCATCCCCAACTGGCACTGCGCAGGTGTCGAACAAACCTAAACTTTGGAACAGAACAGGTTGACTTCTGTTCATTCTATTTTTCTATTATTGGTTATTTCCTTTTTGTGGCTGATGGGTCCTTGTACTTCAAGGCTTGCACAAGTATTTATATTTTTTCACGAAGAAGATTGTTAGGCCCACTAAACAGTTATGTGGCAGATAAAACTTTAATTGTCCTTTCTACTTCAAAACTGAGTTTGTCGGCATGGGCAAGAATGCAAAAGACTTCATTATTTACTCCGATAAATCGCACACTCTTTTAATGAAGAACATGTACAGTGGACCTGGCCTTGCTTGGGAGCAAGATGAAGGACTTGAGGTCTGTAAACAATGCCTTCATGTACCTTTTGTATCCTGTAATTTTAACTGCAGCATTTTTTCACTGTCTTCGAATTCCAGAAACATTTTATTAGAACTGTTGTTGTTGCCTGATTAAAGGAAGCAACTCATAGCACAGCTATGATGCAGTTTGGACCTTAGTGGCTGAAACCTCCTATATGGAGTGTTGTGCTCCATAAATTGACCTCTCTCGTTACTAGCTCAATTTTTGGGTTTCCATAATTTGTGTTATGACTATATGGCAATGTTTTGAATTAATGATATACACTATCATTTAATAGTTCAGACTTATATATACTTCATGTAGTCCAAATGTGCTTCAGACCTGGTCCTGCTCAAGTGTGTCCCCAGTCTGGTCAAGTTTGGCTCCCATTCCTAAGTATGCTCCCAATCTCTGCAAAGTTCCAATGCTAGCTCCCAGTTTTCCTTTAAAAGAAAAAAAAATCTTATACACCATTGTTTATCGCTTGGCCAGGTTCTGGAACCTGGAACCTCCCAAAACTCAACCCAATCCTTTCCAGCTCAAGTCAAGCCTCAAGGAAAAGCTAATGCTATCTCCAGTTTCTATTTCCATCCATGATTTGAACACTTAGTTTTGGAGTATTTTCACAAACCAGTTATCATGAAAGGTCCATATTGTTGGTAAAATAAGCTTATTATTACTTCTAGTGGTTTTGATTCCTGGTTTTAGATGTTTATAGGAGCTGCTAACCTTTGTAATTAATAATGTCAAATTTTATTTTGACATGTGGAACTTGTATGTTCTTGTAAACCTTAGTGGCTTTGATTTCATTTCATGTTTTTTTTTAATAAGTTGATTTCAAATTATGTCTACTTGTCAGAAGTGTTTTTTTTGTACAAGTGGTTGCTGTAAAACAGTTATTGTTGTGCTCTTTGACTCAATTTAAATCAGAAATTCATCTCAAGATTCATTTGGTGGAGTACTTGGTCTTGGCCTTGGTTGGGTTGGAGTGAAAGATTTTAGCATTTCTGTATCCTACTTGGTGCGACTGGAGAGTAGCTATCCTATCACTTTTTTTGTAATTGTTTAGTTAATGCAAAATACCCGATGAGTTATTTCTTTTCTATATGCCTTCTAGTCTTAATGTTCTGACATACCTATATTTGTGAAGGTTTGTTATTGTAGTTGTGCACGAGGAGGTAACGATATTTTGTGATGATATAAATAAAATAAAAAAGATATTTTGATTCTTCATGTACTTTTGTGTTTCTCTCTCTCTCTCTCTCTCTGTTCTAGAATTATAAATAGTGAATATCTTTCTGGTTTAGGCTACATTTGGTTGGGAGATTTATTTTCTATTGAATTCATTTGATAGTTTCATCCGTATGTGTTCCTCTGTATCCTGAGCTTTTTTGCTCCTTAACAACTAGTGATTTGGGCAACATCTTTTCTATATTGTTTTGTTCCTGATGGCAGTTGGGTACTTACTAAGGTTTGAGCTTGCAAGTAAGCAAAATCTACTTTGTAGGTGGTGTGTTTGGTGGTTCTTCACTTAAAAGGATACCTGTTGGGATTCTATTACTGAAATATAGGTGAAAGTTATTTCTACCATATATATTATATGTAAAATAATATATGAAGAAAAAAAGAATGTGAAGAAAAATTACTAAATTTATAAAACCATTAATTATGTTCACTGCGGTGGTTGCATTTGGTGAGTATTCACTTAAAAGGTAACTGGTTAATTCAATTACGGAACTAGACAGAATATTATTTCTCCTATTTGTATCTTATATCATATAAGATGCTTAAAAGGATTGTTAGATATTATGGCACTAATCATTCACTGGTTCACATTTGCCTTATACTCACAGGAACTTAATTTACTAGCTGTACGTCCCTGTCAGCAATTTTCTCGCGTGAAGTTCTCAGTCTTTTCTTTCTCATAGCCTATAGAGTGTGTCAGCCAAATATATGTTATTGGAGAACTAGAAAATCATCCCACCTGCCATTGTGTGGTTTGTACTAAGGACCCCTGCTGCCAACCGTCAGCAAAAAAATGAATTCAAATGATTTGCTTGAGACTAGAAGACCCTATGAAATACACACTGGCAGATGACTTGATTAGAAAAATCAGTTTATTCATATTCTTCTTTTGCCCTGTTATCTATAAAAATAAAAATAAAGAAAAATCTTCGTCCTGTTGCATCAGTTGTGGCTGCATCGCTTTCTTGGCTGTGTTTGTAGATCCCACTCCCTGGACATGCAAATTATCATCTTAGTTCGCAGGGCCCTTGGTAGGTGGGTCCTTTTAGCATTTCATTTTGCTGCAACTGTGCCAATTTGATTGAGAGGAAGAACTGGATCTTTGATGGTGAGAGAGTTCCCACAAAGAATTATGGAGCAGGGTCCATTAATTGTCTTGATTCAATTTTGATATTTAAAGTTTTTCGATCATCTTGCATTTTCCTTTTATTCAAAAGTATCTCTTATCTTTTCTGCTTTGTTTCTTCTCTTGCTTTGTGAGGGGAACACTAATCTCCCACACTTTATATAATGTTTCTTTTTTATATAAATTTCTGCCATTATGGAAAAGAAAGTGATAAAGATTTTTCCATTCTGGATCACTCAGGTTATTTGCTTAAAATCCTCATTTGTCCATCTATTTTGTAAAGGGAACACTGCGAGTTGAGATCTTCCACAGCTTCCCAGGCCCTCCATCGCACCTGGGTCCTCATTAGCTTTTTTTTTTTCCTTTCTTTTAAAGGAAGCAGACATTTTCATTGTCCACTGAGGGTAGGAGCTGGGGAATTTCCTCATTATCTGAAACAAAAAGAGATATAGATAGAGAGATAGATAGATAGATGGATAGATAGATAGAGAGAGACAAAGAGAGAGAGCGAATCCAAGGATAAGGCTATAAGCTTCAAGGGACTGCTGAAGGATGATCACTAATATCAAGAGGTTTCATTCTATTTCTGCATAGTAGTATTATTGGGGTGTCCTCTACCTTCTTTGTTTAATATATATGCTTTGTTTATTCATCTAAAAATTATAAATAGCCGTATTAGACCATTAGTATTAAGTAAGGAGCTACAAAATGGCAAAAGACCATTCTGTTATATAGCAAGCACAAGGAATATAACAATAAAGTTATAAAACATCCACAAAAGGAAATGAGGGGCAGCTTTGTTCTTTTCAATAAAATTTGTCCCTATCGCCTAAACAGAAAGAGCTTATAGGTGCAGCCAAGCACATTTAGAAAATGTGTGGTTCATATTATGATGAGTTTTTTTTTTTCTTTTTTTTCATTTCAGTATCTTATTTTCTGGGGATACTCTTTTAAGAGGTATATTTAAGTGCATGCATTTTAGTTATATCTTCAGAGCGGTTAAGTTGATGAACGCACTGTAGCATGTTTGCTATGTTTTGAATGGGGACCTCAAAGTCACAGCATTGTGTAGTAACTCTCGTTTGCTCTGAAATTGTACATATATTTACTGCTGGATTCTTTATCCATTAAGTGAAATTTTGAGTATTATATTTGAGCATATTAATTTTATGTGTGACTGTTTATTTCTTGGTGATGTCACTCATCCATATTACATGCAAAACCACTGTGTTACTCGAATCATATCATTGGTTGTTCTGCTTATTTAAATTATGTGGATCTGCATCTTAAAAATTTGTTTTTGGCCTGTGCTATTTTTTCCTTTGTCCCTTCTTTTTTTTTCTTTTATATCAGTATACAGACAATGGTAGTTGATCGTTGTTATGAGTGTAATTTTATGAGGATACACTCAGAGTTCTAAAAAATATGGAGAAATTTGTGAATTTCTGCTGGTGATTCCCACTGCTATTTTGTATCTCATGATTTATTTTTATGATTTGTGCTACCTTATTTTTGAAACAGAAACTTAATTTTGGAAGCATTGAACACTACAAAGTGTTGAATAAATTCTTTGCTTCTTTTGATAATATTGTCTTTAAAATTTTGGAAGATTTGACAATCTGTGAACTGAATGAGTTTCTCATAGGAGTGTTCCAAGTTCAGTCTCCAATGGGACAAAAAGAAACATTTTACCTATCCAAAAATGAAGTTTCTCCTAAGCAATTGAGAAAATCTTTGCTAGCTATTCAGTGAAACAGGTGGAGGTGTATATATATATATATATATATATATATATATATATATATATATATATATATATATATATATATTTTTTTTTTTATGGGAGCATAACTGTAAAGTTTCTATCATTTTCTCACTGTATCGAATGTGAAATTTGCATTCAGGTATGCAGGAATAGTTCCAAATATTTATAAGTAAATGTATGTACACTGTTAAGTCTTTGACTCTGCTGTGCTTGCTTATCATTCAATTATTATGGTCGTTATTTTGCCAAGTGCTAAGGTATTTCCTTCTTATTATTTCATTTAAGTTGGTGATTTGCTGTGAAGCATGAATTGTCAACAAATTTTGTAATCAGATATCTGTTTGCAAATAATTAATGCATTCCCTGCATCAGAACCTCATTTTGGCACAACGGTTCATACTGCTCTATTTATCATGTTAAAAATTGGGAAAATTAGTATTAAAATCCTCAATTTTCATGACTTTTGCATTTAAATCCTGAAATCAAAAGTTTGTTTTAAATATATACTTTCATAATTTGGTTTATGTCCTCAACTTTCATTTTGAATTGTAGTTCTAGCATCAAAACACGTTGTTATTGTGCCACGCTGACGTAGATTCAAAGTCTGTTAGATATAAAAACAAAATTCATAAGCAACTTTTGTTCACAGGATTTTAATACTAATTTTCTTGTAAATTTGTTTGTAGTTATATTGATCATGTGACCCAACGTCCTCATATAACGCCTTGAAGCTGACACATAGGGAATGACTAATGATTTAATAAAATAAATGTCAAACTGCTTTTATTCTTCACACGCAGTTAGGAAAACCCCTAATACTTTTCTTTTCCTAATCCCCTGAGGATTTAGAAAATCCCAAATCCACCATCACCTTCAATCCCAAACTGATCTTTCATGTTATAGGCAAATGGCTATATGGACTATTAAAAATAAAATAAAAAGAAACAGCAATGAATGCTGTACTCATTCTTCTTAAGAACAACTCTCTTGTTTTTCTGGGGCTGTGATTTCTGATCTGGTTTCTACTACTAAAATAATTCAGTTAGAACAGAATTCAAATGATGAGCGCCATATAACTTCATGAAACTGGTCAACAAACATTCTTGATTTTGCTTCATTTTTTTTCCTGGCTTTTAATTGCCCCTGATATTGAACTGTAGAGATTAAAAATTTCTGTTTTCAGATTATTGATGATTCTGACTCACTGACTTTCTTCTTCATCTTTTGCCACAGATATAAATTCCTAATATAAGGCCAACTCATACACTGTTTTCCGTTAAACCTATGGAGACTATGAGGCTTACTGGGATAACCCGCCTCAAGATATATTGGGGAAAATTGATTTGTTACTTTATTCAGTCACAAAGATAATTCAAAAGATGAAGAAGTGAATATGGTGGCCAAAGAGAGAGCACCAGTAATCCAGTAACAGTAGACTTACAGGTGAGTTTGTGGCATCTGGCAGTAGATAAAATATATCTGTATTTTTAGATGTTAAACGACCACCCTCGTAGTTCCTCAAGTCAGAGGCTTGGATTTAATACGAATATCACGCCTTTGATTATCCTTTGTTACAAAGCCCTTCATACTCAGCAAGTATTACGGAGAGTCAAACAAACCAATAGTCCTCAAGACTTCAAACTCACTGTTAGGAATAAATTACAGAGGTGGTCTCGAATCCGTATTCTGTCAAACCAAGCTCGATACCATATTAAATAACTAACTTTTCTGCAAGCTCCAGCTTATAGATTTGGGTTTAAGACAATATCATGCTTTGACATATGATTTGGAGTGTATTAACTGACATGTTTCAGAGACACATTTCTTTCTTCTCGAAAAATTGAATAAACAATTTCTTCTTTTGTGGGTATGTAGCTGCTCCTAAATAACCCATTAGTTTTTTATAATCTGACATGTTAGTAATAGTTAAAAATAACTCTCTAAAAAACTGCTTTATGTTCTCAAAATAAGAGAATAAGGAAACATGGAGAACACGTTTGGTTTTCTTTTTTCTTTTTTTTTTGTTTTGAATAACATAGAGATCACTAAATTCAAAGAATAAGAACAGTTTTCAGAGAACTCTAAGGAACTGCTTGGTTCATGTTTTTGAAAACTGCTTTTTATACGCTGAAAACACTGAAACACTTATTTTTAGTGTTATTTGAAACCGTTTTATTCTTCAGAATTTAGCATTTCTTTATAGTTCTTGTGTTTTTCATAATTAAAAATCGGAATCAAACGTGTTCTCCATGTTTTCTTTGTTCGTTTGTTTTTAACGTAAAACTGGCTTTAGCAACATGAACAAACAGCCCTGGGTGCAGTGTTCTCTATGTTTTCAAAACCGGTTTTCAGAGTGCTAACAGAACCAAACAGCCCTAAGGTTCATGTCCTAGGAGAATGTGATTTTGGAGATCCATGAATATAATAAGAAATAATAAAATGTTAATCTCCATCCTAAGAATGTAGTTAATGGTTTTATTGACTGGGGAACCCCTACACAATGCATCTCCTGAAATGGAAATAAGAATATTGTTGGGAGTTTCCAATATCATATTGGAAGAATATCTGAAACCGATTTTTTTTTTTTTTCTCTTTCTAAGGTATATCAATGCAGTAGTTTTTCTTGATTCAATAATTTGTAGTTAAGACTGAATAGATTGCCAAAGTGACTTGGAATTACCTAATCCCTAGAGAATCTTAAGCCTGCTAGTTCCTGTTTTTGAAAACTGGTTCAGAACAGTTTTTAAAAACACGGAGAACACCATTTTAGTGGTCTTTAAAAACTGTTATTCTCTGAATTTAGGGTTTGTTTGGTTCCAGTTTTTGAATACTGTTTTCTGTTCTCAAACAATGGCACATAGAAATCCAGTGTGTTTTTGTTCAAAACACTTAGAGTGAATCATCAAAAACATAAAATTCAAAACTGTTCTCAAGAACACTTTTCAAAACAGGAACCCAAACAGCTCTTAATGTTTTCTCTCGTGGTTTTCCAAAAAACAAAGAAACTATAACAACATGGCTCCTGTTTTTCGTTTTTTGTTTTCTTATAATGAAAAACAGTTTTAAAAACATGAACCAAACATCTCTTAAGAGTCCTCATGATAATGTCATTAAATACGCTGAGAAAATCATTTTTTCTTGCTTGTTGATTTCTGTTTTTCTTACTGGCTCCCTGCATTATTTGCCCTTGTCTTCGCCACCTTCATGGTTTCTCTAGACTATGTCATGGCAGAGACTGCCTCTGTCAGATATTTCCAGATCCTGAGAGCAGACAGTTGACTACATATGTCTCGAGAAGGCAATGACACCAAATTACGTCATGTAAGAACACAGCTATCTTTCAGAGGGAGCACTGTCGTTTACAGAGGTGCTAATTCAAAATTTACTATGATGGCAAGATGACTAGCATGGGTAACGCGCTTGATGGCGATCGAATGTAGAGCAGAGCAGAGAACTGAGGACGACACTGATCTTATGAGATCATTCGTCGATGAGAACAGATATTTATGGACAGGCACGCACCATCAACAAAAGCTCAAGACTACAGATACGAACTCAGACGATCTGCGAGACGCAAGAAGAAAACCCATCAGCAAGAGATCGCACACTATATGACTAAGTCGAAACATGGTTTATGGAGGCGTCTCAAAGCAGACGATAGCAGCCGCCATCTGGAGATTGCGCATAGCATCACTCATGAAATTACGACCTGATGAGGGTTGGTCTAAAAATTAGATCAAGCCTAACTCCGACCACCATGGGAACGAAATCAACTAACACATCCTGATCATCATTACAGAACATACCATGATCACAGAAAAAAAGAGGTTATTCGGCTAACTGACGATGATTACCGATCCTGACTGGAGATTATTCAGAGGATCTGAGATCATTTACACGTAGTAAAATAAGAACGCCAAGACAACGGTCGGATGCGAAGGAAGAAACTGAGAAGTACACAATTTCAGAGTCAGAGCTTGATAACTGAAAACCAGGACGTAGAGAAGGAGTCGGAAAAACATAGTCAGCCTTCTATTACAGTTAATGAGACATTAACACTATAGCTGGTGCAGATTTCTCATGAGGATCAAAAATCAACTTGAATCATGAATAGTTTGAAGAACAGCGAACATGTCAGATAGTAAATCCCATGAATCTTAGATTCCGGAGATACAAATTTCTACGGAAATAAAGAAGTATGTTAGGTATGAGAATTGAAAAGGTTTAGCGAAACACATGAGAGAAAAGCGATCTTGATACCGATTCATGATGCTACCTGGAAACACGATATGGACATTGTTTAAACTAAGACTGCCCGGACAATGTTTACACAAGAAGATAGATCATCAAGAAGCTAAACATCGATGATCATCTGTTTTGCCACAAAAAGACTTGCTGTACTTACAAACATTAATGAATGAGAGATAAGAAGACGCCGACTAGCAGTCACCATTAGACAAGGCTAGCAAGTTGGTACTTCATTTACTGAGGCTGTGGATGACTTATAATAGTGTGATGCTTTTAAATATATCTTATTAATCTAAAAATTTTGTATATTTTCGCTGTAATATCTTTGATTTAATTCAAGAGTAGCTCATATGGCGAAGCTGGGGATAAGTGTACTAGAGGATACGGTTCGAAGCCCCAGGTCACTGGACATTTATCCACTCTTACTATTGTGCCTCGTTGATTTAATGGATTACAAGCCGATTAAAAAATCCTCCTTGATTAATCGCTTGATGTTGAGACTAATCATGCAGGAGTTTGAATAATTGTAGAACAAACAGAACTGTTTCTAGAAATAGTCTTTGGTCAATGCTAAACTGCTTTTTGAGAATTTACTGAAACATGTATAAATGGCAAATGGTTTGGCTGCTCTCTTGTGAACTGTTCTTGTTCTCAAGACTTAGCAGTCAATTACATCATTTGAAACTGTTTTTGCTTCAAAAACAATAAATGTTAAAAACACGTTGGTTTTTTTTAAACATAAAAAACACACAAAACGTCTGTTTTCAAACTGTTTTATGTTTTAGAAAACAGAGGAAACATATTTGTTTTCAGTTTTTTTTTTCTGAAAAAGAAAATTAAAAAAAATATTAATTGAAAAAAGAGTGCAAAGTGTCAAAGAACTTTTTTTTTTTATTGTTTCTATATTTTAAATTTTGAGTTTAAGAATGTTTTGAAGAGGTCCAAACAATGTTGAAGATAAAAATAAAACTAGCTTAGATAACGTTTTTTGGTGCTCTTCCATATTTCATAACCTGCTCTCAGAAATGCTTTCAAATGAATTAAACATACCCCTAGTGATTTTGAATAATAAAAATTGGTAATCTAAATTAATTTTTTTGAGATATTTTTGTTCTCAGAACAGTTTTCAAAAATAAAATCAAACAGAAAATAGTTGTCATTGTTACCCTGATATCATCCTCCATTTTTGGATTGAAGAAATAAAAAAAGTATGATTCCTTCTGTAGTATGGAAATGGTTCCAAAATAACCAAAAAAAAATTAAAGATTTCTTCGATTTTATGTTCTATTTTAACTAAATCTGTTTCGGGTCTTAATTTGGCTCTCCTTATATAAAAATTCAGTGAATATTATTAATATTATTAATTGTTAATTTTAATGATTATTATCAACCAAATTGGATCTCATCCGTCTCTTTGAAATTAACTATTACACCATGCACACTTCATAATTTTTCACTATTGAAATATTTGATTGATACCAAGAAGTCTAATTCAAGAATCTTGGTTTATGTTTTTTTTGAAAAATAACTACTTCGGTATACCTCTAATTTTCATTTTATGTATTTATATTGTCCTAAAAATAAGGATTTTTTTTTTTTTTTGCAAAGAAAATGAGAAGGCACTTTTGTCAAACTATAAAATTTATTAAGGGTCAGATCAAAATTAAGTTTTCAAAACGTCATTTAATTCAACTTAATT
Organism: Tetrastigma voinierianum; assembly: GCA_016808115.1. NCBI lineage: Eukaryota > Viridiplantae > Streptophyta > Magnoliopsida > Vitales > Vitaceae > Tetrastigma > Tetrastigma voinierianum. The sequence goes on along the minus strand of JAEQBH010006293.1, from coordinate 11,650 downwards.
TATTTATTTTAGAAATTGGTTAAATAGATGTTAAATTCAAAAGTTATATCTAAACGAACTAAAATGATAAAATACCATAAAAGTACAAAGATATTAAATGTCCATTTTTAATAAAATTACCTTGTAAGTGTAAAGATAAAACTCCCATATTTGATAACTAAATCTCCATCTGCATTTTATCTATCCAAAGATATAACTAATCTCAAGAAAAAGCCCAAAAGTATGTCTGTTTATATTGTGCCTAGTCGTTAAGGATAGTTATTTTGCAGTTTTTTTCGGGATTATTCCTGTTAATGTGAGATCCATTTACTTTGAATGTATAATATAAATAAAGTATTATACTTGAATACCATACACAGAAAGTCTGCGGAAATTAACATTATATGGCAAAACCACATTTTATGTCCCTATATTTTTATCTTTTCCACATTTCGTCTCAGATTTCTTTATTTCTACATATTTACAGATTGGGCTCTCACAACCTCAATCGCCCACTGCGTTTTTTCAATGATGATGATTTGTATCAGCCGCTTCCACACTGCACACTTAGTTCTACTGCATCCCTCCTTTCCATTTTTTTTGTCTGATTTCTTGGCACAAACCCCAATTTTTTTTTTTCAAAAAAAATAATTTATGACACCCTGGGCTTCATAATCTCACTTTCTCTTTATATAGAGGAAGGCATCATCCTGCTCAGAAAACGAAAGAGATATGGAGAGGGAGAGGGCATGGGTGCCAACAAATCACTGAATATTATATACGTTTTAAATGAGGAGATTTATTTTTATAGTCTTTATAAGACGAATTTATTAGTATTTAACGACGCCAAGGTAATTTAACCGCCAACTGATATCTAACCATAATAAAATAAAATAACGCGACCAGGGATAAGATTGTTAATAGACCTCAAAACGGCTTTCATTATTATATTTTAGTCATCCAACTGATCTACTTTACTAATAACACACAATCAGAGAAGTCCTTTACAGTGTAGACAGTACACATTATTCGTTAACTCACTCAGTTGCATTCATAAAATCCTATCCCCATAAAAAAAACCTTAACTCAAATCCTTCACATGTCAGCAGTATTTCTATCATCCAGCCAAGCAGCAATGATCAAAATTGTGTATTCAATTTTCCATTATTTCAAAGTTTTTTGATGTGAAGACGATTTCAGATTGATTCTGGTAAAGGAAGGTATTCCTCTATCACACCAACTGTAGAAACGGCCGAAAAGCAAGCTTGATTTTAATACAGATTTAATAAAAAAATACATAATTCTTATTTTAGGTTTCAAAAAATAACCAAAGAATAAGAGTTCAACACAGTTTATTAACCCATTTTACCTGGCAAATTTCAAGTTGAATTTTACCGGCCGTCGCGAACAACGGCTATTTAATCCGCCTGAATTTGCCAAAGGCGTCACCACAACTACTGTCATTTGAAAAATTCATCAAATATAATTTTAATGCTATTTTACGCTTAGAGTTTTGGGTTTAGGGTTTTAGTGTTTAGGGTTTAATCGTTTTGGGTTTTTGGCTAATTTCTTGTAAATTATTTTGAAAGACAAGCCTACAGCGTTGTCGGGCACGGATGGCATTGGTAGATACACATTTCAAGGGGAAACCATGTGGGTTTCAAGAGCACGACATTTCCGTACAAAACTCTAAACATAAAATAACATTAAAATTATATTCGATCATTTTGATCGTGCCTTTGATAAATTACTGTTCACAGCCATACGAACGGTCATTCAACTTGTGGTTCTGCCTAACGCTAACTCGTCTGATTTAGCTTATAAATACGGGCTTTTACTCTTTTAAATCTAAAATAAATTCTCAATATTTTTATTCAAAATATTAATTATTTACGTCAAAAGCTTCGGAAAAGCATTGTTACCGGACCCGAAAACACGGAAAGAAGCAGCGGAAGAGAAACCGGCCGATCTCGAATGCACAGCCGAAGAGGTGACCTGACTTCGGTTTTGTGAGTGCAGGAAACAGGAACAGGAACAGAGGAACAGCACGCAGGAATGCCAGACAGGATCAGGAACCATGTACTGCTGGTAGAGACTATCTCCCCTTCCCTCTCCTGTTGTTGTTGAGTTGAATAAGCAAAACCCGAGGCGGCAGCGGGTTCGGTGTCGTACCAAGGCGGCAGGGGCGGAGCAGAAGGGAAGGGGAATGATGAGCAGCAGGAGCAGTGGGGAGGAGGAAGAGGAGGAGGAGGAGGAGGAAGAGGAGGAGGGAGAAAAGCGCTGCTTCTTCTTTCTTCTTCTTCTTCTTTCATTTTTCAGCCAGAACTATAGATTTTGACTGTCTCCAGCATTTTCATGTCCTCTCTGGGTGGTGGGTGTTGAGAACTTGAGATTTGGGGTTTGGTTGTAGGTCTTGTACTTATGAGGAAGAAGAAGATAATAAATAGAGAGAGGAAACGATGTATTTTCCTTAAAGAGAGGAGGAGGAGTAGGTGAATGTGGTTGTGGTTTCAGTACCAAACCTTGTGACTGTTACTGCTCTAATCCACCTCCCTGGTCTCACCTCTGTCACCATGGAAAATATTTGTGCCTTCCCATTTTCCTAAAATAATTTCTCTCTATATGATCATATATATATATATATATATATATATATGTTATACATATTTCCAAAACAGAAAATAAATAATTAAAATATAGTAGATATCATTCAATATATTCATAAGCAAGAGCTAACTCCAACGAAATATCAAATGTCAGCCAAATGCCATATCAAACCCCGAATAAGATTTTGGACACCATAAACAGTGATTTTGCCTCCAACGATAAAGTACAAATAAAATATAATTAACTTTAATATGAACAATATAACCTGGAGAAGAATAAAGAACTACCAACCGCTATTTTCGCAACCCCTCGAATTCTCTCCAGCGTCACTAAATATATCACTCTAAAGCCTCGACAAGATTTACCACCTTCCTGACATCACTCCAGTTTAGAACCATTTTTTTTTTTTGCCGCCCATTTTAATCTGCGCGGCGATTTAATACTCCCTACAAGAACTCCTGTTAGAAAGGGCCTAAGACTCCAGAACATTATTAAAAGTCAGTTTCTAAACTAGTTCTAATTCTCTCTTGATTTACTGTTTCATGTTTTATTTAAATAGTAAAATATCTGAAAATCAAACATATGCTTCATGTTCCACTTGTTTTCTTTTTTTTTAAAAACAAAAACAACTTTCTTCAAAAAACAGAAATTAAACAATCTCAAGATAGCTTTTTCTCTTTCTTTTTTTTACATCTGGATGTTAAAAGGCATTACAACATTATAGAATACGTTCTGGCTGGAAGTCAAACCGAATTGGTTCTTCTAGTGTCCTGATCGACCCTTAATCATTGAGCCAATCCTATCCTCATTGTGCTTTAGAGATAGTCGCGTTGAAACAAAATTTTATTGTATTGGTTAAAGCAAATTCCTTATATAATTATTTCTTTCCTCGTACCACATTATGACGCCGGATAATTTAAATAAAAAAAATGATTGTATTTAAGTCTAATCCATTAAGAATTAATATAATCTCTTATTTATTTAAACTATGTTGAGTCTCAACTTGATCGGAGCCTCAAATTGATAGGTTTGATTGAATTCGCATAATTTAATATATACCTTGTGGGACGAAATTTAAACATGAACAATCCAAAGAATAAAAACTTATTCTATAAAAATATTTGGATCTTAGGAACTTCCACGCATTATGTCTGTTGGCTTCCCAACTTCCAATTCCCAATTTTTCAAAACCAGTCTGGGTAATACTATTTCTGGAATCAGCCTAAAATTTCAGTTTATTAAGAAAAAAGTTTATAAAGAATGGGAAACTGAAGGTCACCTGATTTCAAAAAAAATCATATCGAACCTTAAAAAGGTCATACTTACAACTTAACACATACGCCAATACTGACACAAGGTTTGTCGTTCTCATACACTCCTTACATTCCGCGTGAAATCGTGGAACACTGCCCTCGATTTCTCATTCTTTATAACCTTCTTTTTTAAATAGAATCAAATTAATACACCATAACATCATTTTCCGAAAAGACAAAAACCCTTAATATATGGCCTCTAACTAGGGATACTTTATACACCCATCATACTCACATTCAAAACCCTGAAGTGGCAAATCCTCTACACCTCCATGGAAAAGATGGAAGAAAAACCAGACTTGGCTACTCCTATGTATAGAGCTGAGAATAACCATCATCCCCAATACTCCTTATATGAAAACACACAGCCAGTGTTAAACGAATCCGCTCTACATACATACATACATACATACACAAGCTGGGAGAGGCTGTATTCTATATACAGATATATATCATAGAAGACAAAAGAAAAGGAAAAAGAGATTGAAAAAATAAAAAGTCAAAGGTCAAAAAAGAAACGCATTCTTTCCTGTAACCCCTTTGCCCTTTCTCTTTCTTTCTTTCTCTTTTTTTTTTTTTTTCTTTCCTTTTTTAAAGTTTTTCTTCTAGGATGCTAAGAAGAAAACGATGAAAAGTCCATAACATTGAGAGATTCTCTCTATTAAACAAAAACAAAACAAAACAAAAACAAAAACAAAAAAAAAGAAAATCTGGAAGTAGTATCCATATGTGATGCAATGTAACCAGAAATTCTATCTAGATGGCGATGTCCGACGTCGTCGGTGGCTCATCGCTTCTCTCCATATTCGATTCTTTCTTACCCAGTGCAATAAATGTGTGTCCAGTATATCATCGCCCATGTTGTTGTTCCTCCTGCTACAAAACAAAATTGTGAGTGATCCCTCTCAGGGAGTTTCATTTTTCTGTTTTTTTTTTTTTTTTTTTTTTTTTTTTGGGTTTGTTTTGTTTTGTTTTGTTTTGAAGGGGATGATGCTTCAGCAAACAGGTCCCACGACAGATGACTGGTCATCGGTGCCAACGACGGCCACATCTGAATCCGGTTTCCCGGGTTTAACGTCTTCCATTGCCGGCAATTTTATCTTGGGCGACAGCAGCTTCACTTCTTCAGCAGTATAGATGAATATCTTCTTCGCCATGCTGCAGAACTCACTGAAAGAAAAAGCACACCAGTTCAGGGGTGGAGGGTCAGATTCCTGATTGAATCAGGTTGAGCTGAGTTGAGTCGAATGAGAAGAGCTAAGCCCTGAGCTTGACTCGATTAAAAACTTGAAGCTTGAACCCGACGGGCTCTTTCTCAGGATGTTCAACCCGATCGACAAAACTCAAGCCACTGAAAATTAATAACAATTATACTCATCCTGACTCAACCTCAAATTGACTCGAGTTCGGTCTAATTAAACTCGAATAAATTTAAACTTAATAAGAGATCTCTACAGATTTTAGGGTTATTTATATAGTGAGGGTGTAAATGCAATTTAATAAATAATAAAATAGTAAAACTCGATTAAGCTCGCGAGCAGCTCGAGTTGGGTATTGTGATACTCAAACTTGACTCGACTCAAAATCAACTCAAGTTCGGCTCAATTAAGCTCGAATAAATTTAAACTTAATAAGAGATCTCTAGGGTTTTTAGGGTTATTTATATAATGCGGGTGTAAATGCAATTTAATAAATAATAAAAATAGTGTAACCTAATTAACCCTTCAAGCAGCTCGAGGCAGCATCATGACACTCGAATCCCCACTTGACAAGCTACTTGAACTACTCAAGCTTGAGTTCGACTCGATTAACTCAAAGTCGAATCGAGTATTCTATGAGTCAAGCTTGAATAGCTCACGAGTAGCTTGACTCATTTACACCCCTATGTTTAATGAACTTACTGCCATGGATCATCCCCAACCATCATCATGTCATCTTCATCATCGGTGTACACGACCTGCCACATGCTTTTCGAACCACATAGCTCACCCTGAATATCAAACATCTCCTCCAGTTTCTTCAGTAGGTCCTTTGCATCGAACCGCGCCAAATCCAATTCGCCCTTCCGACGGCGATCCCTTGCATGTGAACCCGCAAAAGAGATAAACAGAGACAACCTAATATGAAATGGAATCCAGTCTCTATACTCAAGAAATAATTGGCTTTGTGGTCATTTGATATTAATCTTATAAAGGTTTTCCGCTTTTATACAAAAACTGTTTTTTTTTTTAATTTATTTTTAGAACACATTCAACAGACTTTTTATATAAAAACAAGTTTTAAAACAGTTATGATGTTATTTGTAATAAGCCTTTTTCTTATAATTAAAATATAAAGAATCATCTTTTTGGAAATTTCCACATAATGCAAAATAATATAGTACCTTTATGGGTAATAGACCAAGTTCTAACTGAAGAAACTGGTTTTTATATTTGAGCATTCCCAAATAAACTTCTGTTTTTGAAAACTATTTTAAAATTAGTTGCCAAACAAACCCTTAGTTTTTGCAGAAAACAGTCAGCAATTTTGATATCCTGCATGTGCTTGTGGAGTGTGAAGTTGTGACACACTAATCACATATGGTCTCAAAACATTTCTAATAATGCAGATTTCCAAGATCATCGGAGTTTTTTTTTTTTCAGCTATTAGATTATGTATGACATTTAGATTATAAGGGCATTATCAATTAGAAGACTTGGCAGCTCCGTAGAGCTTGCTCGCTGCTTTGCGACTCTGGGGCATTCAGGGCCATTTGTCGGGTTCACAATCCTAAAGGAATATCAGATCGGTTGATGTTTGATGGTTCGGAATGCTGGTCAGATTCAACATCTAATGATGGAACTGACTGGTCCTCTCCCAACGTCAATACCAGTGAAGTCTCCTCCACCGTGGAGCGGTCAAGTAGCTGAAAGCCGAAGAGCCTGCAGCCATTCCCAGTGTCCCGTCTCTTTTCGCCAGATTCTTTGTTAATAGCTGGTGCAAATGACTCAGTTGCGGTTTCCATTCTATTCGGCCAATACACTGAGTTGCTGGAAACTGCAGCAGGCGAGCTATTCCCACCGAAACCGAAAGAGTTGACCTTCGTAATAGTAGAGAATTTAGGTGATTGATAGAGGTCTCGCCCACGATGCGTGTCACTGTATGAGAAACCTTGTGGAGATTCAACTGGGGATTTCCACATGCCTAACACAAACAAAGAGATTCTGAATAGGAAACCATGAAAGAGCAAATGAAGTGTACAAGTTCCTGACAACCAAAATATTAGGCTTCGTTTGGAATCCGGAAAATAGCAAGGAAAGAAAATAGAAAGGAAAAGTGGAAGGAAAGAAAATTTAAGGAAATAAAAAAAGGTTTAAATTTAGTAAATTAATTTATATATTTTATTCGTAAACTCGTTTTATTTGTTTCGCTTTTATTATATAAGGACTAAGAATTTTAAAAATATGTAAAATTTTGAGAATTTTTATTATATTTGATTTTCTTTTTATATTTTCCATGGTGAAACCAAATACGAAAATCATTTTCTTAAGATTTTTTTTTTTCCTTTCCCTAGTATTTTCCGGGTTACAAACGGAGCCTTAAATACAGAAAACAACACATCCATACCAAGTACAGAGAGATCTGGAGTTGCTGAAGGTAAAACTGGAGGCCTTGCCCGCTTATTCCTATGTGCAGGCTGCAAATTTGAAGGGGCAGCTGCTGCCACAAGTGGTTCCAATTCCCAAGCTGAAACTCTTTCGGGGCGTATGATTGATGCAGGTTCATCCCAATGAACCTGAATTTAGAAAAAAAATCACAAACAATTTAAGATCTGAAATAAAAATTGTTTCAAATATAAATAGAAATCCATGAGATGCAATAAAGCATAAACTCCATATAAGAGCAGCATACCAGCTAATTCAATCTGATGGGTCAAAGAGCAAACATCTAGGAATCTAAACGAGCCTACTTACATAGATATCCAAATACAACCTGGTTCAAAAAGTTTTACAAGGGAACCCACCATTTGCAATTCACGTACCTAATTCGATATGGTGCTCCAGGGCTATTACCTTTTTTTTCATGGGTGCTACAGGGCTATTACTTTGAGATTAGCGTAACTCAAAAACTTTCTAAAACCGAAAAGACCACCATGAATCTGCGCCACAAACCTAAACTGTGGGTTATGTATGCTACATTTTAATGACAAATATTTGGCTCCCAATCACAATGGTGGTTCTAAAGCTGGCTGATAATTTTGATGACTTTTTCATAAAGGATGATTGAAATTAGATGAGATGAAAAACAATATGATATAACATTTGACAAAAATATAAACTGTATGTTGGGCCGCTATTTTATCACCTCTTCACAAGTAAAAATATACACTTTTACTTCGTTATCAAAACACACACACACACACAAAAAATAGTATCTATGAATTTTGGCATTAATTCCAGGGTGGTTGCAAAATATGTCCAGAGTGACTAGCCTAATAGGCTAATCCACATGCTGCTAAGCAGCCAGATCCATTGCCTGAACTTATCCAAGTATTTTCAATCGTAGATTGAAAATTAGACCAACCAGTTGGAATCTCCATGTCTTGCTCATTTTAGACTAGTTCTGGCCACATAACCAAATTTGAGCTTGTGTGGATGAAAATTTTTCTGCTCCTAAGAGGGTGATTTACACAAATGGTTGTTTGGGGCAAAATTCAAGTAGAATGGGAAGCAAATTAAGGTTAGAAGCTCCACCAGCAAGTTGCATCTAAATGGAGATGGTTCTTAAAATGCATTCTTCATTTTCTTATCAAGGATTTATCAATATCACAGGAAGAAGCTATTCTTTTTTTTTTTTTTTTTTTGTAGTAGCACTTTGCGTACTATTAAATCCCTTGACTGAATTACAAGAAATGATGGACCAAAATGAAACATCACTTGGATATGGAAATCAAATTATGCAGCAGATGAGATCCATTTCAATTGCAATAAAAATGAAATGAATTTAAGTCCATGGCTATTGAGAATACGGCAAGGAGCTAGGTGAAAAAAATATATTAACCTTCAAGGATCTCCACTCAGAATCAACCCATCCTGATGATGTATTCTTGTCCCCGACACCAACAATTGTGCCACTAAACCTGTAGATTTAAAAGATAGACTGATAAACATTTCTAAATTCATATTAGAACAAATAAGAAGCTAGTTGTGGAAAATACCTTCTTTCAGGAACTTCCTCACCCTCAAATCTCATCTTAAACCTCATCCCAACAGAGAGTTTGTGGTTGCGAGCTTCAAGGTACTTGTTGAGGCTTACAATGAACTCTGACCGACTTGTTCTGACATAAATTATGCTAGTTCAGCCAACAGAAACAAATGAAATGAACTTATATTCTAAATGTAACAGAGGAAAAAAGATGATTTAAAAAATCACACACCAGAGACTTTGGTTTAACAATGACAACAAATTAGCAATTAAGGAGGACAATGTTTTAGCACCCAGCATGAGAAAAAATGAAAAGCAAAGCATGGAGAAATAATAAAAAGCACTCAAGGTAATATATTAGGCTTAACATGTTTTAAATGAAAATAAGCATGAAGAGAAAAAATGAAAAGCAAAGCATGAAGAGAAAAATGAAAAGCAAAGCATGGAGAGAAAATAATAAAAAGCACTCCTAAGTAATATATATTAGGAAGTATGTTTTCATTCCACCACCCAGGAGTAAATGATGTAGTATGTAGGGAGTCTCGTATATTTCATTTTCTAGGAAAAGCAGAAAGATGCAATAGAATTAACTCAAAACACCGATAATCAGACACAATAAATGATTTCAGATAGGAAATTGCACACTCCATCAAAATACATGTATCGGTATAAAAGAAACAGGAAATGAGATGTCCTCCCCTAATGGAGTCACGAAACAAACCTCGGTTTATAGAAGACAGAAAAAGAAGGGTTCAGTCGAAATGGCATGGGAAGCTGTGAGCCTTCCCCAAGATCATGCTGTGGCTGGATGTAACAGAAGATGGCATATTGCTTAGTTGTCTCATGAGCCTCCGTACTCCAACACGTAGCTCTCCATTTTCACCTCTGAAAAGTAGATGATTTTGTCAAGGCGGTATAAAAGGTAAAAACGCATTAATTCCTTCAAATGTGATGACACCTACCTAAGGAATATAAATGCATCGCCAGCCACTAACTTTTTGGAACTGACAAATACACTCCATCCAGTAGTCAGTAAGTGCCGCCTAGGTTGCCCTACAGAAATATGTTTTATTTTAAATTACCAATAAATACGAGATGAATAATAAGCATACTGTAGAAAAAAGTAACCAAAATGCCAATATCATTAAATTCCCTTCATGGCATAAGTACTAAGTTTTTTCTTGGATCCTAGTTCAGAACAACCTCTTTCACAGGGGAAATGTTTCAGTTTAAATTAAGGAGAAAGACAGGAGGCATAGGTCCCCTCAAACAAAATAGAGAAAACTATAGGTACAAGAGAATAAAACCATAACAAACTCAAATGGTGCAATGAGAAATGAATAACTTGGTATACTATTCTTCCAACCCAAACATCATAACCTACTAACTCTTTTTCAGAAAGGAAGTTTGCCCCAAAAGTTGAACTGATTAAGGATTCTCAAGTGAATCCTACAGACTAAGGCAGAAAGAAGGTAAGCCAGTCCCTTTAGAAAATTGCTCCCTCATTGGATTAGGAAACTGGATCTCAAGTATAATATTCAACATACATATTTGTCTTAAGCCTTCCCTTAAGTTCCAATCAGCAAGCTAGCATCTCAAACATAGACAATTCTCTTCACCCAATAGTACCAGAGAATGCAGAGAGTATGAATCACACATGCCAATTGGATTAGGATCCCACACAATATGGATAGTGTAGCACAAGTTACAAGGTGACTAGCACCAGAAGCACCCAATACCTTAAAGCACTTTCATATGTGATCCTAGTTTACAGAAACTCTCATTTCTGTAAAATAGATTCTGCAGGCAACTTGCTAGCTGTTGCAAAGAAAACCAAGGGAAAGCATTATCATATATGCTTCTACATTTTCTTTTTTATTGGTAAAACAAGTATATTAAAAAGAGGCTAAGAAGCGACTCGAGAAGTATGAAAAGAAACCTTACCCACTGCAATAAGCATCCACAAATCGGGAAAAATGCAACAAAAGAACCTCTCCCTCAATTAACACCCAGCAATCAATGAATTGACACGGGAGTCATTGAACCATCCTCTATATGACTCTACTTCTGGACATCCTCCTACTTTTCAGATATTCTGGACAACTTACGATTGTTAAAAGAAAAAAAAAAAGAAACTAGAAAAGAATCATACTTAGTTTGGATGTGGTTTTAACTAAAATAGATCCAAATCACAAATATTCAACCTATAAGAAACAATAAAAAGACTCCCTGGATGAGGAAGTTTAGCATACCCCACACCCTAATTCAGTGTATCCATCATGAAAATAATTTATAGCATAGAATGCCAATACAGGGAAATATATAAAAAAAAAAGGCCATCTGTGAAGTAGAAAGTTAATCAAAATTACACAGATTATGTGCTCAAATCCTTAGACCCATAAGCAAGTAGCATCATAAGACAAGTAATTCCAGCCAAATTTCCGAAAACATGCAGTTTGTCGCTCAGCCATAGCTAAAGCAACTCAGTAACAAAACAAATTCACAGCATAGATGTTAACCTCGAAATATGTGTGAAAGTGCCATTCATTGCCATGCAGATCTGTTGC